>KL198070.1:131776-189355 GCA_000697705.1 Botryobasidium botryosum FD-172 SS1
TCAATACCATCCCAAGATTATGCCCAATAATCATGAGATTATCTGCATAATCTTTGGGTCTGCCCACCATGGGCATGGAACTTTCAGCAGTAATTCTGAGATTATCTCAAGATTACCCCTGGGTAATCTCAGGATTATGCCTGTAATCCTCCAAATGCATGGCTGGGGGAAGGACCCTAGGGGTCTCCTGGACCCCCCTAGGGGGCTTGGGATTAGACTCAATAATCTCAATAATCCAAGACCCCACTTTTCTTAATTTTTCTGGGTATTAGTGCCCAAAAGATTAATTTTTTGCCTCCGCTCTATTGCAAAGTGGTATGTTATCATTGGATATCATTATCTCAGTGTTTAAAGCCTACCCATACTGACCCCCCTGCTATCGCATTTTTTTATAATCAATGTTATACAATATCCGGTAGCTAATCAAGAATTCATCCTTTTGGATGGCGCAAACATCATCATATCACCACACAATTTTGGCCACAGTCCTCCCAAACCCGACCCGCGATACCACTTGAGAACCTCACCAGCCCCTCTCTGAGGCCACTTGGCAACGAATACTGGCACTTCGGGACCAGGGACTATCATATGCGGTGATTGGGAGGAAAGAGGGTGTTCCAAAGTCAACAGTCATCTTGACTTGCCACCATTTCAAGGATACTGGCACTCCAAACCCATCCAAACGCACTGGTCCACACCTAAAGGCCTCTCCGTACGATTTTCTAATAACCAAACTTGTCACTTACAAGGAGTGCTTTTCCATGCTCGCAGAGCTTCAGTACACACTTTCCAATGACTATCACCTTGATTTTTCCCATAATACACTCCGACGCTACCTTCAACGGCTCGAGTTATCCAGCTACATAGCAGCTCAGAAGCCCAAATTGACCTCAAAGCATATACGCCAGCGGAGAAATTGGTGCCGATCTCACCAGCATTGGAATGAAGCCAGGTGGGGGGATGTGATGTGGTCCAATGAATCCACATTCACCTTGATTAGTGAGTGACGAACTTGAGTCTGGCGACGACCACAAGACAAGTACCGGAGGGAATTCTTGATGCCGAGAGCGCAGGCTGGGGGTGGGAAGCTTATGGTTTGGGGTTGCATGACGGCCAACAGCGTTGGGCCTCTCATCCGGGTGCATCGAAAGATGAGCGGCAAAACATATTTATCCTTGTTCGAAACAACTATTGCACCTGCCTTTCATGCATTTCGAAAGTGCCATCCCCATGCTCTCTTCCAAGAAGACAACTCGACAGTTCACAAAGCAAGGGTGGTACAGAGATGGAGGGAAAAGCTGAAGATTAGGGTGCTTGATTGGCCCGCGCACAGCCCAGATCTCTCCCCAATCAAAAACCTATGGGATTATCTCGACTGCAAGATATGGCGTAGCCGTCCATGAATCCACAGCAAAGACCACTTGTGGTGCTTGTTGGAGGAGGAGTGGCGGAAAATCACACCAGCTGCGTGCGCAAGACTAGTAGCCTCAATGCCAAATCAGGTCAAGTCATGCATCAAACGGGGAGGGCTACCCACAGAGTACTGATATTAGGTAGAGGAGACCTTACTGTACATTATCATTCACTTCATCGACCCAGCTGTATCTTGAGGAGAGCGAAAAAAAATGAAGTCGGGGGCGGGAATCCCGGAAGCAAATCCGATCGGTCAGTGACCCATGGACCTCCATAGTAGGTAAGCATTGACTGGCCCCATGCGTGCTGATTGCGTGCGTCTCATCATTTGTGTATATCTAGACTTTCCCAGCATGCACAACATCACCCCTACCCTACCAACACCATCTAAGACGACTACGACAATGATCCTGCCTACCCCATCTGTCCTCATGAACAGCTGCACGATGACGAGGGGCCACCTGATGACCCACAATGCCCCCAGTCTTGCTCAACACTTCACCATTCCCAATCCCATCATATCCACCTCCCATCCACGTCCACTGTCTCTCCAATTTCATACCCTCAGGCAACCTGCGCGCTAGGGCATAGAAAAGAATTATTGGTTCTTTGGATTACTGACCAAGAACCTATAGTGTCGGGCCCTGAATACCGGAAATTGTGGTTCTGGATAACCGAGGTCCGCAAACGAATATGCATCTGAATCTTGTAATCTGATTCCGGAGCAGAGTAATCCGGGAATCAAAGTGATCGCAAATACCGATATGTATTCCTCGATCACTGTCAAGCCCGCGCCTGCTTATATTATACAGGCCATCATGCATCAGCTTCGCGACTCTCTCCACTCGCCTCCCACCCACTCCCTCAATGACATTTCGTTGTTCAACGCTCTTTCACAGTCCTGCCGCCAATAATCTCGGCCTCAGTACACGCTATCCTTATCTATCACGCTTTGCACAGCCAAGTTCCGTGCTTCTTTGTGCCGGTTCTCATAAATTCTAGGTAAGCACGGAACCATTTTTGAGTTCACGCAATGGGCTGAAACCGAACATCAACCAATGTCAGCGCGCCCGCCAACGCGTGCAACAACCGATCGAGTGCTGCCATGGTATATAAGACGGAGGATTTTCTTCTCAACTGGCTTCGAGACCTCCCCCTTACATTTTTGCCACCTGACGAAAATTCCTCGCCTGCCCTCCTCATTATGCCTCCATCCACCACATCTACAAGAGCCGAGTCAACCTCACAATCGGCCTCTACCTCTGCACCTGCGAATAAATGCAGGTCAGATAAGCGGAGCAAACAGCATACTGACTGCCCCTCTCATACAGATCTCCCATCGCAAGCTCAAAAACGCTGCTGCAAGTCCAACAAGTCCACACGTGACAACGACGACAATACCAGCGACGATAACAGCACCAATGGCAACGACAGCCATTCTGATAGCCCCCGTTCCAAACGCAAGCTATCTTGCGAAGAAATGCAAGAGCGATGAAAGGCCACTGGATTCGCTTCCACCAAGTGGCTCAACAACGACAGCACACCAAAGACTGATCAAGAAATACGCGGTGGGTATTTTTTCCCCCTCTGTTCAGATATATGCTAAAAATTTGGATCTGTAGAAATCCAGATGGCCTCATGGCAAGCCCCCGTCTACGGCCACTTTGAGCAGCAACCGAAGATGTTGATCCACAAGAGTGGGAAGGTTGAATACGTGTTCAGGTGTCATAAACCCGGGTACGTGCTCTTCTTATATCTCATATTCAAATATCTAATGCGCGAGTATACTAAGAAATTACACAGGCGAATGGTCAAGCGCAATCGGAATTACACTACCACAGCAAATCTCAAGAAACATGAAGCACACTGCATGGGAACTCTGGCCAAACCCATCCTCAAGTATTCGCATGAGCTTTTGCGCATCAAGCTCGCGCAATGGTGTGCCAAGCGTGGGCGGCCATTTGCACTGGTGGATGATGAAGAATTTGGCGAGTACCACCTAATCCCCCGAGTTCATCAACGGCTAACAATCATCCTTCCTCTAGAGGAGATACTTCGGATGCTCCGCACTGATGTCGAGGTTCCCTGCTCAAAGACGGTGTCCAACGATATCAAGGATTTCAAGCACGTGACCGATGGCAACGTCAAAGATTTTTTAAAGGTAAGCCACTACCTATCAATACGTCTTTAGTCCGCATTCTGACATACGCTTATTTCAGATGGTGAAGGGGAAAATGCACGTCGGCGTTGATGGGTGGTCTACACCCAACACTATTTCATTTTTAGGCATTACGCTCCATCTCTTCCATGATGGCGCCATGCAAAGGCTCATTCTCGATTTCATCGAGTAAGTGCCCTTCCATGCTTATATACATTACACCTAGCCCACAGCCTCTTGCACAGAATGGCCGAGTCACACACGGGCACCCACCTCACCAATGAGATCGCCGCTTGCCTGAAGGAATATGGAATTGAAGACCGGGTAAGCTCCATCACACATTGGCTTGAGTCCAGCTCACCAAATACTACCTCCAGATACTTGCCGTCGTTGCCGATAATGCCTCGAACAATGACACTATGGTTGAAGAACTTGAAAAGCAACTCCCCAGCTTTTTAGGCAAGGTTAGCTGGGGGCGTTGCTTCGCGCACATCCTCAACATCATGGTCAAGGTAAGATCCCTAACAATCAAGAGCCTTTAGCTACTGATATATTTCTTTTCTTTTGTAGTGTATCCTCTTGCCATTCTGCAAGTCAAGGTCGACGTTGACTGGCAGATCCAATGATGGCGACAACAGTGACAAAGACAACGATCACGAAGGCGACAGCAGCAGCAGCGGCAATCCCACCCCCGCCCTTGCTCCTGCCCCACCCCCAACGCGTCCCGGCGGCAAAGGTAAGGGGAAGTGCAAGCGTAGGTCCAAGAAGCGCAACCTAGGCAATGAGGATGACAATGAGGATCAAACAGCCCAGCTTGAGGTTGACCCGGGTGAGGCTGACTTCCTTGACCAGTGTATTGACAAAGCAACAGCAAAGGCATACACCAAGGTTGTCCTCATGGACAGCGAAGCGGCTGAGGTCAAGAACATACTAACCAAGGCAAGTCTCTTTCATGCTTTACGCGGTGTCGTCGTGCACTGACTATATATGTCATTTTTTTCAGTTAGCAGGCTTTGCAAAGAAGATCCAGTTCTCTGGTCCCCTGAAGGAGCGCCTCGAAGACGAATGCAAGCGTGCCAAGGCCGACTACCATGTCCCAGAACGGAATGTCGCGACACGATGGAACTCCACGGTTGTCATGATGGATAGCGCATTCGCTCTCAAGACTCCTGTTGACAACTTATGTGATTGTGAACCTGGATTGGGTAAGTATAAACTAACCACGCTTGAGTGGGAGATCGTCACACAGCTGCGACCTGTGCTTGCAGTGAGCGTAGTTGCTTTTTTCTCATTGCACTCTTGCTAACCATTGTGTATGTATAGGGGTTTTTGAGTGCAACAACGCACATGTCAGAGTCAAATACATGTCTGGTCACTGACGTTGGTACCCTGTGTATATACACGCCTGTGTTTCACACTGATGCTTGAGTCACAGGTGATTCCCCTGATCGACGCGCTGCACGCTGGCCTCATGAGCGTGGTCAGCGATGAGTCAAAGCATCGCACGGTTCGCCATGCTGCGCAGCGCGGCATTGCCGCGCTGGATAAGTATTATTCAAAGACCGATGAGTCATACTTATCTCGCTTTGCGCTCCGTGAGTGTTTGCTCACCTTCTGTGCCATCCATGTTGCTAACCAGTTTCTACTTAGTACTCCACCCGACATTCAAGACCAACTACATGGTTGATCAAGAGTGGGAGCAGGGATGGATTGACATGTAAGTACTCACACCCACCCAATCGACTATGGCGTGCTTCTAATATTATTTCTTTTGTAGGGCAGTCAGCCTCCTTCAACAAGAGTGGCAGGCATCCTACGCACCCCAGACGCTGACCCCAGCTACCTCGGCATCATCAGATTCCAGAGCTGCTGGGCTATACAACCTCGATCGATACCACAAGCACAAGCGTTCAACTGCGGCAGCCGGCCAGGGTGTAGGCGACCAGCTCGAAGTATACCTCTCACAGCCAACTCTGTATGTCGAGGACCCTCTTGTATACTGGAATGAGAAGCGTGACGTGTGGCCGGAGCTCGTGCAAATGGCCCTCAATTACTTATCCGTTCCGGGTAAGTTGTACTCGCAGCCTGCATATACTGTTACTAATTTATTACTCCTTTTAGCTACTTCTGTTGACATCGAGCATGCCTTCTCGTATGGCCGAGTGACTATCTTGCTTTACCACCACTCTCTTAGTAGCCAAACTATCCGCATGACCATCTTATTTGGCAACAGGTGCAAGGAAGGTCTGGTCAAGGATTCAGAGCTTGTTGATCTTCTCTTCGATAGAACTCACCAGGCCGGACGCCCTCGCGCAACAGAGGGTGGATGGGAGGAAGTAGTGGAAGAAGAGGGTGGTGATGATGAGGGGGATGAGGATCTGAATGGGGATTGGGAGGTGGTGGATTAGCGGGGTTAGCGGGCGTTTTTATTCTTATTTCTATTTATCTCTTGTATCTGTGGGTGGGTGGGTGGCACATACATATGCATATGCTCTTCTCTCTTTATGTGGTGTGGATTTGGTGTCCGTCTGAACTAAAGAGGTGAATAGGACTTGTCAGATTTCGCTCAGAGATGCACAGCCACCATCAAAAGATGAATATATTCTTGACTCTGGATTACATCAGCTCCTAGATTCCAGTATTCCAGGATTACTTTGGATTCAAGATTACTTGGGTTCATGAATACATATTCATGAATACTTCTAGAAATTGGGTTGAGAGAGGATTGAGAATATGGCCAAGTAATCTTGAATACATGTATTCCAAGGATGAGCATATTAATTCTTTTCAAGCCCTACTGCGCGCAATGGAATCATCTAGCACCGATGAGGCACCCCACCACAACTTCCCTCTCAACCGTACCCGCGATCTTGCCCCACGCGCTCCATGCCCTGCTCCTTTGGCTATTGTTTCTGCGCTTATCCTCAGATCATCTTGGCACTGTACATACACTTTCTATCTGTCCCCTTGTTGCATCCTTGCCAATATCACTCACGCTTCTGCCTCTCACGCTCTTTTCAATGATCAGTGATCCTATACCTCAGAGAAGACCCCAGCCTCGGCCTTCATCACCAACCTCTTCACATGCCCTGAGCTCCCCTGCCCTCTGCCAGCCTCCTCCCACCCTTGCGCAGTTCATTGCGTACTTGCTGCACCACACTCGCCTTCATTTGGGTGTCACTTTTGCCACCCTTTTCCTCCTCAACCGCCTCAAAGGTCATTTCTCTGCTGCCCGCAGTTCGTCCTGCCACTGTCTCTTCATCTCGGCGTTTATAATCACCTCCAAGATTATCTGCGATAATATCTACTTGAACAAGTTGTGGTGCGTAGTTGAGCAGGGAGATGCCTAAAAATTGGCGGTTGGATTGTCCCGCACATCGTGCTTGATCCATCATTCGCTTTCACCATGCCAGCCATCTGGTAATGGATCGGGCACCATGTACACATTCTCTGTGGTATTTTCCCAGTTCAACCAGTAGACAATCGGTGGTGGACTTTGCCTTGGAAACACGAAGTTCACCACCAGATTCCCTACATTATGATTTGAGTGATACTTAAGTGTGTGTTGACACTAAGATTTAAGAGTGAGCCTGTATTCTTTGGTGTAGTTGCTGCAGCTGCCAGTATGTAGAATGCATATACATCCAAATGTCTGCAGTTGACATGCATATTCGCGAATCATGATATTGTAAATTGCTGTGGGCCGGCAGCTGCTGATGGTTGAAGCCTTTGGCTTGATGGCTGACAGGTGTTTGGGCACTTTGTTTGTAGTGTTTGTAGCATGTGTTTGGCTTGTGGGCCCACGCATCAATTTAGGAGCTTATGTAAAGTCTTGGATACAAGCTGAGTGTGGGGGGTCCTCTATATACTCTAACTCAGCAGTCTTAAAGTACAAGATAATAGAAATATAATTGTAGATAAAAGTTGAAAAATAGCTTTGCGGTGGTGGAGAAATCAGGCAAGAGAATCTATATTATTACACGCACGAGACTGATGGTATGTGCAATTTTCAATTTGTGAGCTAACACGTCGAGAAATCGACGTTGCGTCCTAGTAACGTTGCGTTCACCATAGAATTTGGCGCAAAATGTACTGATACGATCATCTTATCGTGTAGTATTCACGTAGTAATTTGCATTCTAGCCTGTGTGCCGCAATGCTCAATACTGGGCTAACGCGTGCAGAAATCCATATTGTGTACTAATGCTATTTTGTTCTCTTTAAAATTCTGCACAATATGCACTGATACGATTTTTGTATTATGCGTTATTCATGCAGTGATCTGTGTTTTTGTGCTTGCGCGTTCGCATTTTGCTTACATAATCACAAAAAATTGCGAAGGGTAACATGGTGGTCAATTCACAAGATGTAAGTTGCATCCGGCCGTGTGCGGAGCTGTTTATGGGTCACTCAGTGTCCAGTATTCAGCTGAGAATAAAATTTTAATGTGAAACTATAAGCTTTGAAATATATTTTCACAGAGGACTGAAAAATATTAGAGATGTTCAAAAATATGCACTGAAATGGCTCCAAACGGGTTCCAAACTGAACTGATTGGAACCGTTTCAATCAGTTTCAGTTTGGTTCTGGGAAATCTCTGAACCAAACTGACGGTTCAGTTCGCAGTTCCGAGAAAAAGGCCCAAAACCGAACCGAACCGAACCTTGGCAGCACTAGATCACTTGGATGATTGGTGCAGCAGTACATGAGGAGTCACTACTCAAGGCGAGCAGATCAGTCAAGGTGAGAGTCAGAGGAAGAGCTATGATTGTGATGGGGAAGAGTACAAGAGGCTGCCTGGGGGAAATCCCTCTGAGCAGCCCTCCTTATATACATGCGCGAGGAGTTATTATTAGTATCTACTGTACTCACCCACCCACTCCTTGCACTGTACATCTGCTACTCTTGGAATGATCTCTTTGCAGCATAACCTCTTCACGGAACAATCCCTTCTTGGATTGTGGAGTGGGAACCTTAGTTCTTGACCTGATCCAAAGGTCCATCCTTTTCTGGATACTTCCAACCTAAAATTCATCCAAATTGAGTGGCAATTTGTATTTGCAAGAGTGGAGTGGGAATTCCCAATCATACTTCTTCTAATATGTCTTTGAGTTCCCATTACTGTATTCCTTGGATAACCAGAGAGGTGGAGAGTTATTAAATTGGCAGATGCAAACATCATACACTTATGTTATGTGTTAGCATAACAGTACTGTAGGTTGCCAAGCTCCTGCCGCATGAGATAGTATGCCAAGTCAGATTTCTGCTGCATATGAGCAAGTAGCTTCTGCCACACCTGAGCTGCAGTGTCTAAATCATGAATGCCAAGGCTAATAAGCGTCTTGACGTTCTGCCAGATCATGGCAAACACGATGGCATCACAGTCCTCCCATTCTGTAAGAGTTGGTGTCAATGAGCTTGGGTGTGACTTGGCAGGCTTTGGGGATGTAGTGGAGGAGGCAGGAGGAGTGAGTGTGATGGTGATGGTGGATGTGGAAGGCTTGGGGATGCTGCCATCAAGGTACCCCATGATCCTCATTGCTCTGGCTGATGCCAGCATTGGTCCCTTCCACTGCATCCAGTTCGAGCCACTCAAGTCTAGTTTATCAGAGATGACAGGGACCTTGAGTCTGTAGGTCATGCCAGGATTCAATTGGTGGTTTGGTTCTGGGTCAGTTCGAGGTCTGTAGTCTTCAGTACAGTGAAGCTCCTTAGCTCTCAGGGCTCATAACCTGTGAAGACTAAAACAGCACGATCAGTGCATGAGTCACCTTAGCTCTCAGAGACAGTGGTCAGAGCTCTTTATTAGCTACCTAAAACAGCACAATCGGCGTGTGAGTCTACAGGTAGCTAAGTGAGAAAGCAGAAAAGAAAACAGAAAGGAACAGCATGAAAAACTCACCACCTTAGCTCTCAGAGATGGTGGTCAGAGCTAAGGTGTTGAGTACAATTGAAAGTGCATCAAAAAAAGGAATTGAAACAGAGTTTCAATTCCAGCAATCAGCTTTGGACAAAATGCCAGATGAACCTCCACCTCTCCTCAACAGGAGTGGATGGATGAGTACAGTAGATACTAATAATAGCTCCTTGCGCATGTATATAAGAAGGAGAGCTGCTCAGAGGGATTTCCCCCAAGCAGCCTCTTGTATTCTCCCCCCATCACAATGATAGCTCTTCCTATCACTCTCACCTTGACTGATCTGCTCACCTTGAGTAGTGACTCCTATCATCTGGGTGATCTCCACCAACCCCATCACCAACGACCTTGTGTTCCACTTCACTATACAACTCCAATCCTTGCCCTTCATACATCATTTATTCTTGTCAACCAGTGAGCCGATCACTATACTGTTACAGAGATCCAGATCAGCTGACACAACCTGTGACTCAATGACATCATCCACTTACTGAGCAATGTTGGTCAGCTGACCTATTAATAGCAACAAGCTGTCAGCTGACTATGCATGTGTGTCACCATGGCAACTAAATATCACATGATGATACACATGCCTGTATGTACTCACACAGTAGCATAGCCACATCTTGTGTATATAAGCAGGGGCTGCGCAAATCGCAACCACAAGCAGCCTCCTAAGTCTGATCCTTAAATACAGATTCATCCTCTCATCACAAGCCATGTCAGCCAGTGAGTAGTACCCCAGGGGGGCTCCATGTGACAGGCTTTTCTCACCTGAACTAGCCACTATAGTTCACCAGCTATGCTCAGCATCTAGGTACAAACCTCTGGCCTCTGCAATCGATCTATCTCGAGTTGTGAGGTTAGGTACACAGCCATTGGGAAGGGGTGGCTTTGGTGAATGCTGGCAGGGGCTGCTCCCAGAGAAAGGGAAGGTTGCAATGAAATGCTCCCATGGGAATATCCCAGAAGAATCTGTCCTCCGAGTAAGTGCTTGTGATTGGAATTAGCTGTTTAGCAAACATTGATGTGCCTCTCTTCATAGCGAGCTAGACGAGAGGCCAGTGTGTGGCAGAACTTGCACCATCCAAACATTCTGCCCTTCCTTGGGTTGACCACACTAGGCTCTGTTACATACCTTATCTCTCCATGGATGGAGAATGGTGACCTATTAGCATATGTTAGGAGGCATCCTGGTGCAGATTGTTTGACATTAGTGAGTACTGGCCAATCTTTTCGAGCTCAACAGGAAATCTGATATTTTGCAGCTTCTCCAAGTTGCCAAAGGTGTTGAATATCTCCACACATTTGATCCTGTGGTTGTGCATGGTGATCTCAAAGCAGTATGTACCCTCATCCTCATCATGTTACTGTGTATATATGGTTTTGGGGACTTGCTCACAGAGCAATTCTTTTATTTGCAGACCAACATTCTCATCACAGGAAATGGGGAGGCATGCATCGCTGACTTTGGTCTGGCACATGGGCTTGTCAAGGGAGGTAGCAGTAGTGAAAGCCACTCATCTGCATGGAAATATGGTGGCAATGTGAGGTGGCAGGCTCCGGAAATTCTGAAGGCCACTACAGACGAACAAGCAAAGCGGACAACTAAGTCAGACATATTTGCATTCGGACGTGTGATCATCGAAGTATGTCAGTTTATTTATTCATCAGCATACCTTCTCTGACGTGATCATGCCTCTCCGAGCAGGTTTATACACAGGATGTCCCGTTCGCATACCAATCCACAACGCTCGTCATAGTGAATTGGGTTATATCCGGGCGATTGCCTACCAGACCGAGGGACGCAGGGGCGATCGCGAGGGGACTGAATAATCGGATGTGGGGATTGGTGAAAGACTGCTGCCGCAAGCGCCCTTTCTTGCGCCTAACGGCGAAGGGCGTTGTGCGTAGGCTGCAGGCGGCGCTCGACATTAGGGATGCAACAAGAGACCACTCTTTGCGCGCACCTTCTCCGGTTACTTTCAGTATCGGGTGTGCGTATCTCAGGATGGCGGTTCGTAATTTTTGAGCAGGTCGTATTTCTTTTGTTCTTTCGTGATGAAAATGTAAGGCAAATATTCGCAGGTAGAAACAGCTTACAGCTTGTAAGGGCACTTACGTAGAAGAAATACCGCCGTGACTGGATTCGGGGCTGCCGTTCCGTCATGCTGCTCGGCGCAAACGATCCGGGAATGGGCCGAATCATGCTTACAGAATATCGCGACAAAATGACAAGTTGGAGAGACAGCTTTTGTAAGATATCCTTCGCAATAGAAAGAGAATGCGACTGGGACAACATACCGGGGGAATCGATGGTAAGAGATACCCCGCGTCCTTCCGGCCCGCACATATAAATCACATCGTCCCGCCTAAGCTCACTGATACCACGCACCCTGGCACTGGTGGATCTGTCTAACTGTATATGTCGGCCCCGTAGATCTAACTTGGAGGTCGTGTGAATGTCACATGTACCCAGAGTTAACAATGGGGTCCAATCATGGCAAGACACTCGCAGCGAGGCCCGAGTTGGGTCAAAGAGGTTACGAGCGGGCACGCCAACATCCAAGCCGTCCAAGTGCAAGCTCGTGAGCAAGTGCGGTCTTCGCAGTGCAACCATGCGTTTGGCATTCGTTGGGCATTTCACGACCGAGGAGAGACGAGCGTGAAGTAGCCATACGAGCCCTAAAGTAGCGGTGACTTAGCCGCGAAGTTATGTGTTGACGATGGGAGAATGATTCTCCCAGTGTTACGTAGCCGTCTTCTTGTAGCATTCCTGGTATGTATAGCCGCCAAGACGTTTCCAGGTATGATATGCGCGTTCATATCGGCCAACGCCAATGTTGAGTCCAGATTAGATAGCTTTGGTTGTCAGTTTCTTGCTCCCCTCAAGGCCGAGGCGGGTCGAGTATGATGCAAGAGCGACGACCAGTCCAGGGATCACATCCATCAAGTACCAGACCGCGAGCAAGATACGACAGCAAACCAGAAAATAGGTCCGGCGATGTGCGAAGTCCGTGAACTCGAGTGAACAACGCATGAATGGTAAAGCATGTGGCGGAGATCATAAGCATATGAATACAAAGAGTCGCCAGCAAGTTATGTAGGCGCCAGTCGTGACTCAAGAGAAAAACAAGAGCGAAATCAATACATGACCATGAAATACCTAACACGCTGGCCACCGGCACCAGCCGGGAGCGAACACCAGGCGAGCCGTTCAAGAGTAAATCCAAAGAATAAAGAGCTTCTGGCGCATCGAGAAGGCGTATCTTGTTTCTCAGTCGATCAAGTGCCTCATCTCTTGGCGGGTAACTCTAAGGCGTATTTTGCACCTGCAGGGCTAGAGATGATAAGAAGCCAACCCATCAGCGTCTCGCTGATTGTTTGACGACGGATCACCCGATCCCCAGGCATTGATTAGCTCGGCCTTATTCGATAGCAACTCGATCGTGTCCTTGGTGTCACATTCCTCGAGAGCAGCGAGAAATACGTTTGCGCAAGCTGACCTCGAGCTAGAAGTGGAGCGATGTCAGGGACAAGTATGCAGTAGTGAGAGGGAGCCGCACTATTTAATGTCCCAAAAAAAAAGTACTTGATATGCTGCTTTACAGTCGACAGCGATGCGATTCCGGGGTGCTGCCGGCAAAGGTCTAGATACTCCAACGAAATATTTCGGAGGTGCGTGTTCGCACCAGCGGCGAACAGTCTGAATAGCCAAAGTTTTCAGAGTATACCAGTATCGCAAGGATTAATTATGTTACCTGGGATTTCCCGATATCGCTTCCCCGACCATGACGCCATCTACCCAAGCCATCTCCCGATCCGCCTCACGATCTACCTGAGTGCGAATATTATCATTACTTAACACTTTCACATGCGCGAACCCACGCTCCATTAGCCCCCTCTTTACTTCCCCAGCCCAGTGTAGCTCAGCGGGGCCTTTCCCCCGTCTCCTCGCCGCGACATGACGCGCGTGGAGTGTGTCGACCGACGCGCCTGCTCGGGCGAGTCGGACTGCCAGTTCGGGCGTTGCGGAGGCGAGCAAGCAGAGCCGGATTTTGACGTACACGAGGATGTAGAGTGCCGCGACCAATGCCTTCACTAAGCGGCGCGGCAATGAGTGTCCGATCAGATTATATTTCGAGGCCTAAGGGCCGCATCCGACGCACCTATTAATTCTACCAGCGGCCAGTCGCGTTTCCGAGCAGATATCCGCCGTAATGACCGCCCATCGCGCGCCGCTAGGGGCATCCGAGGTTGAGGTCTTGTTTGTTTAGAGACGATATTAAGAAAATAATCGAGGGAGAAGCAGGAGGGTAACTTCGTACATATGGCCATCAAGGCCGCCTGGACGAGGACGCCGGGATCGTTCCCTGCCAGCTGGACGACCTTTTAGAGACTCAGCTTCAAATCTTCAGTCTGATTCAATGAGATAGTATAAGATACGAACCACTGGCCGAGCCAACGGCTCCCCGATCCCACTCTCCGGATCAGACAGAACGGTACGCCTGTATCTATCATCGCGAACCATGTTCCCGGCGAGGTATATCTGCGTGTCTTGATGAGTTTATTCAGTCCTGGGACCTTCTGGAGCAGCGATCACAACTTGGATGTCAGCGTTGCGTCGTATCTTACTATCTGCACGTCAGGATACGGAACGGAAGGTCGGATTGATTGACCTTTGGCAAGTTCATCAGTATCCGCGTCGCGGGCAAAAGGTCATTAAGACAAGGCGATAATCTCACCATAGGTGCCGTGACGAGCGCGAAACACTCGGAGGGAAGATATTCGAGCGGGGTCGACTCTTCCGTTGGGCAGCTCGTAAGGAGATTTGGACTCTAGTTCACCGTGCCTATGATAGTACTTACTGCCGAAGCTGAAAACTTGCGCTCGAATAAACAATTGCTGGTGCGTTCTGTGTCGTGGGCAGTCGTGAATCGTGGTCAATGGAGAGCAGTACCAGTGCGTCCGTGTGCTTGGATTTGTCAACACTCCGGTGGATGCATCCCTTGCCTCGAGCGAGTCCTTTGTCCTGGGCCACTAGTACTTCAACGTCAAGTACTCCGGAGGGTCCTATTTTCGCACCCGCTAGTCTCGGCACGTCCCAGCGCGACGAGCCGTTAGCCATGCCTAGCTGTGCACATTGCACTTGTTTCATCTCGTCGCTCCGAAACTTTCCACAGGGGCGCAGCGTGCTCTCAAGAGCGAGCAATCAAATCAGCAGCGGCGTATGGGAGACAACGCCTACAGAGTGAAAGCGCAGCGAGGGAACTAGGGGCAGGTTCTATCACCAACTTGACTCTTGAGCACTGAGCTAGTATTCCGACTCTCCGAGCCCTCGGGAGCCGGCAATATTCTGGTAACCCTCATATATCAAGACAGTGCCAACGAGTTTGGCCAAAGGACCTCGTTTGTTGCTTGTAATATCTCGGACCTCATTTGGATAACCAGCTCGTGCATCAGGGCCGCTTTATACACCGGCCCCTCTAGCGCTGTCCGTATTGACTTACCGGCTCGACTATCTAAACCTGGCATAATCCTTCTCATAGCCTCCAGCTGCCTTTGTCGAAGGCTCGCATACTTGTTTTTCGTTCTCGAATTTGTTGAAGCGCCTCAACATTCCGCTCAAGCAACAGAAATGAGCAATCTCGCGGAGGTGAGGCCCGAGGCAACAGGCGCTTCTCTATCCATGATAATGCCGCCAGATTTCCGACCCTTCACCATAGACTTCCTCGATATTGGAAGAAAATGAAGCACGGATGAAAGAGCTTCGCCAAGTACATATCCTATACACCTTTCAAGATATGGGCGCTGACCACCTTCAAGTTGATCTCATCGGGGCCTCTTTACAACCGCGATCAGCTCCTCGATGAATTATCATACCTCTACGATCAAACAAAAATCTATCCGTCCGACCCGACGCTATATGAGTGGGAAGTGGTTAAAACAGATGAAATACCGATTGCTCGGGGGGGATTTAACAACTTGTTCAGAGGCTTGTTCCTCGGGCGTCATAGAGTCGCCATGAAGTGTTCTCGCACCGATCGTGATATCCCGGATCATGTGGCTTCGAGGGTGGGTCCTTCCATCAGCCTCGCATACAAGATAATTCTGAGCCGAACTAAGTACTGTGGCAATATTGCTATCCATTCAGAGAGCCGAGCGAGAAATGAAAGTCTGGAAACGTCTGCGACACCCCCATGTCCTACCTTTCATCGGGTCGGTTACGCTTGGATCACCGTCAAGGCTGTACATGGTATCCCCGTGGATGGATAACGGTGATTTGGGTAATTACCTCAAAACTCACCCAGACGCAGACTGTGCACTACTGGTAAGTGCTCCATCTACCCGGCGTTCGATTCCTGCGCGCACGCCTACCCTATCTCTGCATCAAGCTTTCACAAATCATATCCGGGATCGAGTATCTTCATACGTCTGTCCCGCCCATTGTCCACGGCAACCTCAAATCGGTAAGCTTGCGTATTTTCCTTTCGATCTTATGTCCCTAACGATGCATTCTACTTCAGAAAAGTATTCTAGTTTCAAAAAGTGGCGAAGCCTGTCTTGGGAGTCTTCACCTGTCAGAAGTTCTTCCCGACCTTGGGGAGGATAGCGAGAGAAGGACAAATGGAAATTCAACTGTGTGGAAGTTCGCGGGAAACCCAAAGTGGCAAGCTCCAGAGTTATGGGACGATGATGGACAGCGAACCACATCATCGGACATGTTCGCGTTCGGACGTGTAATGTTCGAGGTAGGTATTGGAACACACCCATAGTTCCCTGTCAGCTCACGTCTATTTTCCAAGGTCTACATGAGAGATTTTCCGTTTGCCCAGATTCACGACGCTCGAATAATTGACGTAGTCTCTAGTGGGAAGCAGCCTCCTAGATCCCAAGAAGCAGAAGCAGAAGCGAGGGCAAGAGGTTTTGATGATGAAATGCTGCAGCACATGGATTGGTGCTGCAGTTTCAAGCCTCACGATCGACCGCGTGCCTCCGATATAGCTAATTTCTTCAAGTCTGTGCTTGAAACTCGAAGATACCTTGGGTTAAACCCTAAACAGTCGAGGCGCGTCTACTCTATTTTGCCGTTACACTTCGTATGGCTTCGCATAGACCATTCATTTTTTCACCAACAGTGATCGCTTTAAATACGCTACGAAAAACACTACGAAGACCTCGTACGTTTTTGTTAGTGACCTAGATATATTAAAATCAAGGCACGCCCATTTCTTCGTGGCAGCATTTTTGTGTGATATCATCTAGATCTTGATTCATCTTTTTCACCGACAGTGATTCTGTTGAAAACTCTACAGGAAGCACTACAAAGGCTACTGCTAGTAATCCAGATGCACTAGATGATGAAGGTCATAATACTCTTGGCCATGGTTTACAATTGGGTGATATCAATGCTGTAAAAATGTTGGTAAATGCTGGAGCAATAGTATGTTTTTAGATCCAATGTTGACATACCAGTGCTGATATACATCCCTTGGCAGCTTCCAGAAAAGATTCCCTTGACACAGAATGTCAAAGCATTGGTGTGCTATCTGCAAGAGGTGAGGCTTGAAAGTGTTTTTTTATCATTTTTACTCTTATTTTTATATTGCCCTACTGAGCTTTTTTAGGAAGCACTTTTCTCACCTGAAATAGCCACTATAGTTCACCAGCTGTGCTCAGCATCTGGATACAAGCCTCCAGCCCTTGCAATTGATTTATCTGGGGTTGTGAGGCTAGGCACACAGCCATTGGGAAGGGGTGGTTTTGGTGAATGCTGGCAGGGGCTGCTCCAGGGCAAGTACAAGGTTGCAATGAAGTGCTCCCATAGAGATATTCCACAAGAATCTATCCTAAGGGTGTGTGTTGGTGCTTGAATAGCTGATAGTAGTTAATGAGATTCCCTTCACAGCAAGCCAGAAGGGAAGCCACTGTGTGGCAGAGGTTACATCACCTAAACATCCTGCCCTTCCTGGGGCTGACTACACTGGATTCTGTGACCTATCTTGTCTCTCCATGGATGGAAAATGGGGACCTGTTGATATATGTCAGGAAGAATCCTCATGCAGATTGTTTGAAGTTGGTGAGTGGGTAACCTTTTTCAAGCCCAGCAATAGGTCTCATACCTTCCTAGCTTCTCCAAGTTGCCAAAGGTGTTGAATATCTCCATACTTTTGATCCTGTAGTTGTACATGGTGATCTCAAGGCAGTATGTACTCATTCTTACAATTTTATCCTGAATCTGTGCTCCTGATGATTTACTCATGGGGTAATTGTTTTGTGTATAGGCAAATATTCTCATTACAAGCAATGGGGAGGTGCAAATTGCTGACTTTGGCTTGGCTCACGGGCTTGTCGAGGGAGGTAGTGGTAGTGATAATTATTCGACTGCATGGAAATATGGTGGTAACGTAAGGTGGCAAGCACCGGAGATCATGGGGGCCACTACAGACGAAGAAGCAAAGCGCACAACTAGGTCGGATATGTTTGCGTTTGGGCGTGTGATCACCGAGGTTTGTTAGTTTACTCACTGACCGGTATGCTTTCTCTGACGCAGTTTTACCCTCGAACAGGCTTATACACAGGATGTCCCATTTGCTGACCTTTCCGCGCCCCTCGCCGTGGCAACTTGGGTTGTATCTGGGAAATTGCCTACCAGACCAACGGACGCAAGCGTGATCGCAAGGGGACTGGATGATCAGATGTGGGGACTAGTGAAAGAGTGTTGCCGCAAATACCCCTTCTCGCGTATAACGGCGAAGGACGCTGTGCGTAGGCTGCGGACGGCGCTCGAGGTCAGGGACAATGCCAAGCGACCTTTCTTGAGCCGCGTCTTCTCTTAGCTCCGATTCCGATTTCCGACGATGGGCTTGTATATCGCAGGGTTGTGTTTCGTGGCTTGTAGGCATCTTTTCTTTCTTTCCCGAAAAAGATATATCAAGTGCAAAAATACTCACTTGGGGAAGCAAGCAAGGCGGGAAGAAGATGAACTCCCGTCGAGATGGAATTCCCACGGAGACAGCGTATAGAATGCCTGGATCATATTTTTAATTCTGAGTCGCGAGTGTTAGGTTGAAGACGGAAGACGGCGAACCTGGACCAAAATTTTCGTCCTTCCCCTTGACCGAGCCTTCAAAACTTCTAAACGCTTCTCGTTACTCAGTCCGTCGATTAAATACCTTGATCATCTATTGCGCTATTCCGTAGGCACAACTTAGCCCTATCCCGGATCGCTAGTACATAGCCGACTAGCATGCTGGAGAAACAATTCTTGTAAGGAATATCTGGGGAATTGATGGCAAAACATACCCTGTGGGGTCCTCCCGGTCCACACGGATAATTCGCACCATCCCGCCCGAAGGCCATCACCTCTGCCCTCTGCACTAATGAGCCTGCTCACTTCTTGATGGCGGGGTCCACGGATTTGGTTTAATCGGATGTCGCATGTGCCCAGGGTCGGTAATGGACCAATTACAAGGCTCTCGCAGCGAGTCGCTTAAGTGTAAGCTCGTAAGCAAGCACGGCCTTTGTAGAGCACTTCCACGGGTTTGACGTTCACCAACCGTTCTATGACCGAGGAGAGACGAGCGTGAAATAGCCAGACGAGCCCCAAAGCAGCAACGGCTTATCCGTGAAACTACACGTTGAGGATGGAAGAACGACCCTCCCGGTGTTACGTGGTTGTCGGTCCTCTGCTATGTATGGCTGCCGAGACGCGTCCACGTATGATATGCACATTCATATCGGCCGACATTGAGCCCAATTTGGATAGCTTTCTTGCTCTCGTCCAAGGCCAAGGTAGATAGAGATGATGCAAGAGCGACCAGCCCAGGGAGCGTCCACCGAGTACCAACCCGCAACCAAGACCAAGGTGCGATAGCGAACCCGAAATAGGACGGGCAAGGTGTGAAGTCCGCGAACTCGAGTGAATAACGCATGCATGGTAAAGCATGCGGCGATCATATATGAATACAAAGAGTCGACAGCAAGTTATGTCGGTGCCAATCGTGACTCATAAGCGAAAACAAGAGGCAAAATCAATCCACGACCGTGAAAATACTTAACACGCGAGCCACCGGCTCCCAGTCGGGAGCAAGCACCAGGCCAGCCTCCCGAGAGTGAGCTCCAGGGCCCCAAGAATAAAGAATTAATTTGGTATGACGGGGACCTCGTCGTCCTCGCCGTGCGTAGCGGGGCGCGATGCGCGCGCCCTATTAGATTGGTCAAAGTAGTCTCTTGGCTCGGAGGGCGATGTCGACCGCTTGGACGGGTGCCTCGTCACACGTGACGTCCGCGATACGCGCGCGTTTAGACTTGCACCCAGGCCGTCTCGGCCGTCGCGCCCGTCACGACCATCACGAGTGTTGTCCTGCACGTCTCGGCTCTCCCGATTGCCCTGCGCATCCCGACTCTCTCGATTAGCCTGGCCTTCCCGGCTCTCCCGATTAGCGTGAGGATCTCTGCTCTCGCGAGTGCCGTGGACGTCTCTGCTCTCGCGAGGACCATAGGCGTCGCGACTATCCCTGTTGCCGTGCGTATCACGGCTCTCTCGATTGCCACGCGTATCGCGGCTGTCCCGGTTGCCATGTCCGCCGCGGCTGTCCCGGGCGTCGTGCGTGGGGCTCTGCGATCGAGACCGCGAGAGCGATCTTGACCTCTCGCCCTCTGCGTTCCAGCTCGCCTCCCGGGCTACCGAGTTGTCCACCTCTGACATCGAGGTTTCGGGCTGCTGCTGCGTCGTGGTCGTAACCGCAGTACCCCGCCTCCTCCGCCCTTTGTGCGGCGGCACTGCGTCTTTCGCCGGCGTAGGGGGCGGACCCGTCATCATGGACATGGGCGGCGGACCCAATCCTAATTCATTCTCATATATATTGAGGTTGTGGAGGTGATTGAGATCGACGGTGTGATGGTCCACATGGTGATCGAAATGACCGCTGTCTGTCGGAGCAAAGGCGTCGGGCGGAGGCATGTATGTCGGCTGCGGTTGCTGAATTTTGGGCTGCATGTCAGCTAAAAACGAGCGGGGAATGGCGAAGGGCGCCGGAAAATAGGCTAACCCTGGATTTAGTTACCCGCTCGGAAGCCCATCTTCGTGCGCGCACGGCGAATGAGGGGCGCTTGGTCGTGTATATGTCTTGGGCTTACGTAGGCGGCGACGTCAGTTTGTCATTTGGGCACGAATATAGGAATCGAGTTACATGGGTAATCGTCATGGTCGATGCTTGAAGGAGGTTGCTCCACCTCTGGAGAAGGCACTGCTGCAAAGGTCCAGTCTTCTGGAAGGAGTTCTTCGAAGGGTTAAAAATAGAGGTAAATCCATGCTTTCGAATAATAATAGTTCTAAGCGAAGCGCCCACCTCGAGAGCGGTAATAGAACGTGAAGGTGACATATGCCTGGCTATCATGAGCTTGAACTGCGGGCACTTTTTGAGGTGGTGCAAAAACGATTGGACCAAGCCTGGAATTTTGCAATTGTCAATTTTCTACACGAGGATAGCCCAACGTCGAGGAGCTCACCCGGTGGCATGGCTGCGCTTACGCAGTCCGTCCTCCGAGGTGTACATCAAGAGTTCCGGTAGCTCTGTCGCCTTGGGCCTATGGAAACCGGTAGCAATGGACTTGATGGCGCCAGCGATATTGGCGCGCCCAGCACGAAAGAATGAAAGCGTGATCGTCCCCACACCATCCGGAGGAGGGAACGCGCCGTCCGCGGCTATAGAGATGAGTCAGAATACCGTGATAGAGAAGGAACCGTAAAATAAACGAGTGCATACGTGCGAGCTTCACGAACTTGAGCATCCTCTTCTTTGACCAGTCATCGGTGATGGGGATAGCCTCAATCTTGCCGACAGTATTCTTGGAACCAGGCATAGCGCCCCGTCCAGGATGAACCTTCTCAATATCAAGAGCTCCGCCGTCGAAGCTCGCTTTGACGACAAGACTATACGTGGTGTCACTCAATCGCCAATTGATGGCATATTCGTTTGGATCCACCGTCGGGGATTGGGGACGCTTAGGGCCGGTGTTTCGGGGAGGCGAGGGCGTGTTAGGTACGTTGATTGCCGAATACGGGAGAAAAGGCGCCTGGGGCTGAGGAACCTCGACAAAGCAAGAGACATGATCATCTTGTATGTCGACAGCAAGCTCATCGAGTTTGCGGTCGCCGACGGTAATCCAGGTCGTAATTCCGCCTAGCTGGGGCATGGCAGGTCGTGAGATTGGGGGCAAAAGGGAGACCGCGTGGCAACGGGGAGGAGATGGCGGCGAGAAAAAAGAAATCAGAAGAGGCGAGGCTGCAGCGCAATGGGCGAAGAGCTGCTGCTGCAAAGTACAAGGCCCAGCATCTGGATTCTCCTGCTTCCCGGATGCAAAGTGGATCTTCGAGAATCTGGCTGCATCCGTGCGCAGATTAAGGACATTAATATCACGTCGTCATCGTCGCTTCTCTTTCTACTCACCGCCAATATTGTAAAAGTTGCCAGCGAAAGGCGTTTCGTCATTGGGGTTCTCGGAAAGCGCTTTGTGTTCGTTGAAACCACTATTAGCAGAGCTTCAGCGCTTTATCGACCGCAACGTGACTGAGATTACATCCCACTTACTTACAGGGGCCCCACCCCCTATGATGCGCTGGACCCACATCATGGCGCAAAAACTCTTTGATTAGATATGAAACGTACTTCATTGCACATAAAACGGCGGAAAAGGACATGAGAGCTGTACAAGAATTCTCGAAGATATGGGCGGCTGCAACTCTCCCAGCCTCGCCAAGGAACCCATGAATGCGCGCCCACCTCTGCCAAAGCAGGTCAACTGCCACACTCAGAACTTGAATTCCTTCTCCTTGCCCTTGGTCGCACGATCCTTCTCCATCTTTTGTCTCTTCGACATCGTCTTGGCTACCATATCCGAAAAGTCCTCCCTGTTTGCACCACCCGGTACGCCCGCGGAACCACGCGCCGCGGCGTCGTATCGCGCGCGCAGCTGGTCCTCCGACAAGTTCTCCAGTTCCGACGCATCGATGGAAAGATCGACGCCGTTTGCTTTCCGCTGCAAAACACAATATGCACAAGAATTGAGAAAGATGGTACGGTATAATAAAAGAGTAAAACGTACCTTGGTGCCCCGCTCGTCTCCCAGCACGGGGACGTTCGTCCCGGCGGCTCCCGTCACAGCAGCGATATCGTATCCTCTCTCACTGCCCATGAGTCCTCTCACCGCCGTCTGCCGCTCCGGAACGACCTGGTACAACGACCGCGGACCCGAATCTGCCACCTCCGATGACTCCCTTCCTTTGCGTAGCTCCAAGAAATCGGGCGTCTCCAAGCCTCCGGGCACGGTCGACACCACGCTGTGCATTCCAGAAGGCGTCTCGAGACCTGACGGTGTCTGGAGACCGTCGCTTGGTCCAGCTTCAGATTCTTCTGGCTCTGACTCGTCTTCGCTCTCAGACTCGGATTCATCTGGGAGTTAGGCATGAGGTGAGCGACTAGTTTCGTGAGTGGCGTAAGCGATCTGCTCACCTTCCTCCTCGGGCTCTAATTCACCCCACGGTTCCCGGCTGATCGGTTCACCGAGCTATAACGCCAACACAAGCGTCAGAACAAATTAAGCATATCAGGCAGTGAGCTGGAATTACCTCTTGCTCGTTCGATTTAGGGAAGACGCCAAACACATCTCCGTACAGCGGCCGATTGTATTCGTCAAGGGGAGGTTTGCCCCAGCCACCTGGATGAAAGCCCCATTGCGCACTGGATTCCATCCAATAAGTTTATCAGCGACCATGTTTGAAAAAGAATTGAAATAGAAAATCATACCCTTCCGGAATCGGCGCATTGAGACCAGGTATACGAAGGGTCGGATAGCTCGGAGGTGGGCCGAAACGTTGCATGCTGATGAGCCAGGGTGGAGGAGCAAGAGGAGGGATGGAAAGAGCTTCTACCAGCTCAGGCGACAAGTCACCAGGTCGCTTCTCCTTCAACGACGTCTCAAACTCTTTGCCTTCATAGTACCTAAAATGCGAAAGAATATGATGAGCACCTGTTCTTTGAGCAGTTCAACGGCGAAAGGAAGTGACTCGCATCTCGCCGAAGCTAGTCATATTGGGCTTCGTCTGAAACTTGAAGAATGCGTCATGCAGTTTCTGATAATCAATGTCAACTTTGCCCATTTTGGGTTGCACCCGCTCTCTGGTCTTAGCCTTGAGCGACATGTTGGCCTCTTTCTCCTTCACTGCGTCCCTCATAGTGGCGATACCCGTATCTGCGATAAACGCCGGGAGCTGGAAGGGTGCCTTCTCGATACCGCGCTTGCTCTGGAGATAGTCCCGTTTGGCGCTCCAGTGCTGCGGGACGGGAATGGTATTTCGGTATGCCTTGAGGTGGAGGAGGAGTCGGGGGTCGGAGGCGGAGACGTCGGTCCATTCGACAACCTCGGGCTTCTTGACGAGCTGCTTGAGCTCAGCAACAGATAACCGGGCCATCTTGCGCTGCTTTCGCTTTGATATGGGCTTGGCTTCCTTCTCGTCGTCAGAGTCGCCTTCGGACATGGCTTCGTCGTCCGAGTAAATGATCTCGCCCTTGCCTGAGGGCGCTTCGACTTTCAACTGCGAAATGGGTATATCAGACATGGAGTTGAGACAGAATTAAATCAGCAAACTTACCGCAGCTTCATTTGCCAAGAGCTGAAAGCGAGCAAAGACGTCGGAGAATGCTTCGAGGCCAGAGTCTTTGACATCCAGCTGCTCGGGTACGTACTCTACATTTTGCTCGTCCTCCGTCTCCGTCTCCACATACGCTCGATCCGACTCGGTGCCATTCGTTTCCTGCAAGTCAGAGAAATGCACAAAATCACAATTAATATCCCGTCTCCATACGATTCGGGCTAGACGCTGGACCAACTCACCACTGATGTCGCGCGTGAGCTGGCGCGAGAAGCCTTTTTCTGCTTTGCTTTTGCTCGGCGAAATTGATTCTTGGATTTAATTTCCTTTGTCTGCGGTTTTTTCACGCCATTGGGAGCAGCGGGAGGCGGGGCGACGAGGACGGGAGCGACAGCCATGGTGCGACCGGGAGAGTGCAATATGAAAGAGAGCAGGATGCATCCGATGGTTGGCCCCAAGCGATGCATCTCGCAAACAGCGACACAGCCCCGTATTACGTAATCAACTCCGCTCCGCCGCGATCCTTCAGCAAACCAGCGTGAAATCCAGCCCCAAGAATTTGATCAGGACAGTTGAAGACAGCGCTAAACTCATCTACCCAGCTATACAGCTTGTAAGATTCATCTTTTCGCGCGAGCAAGGTTGTTACAGGAGTATGTGATTGTACACTTAAATGGCGAAAGCTCTGGACAGACCTAGACTTACCACGAGTTGAGTGCCAAGCAATGGCACTGAATAAATATATACAAGAATTGTACACGTCTGGAGTGCAGAGTCCAAAGCACACGCATATGTATACGAATGCGTTCCCATATAAATCCACAACGACCTGCTAAATACATCAAGGCTCGAAGCTTCCTGCTTTTCAACAACACCCGCTTCGTGTTCCTTCAGCACTTCCTTCATGTATAAACCATCATCGGACGTTGCTATCATCAAAATTAGAAAAGTACCATTAGCTTAAGGGAGAGAACATGGGAGGGAGCAACACACCTTTGAAATCGTATGCCGAATTCATGACAAGAGCTTCATTAAATTCTACGCGAATCACCACGTTAGCCGGAATCCTGATACCTGTGGAGTAGAGCGCCCACTGTATTCTACCGCTAGTGAGAGAGGGAACGACGGCGGTGGATCAAAAGCAGCACCAACATGGCTGCGATCACTATCCCCCGCGGGGGCAGGAGAAATCGAAGGCGTGTATGCGGGAGGTGGATCCCTGTATGGGTTGTTCAAAGGAGGTAGAGGCAAAGGCCTCATCTTGGGAGCATTAGGCACGATCGAGGTACTGGGGACCAGTGCAGCGCTGATGTCGCATCGTCCATGAGCATGCTATCGTCTGCGTGCAAAACGAGGGTAGGAGATAAAGACGCACACGGGAGGCCTCGGACCGCGAGGCGGCTTGCGGGACGTAGAGAATATAATAGGCGCGCGGGGGATTCGGGTACTGACATCGATCCGAGTAGCCGGGCGCGTACACTCTTCCTGGCTAATACTGACAGACTCACCAGATCCGCTGGTATCAGAACTTGGCACAGGGGGCAAAGAGCGCTGGGAATTCTTCTGGACCAGGTTAGATCGCAGCCATCGAGCCGTAACCTGTATACTAGGTCGCAGAAGGGGTGCCACAGCAGAGCATGTTTGTACGAGCTTTGACATCCTTACCCCGAGGTCTTGGTGGCATCGTGCCATTGGCAACAAGGGCGATGACGCTTGTGGAGTCCGGGATGTGGGCGAAGGGGACTTTCCTAGTGTAGACCTATTATAATGGATAGTTAATTATTGCCCATTCCCCAGCAAAGATGAAAAGAGAGCTCACCTCAATAATCACTCGCCCAAAAGCGAACACATCCGAGCTCGTCGTACGGTACGTATCTCTTGCAAGTAGCTCCGGAGCCTGCCACCTTGGATTTCCCGCAAACTCCCATGGAGTAGCATTTGTGATTGGACTGACTGGAGCGGAGTCGCGTCGGCCAAACGCATCGACGAGCAGGTCCGATAAGCCAAAGTCGGCAAGGCGTGCTTCGCCTGAGTCTGATATCAAGATATTATTCTATCATCAAGGAGAGGTTAGATTGTAGGCTTGAATGTCAGAACATAATACCACGGACTATACGAGCGGTGTCGATGAACGAAACGTACCGCCTTCGGGTCGCCATGCACAACCACCGGCTTGGACGTGTGCAGATACTCAAGCCCCGTCGCTATCTGTGTCAGCTTCAAAGGATAGTAAGAATCTAGTGTAAGCGCGGAATTCGGTGCACGATAGCTACATAGCCTACCAACTGAAGACAATCTGCATCAGGATTCCTCTTGAGGTAACTCGCAAGATCGCCATTGCTCATCCATGGAGAGACCAGATACATCTTCGAGTCAATCACAACCGACTCGATCAAGGGCAGGACATTCGGATGACGAAGGCGCACCCACACCTTCAGCTCTTTCTCTGCGATCTAATAGTGGCCACGCATAAAACATCAGTGCTGAGATAGCAATGCCCCCGCTGTTGTTGGCATAAGCTGCTAGCCAAAGTACGAAACTCACCCGCATGGCCACACGCGCCGGGATGTGCTCCCGACAGCACTTCATAGCGACTCGATGACGCCCTAGAAGCATGCCTTCGAAGCAGTCGCCGAACCCCCCAGAGCCGGCGGGGATGTCGCGGACCTTGACGACTTCCCATTCGTACAGCGTAGGGTCGGCAGAGGAGGGGAAATCTGGAGACTCGGTGGGACTCTGGGAGAGGTCGGGCCGGGGCTTCATGAATTCGTGTGTATTTAGGTGCACATTGGTGTGGATGGTAGCGCCGGTGTCGGATGGTGTTGAGAAGGTGCTCCCACCGTGGATGGGTAGAGGAGCCTGACGGCGAGTATCCAGATCTATACGTACGGGTGGTATATTAGACGGGGACTTCGAGGGGAGTCTGAACGCTAACCCCGACACCTTAAACTCGCCTCCAACAGGCATACCACCTCACCCGCAGTAGGCCGCAAGGGCGGATCTCGTTGGCAACACTTCTCCATCAACCCCCATGCACTAGCGCTCTCACCCAGGTCAGGCTGACCGGTTCGAGTGTGACGACTAAACTCTGCTCTGGAAGGTAGCGCACCACCAACGACGAGGAGCACGACCTGCGCGTTGTTTTTGTCTGGGAACGGGATATCCCTTGTGTACACCTGGGCACGCGGCAGCATCAATAGTATCAATACTACCATTAATAATTTCATGCAATTCCAAGATGTGATGGCAAATAAAATGATGGAAATAGGTGTGAAAATGTGGGTAGGGGCGGTGATAACTAACCTCGGTAATCACGCGCCCGAAAGCAAACACGTCCGAGCACGTCGTCCTCTGCAGCGTCTCCGTAAGCAACTCGGGCGCCTGCCACCTTGCGTTCCCAGCGGTGTGCCAGGCTGTAGAGTTATTTGTGCCGTATTCGATGCTTCTGCAGGTATTTGTCTCCCTACTCCCGTTTGTGCGTCTATTGACATTAGCAGTTCGGTCCCCATCGAACTGAGGTCGAGTCTGAGTTACTGTTTCGGAGAGCCCGAAATCTGCAATGCACGCGTCGCCCGAGTTTGAAATCAGGATATTTGTCTGTAGGCACGGATATAGATTGTATGAATATCAGGTACGCGGAATCGGTAATCGGGCAAGGGGGAGAGAAGGGTAGGGTACGTACTGCTTTAAGATCCCCGTGTATGACGATGGGGTCAGATGTGTGGAGATATTCGAGTCCCTTGGCAATTTGGCAGAGCTACAAATATATGGTAGGCCGGAGAAAGTAGAGCGCATATCGTATGTCGCGTATCGCGTGACAGGGATAGGAAGGAGGATGTGAAATACAGATAAGCGCGGACTCTACAAGCTGGGATTATGGGAGAAGCAATTGAGCTCGCGCTCACCAGAAGTACACGGTTTACTCCACTCCCATCGGTGGTGCTTCGTTTCAGATACGCACCTAAATCACCATTGTCCATCCACGGAGAGACCATAAACACGTCCCCGTCGAGGACGACCGAGCCGATGAAGGGGTGGACATTGGGGTGACGCAGGTTGCGCCATACTTGTATCTCTCTTTCGGCGCGCTTTGAGGTAAATTTCACGTTGGATTTAAGAATTTTGGGTTTGGATTCGAATTAGGCGCACGTCACGACACGGAGAGCTGCAGACTACGAAGATGGACGTTGAATGGCCGGACGTACCTTCCTCGCGATGTGCCCCGGAACATACGACCGCGCGCATTTCATCGCGACCTTATACCGCCCCAGAAACACGCCCTTCCAGCAATCGTTGAATCCACCGATCCCGGCGGCGCGTCGTGCGCCCGACTTGACTACTTCCCATTCGTAAAGGCTTGTCGGGTAGGATGGGTAGCTTTTTGAATGATGGAAGCCTGGGTTCGATCTCGAGTAGAGGTGAGCGAGCGTGTGGATGAGAAGGACGCGTTGGGGGCATGGGGCCATCATCGCTACCATCTACATGTGAGCGGCGATACAAACACCGCGTAAACGATCGGTTAACGATTAAGAAGTGTACACAAGGAAACGAATAAAGATGAGATGGGCGTCAGTGTGAGCATCGCATGGGAATGAGCGGAAAGCGAACTGCGCGCAAGACCCTCGTCTTCTCGTGGATGTTTTCAGGTGTTGACAAGTTCAAGTAGGTGAAAGGTGCCTGCGCCATCGAGTCAAAAGGGGCGTGTGATGGTTTCGTTGGGCCAGGCGTCTCCGATGACATTGGAATCTGAGGTGAAGGAGGCCAAACCGAACATCGCAGGCTGCGGTGCTTGCTTGCTACTTATATGCTAGGGCCCAAGATCACCCTGAGATACCAATTTGGCCAGATCAACGTTGAGCACTGATGAACGACGTGGAGATGCTGTGTTCCTAATAACCGGCGAGCTTCACGACCGCGACGCTGACATTGACGTATATATTGTGTTGCACCGCAGTCGGCTATTACATAGGTACTACGTACCGCGGGCGAGGAAACATTGCATACGCAGGGACTTAGTTATTTGCGATAAATATCACAGTGCCTTGGAGCAAGCAGAAATTCTGACGTTTTGGGAATAAGTAGATATGGGGTTTGATAGTGATGACGTTTTGTGACCCGAGCAAGGACTTTCGAAAGTAAGGTTCGAAAGAGGGAAGGGAGGCGAGAGCGAAAGTAGCTTGGCGATGCGCAAAGCTTCCAAATTCCGGTTCGCCTCTCAATCGGGTCGTCCGAGTAACGAACCACAGTTGGATCATACAGGGCACGGCACTGAGAAGAAGCTGTCGTGTCCGGGAAACGAAGACAAACCGAGGATTGTGAGTCAGTGCCAGTGCCCCAAAGTGGAAGCATCTACGGTCCCGGATTTATGGAATCTCCAGTGCAGACACAGAAAGATATAGCCCGTGCTGCAGCACGCCCACAGCTGGAGCTCTTACGCATGGATTTTGGTGCGTATGCGTTTCTGGGTGTGATGCAGGCGAACCGGTAGTGAAGATGATTTGGGTTGAACTTTGAAGAGATGGTGAATCGTGCCAGCAAAGCGATGGCAAGCTTATATAACACTATACATTGGGCCGCGCGCGGCTACAAGTACTGGCTACGAATGAGTGTTCATTACTGGCATCAGCTGCTAGAGCCAGCACTAGTACTCGCTGTGAGAGATGCGCTCGTGTATCCCGAGAAACCACCAGTTAGCGTTCTAGAACTGGCAGAGCTCTTGCAAGCAGAACGACGACATCTAGAAGTTGCAGGCAGGGATGATTAGTGGCTGTGCGACCCCACAAACAAGAGCCAACAGCGTTACGCCGGCTACAGTGGCCGAGGAGGCGGCTCCTGTCTCGTATTTTTTCTCTCCACCACCGCTGCTTGCGTAATCCCCATCCACCACTCGCTACTCATCTAGGCGGGTATAGCGAGTGCTAGTAGTCGCCAAAGTACTGGTCTAGTATGCCGCAGCCCAGCGCATTCTCGCTGTACGCCTCCAACTTCCTCTCCCGCTCCGTCCGCCCCGCGTCCCCCGGATCCGAGTCCCCCGACTCGCCCCCGCTCTTCTACTCCGTCACAGAGGGCTCCCATCTCGCCGACAGCGACCGCGCGTTCCCCTCCCGCAACAGCAGCAACGCCGACAACGACTACAGCGATGTAGACGACGATGGCCAGCCGCGCTTACGCGGCGCTCTCCTCTTCGATGCCGCCCAGGAGGAGGATCGTCTCGCCCGCAGCCAAGACCAAGATCAGTACGAGTACGAGTACCCCGCAGATGCGGATGCGACACCCAGGGCGCACGAGGAAGAGGTCGTGGATCCCTTCCTAGATGACCACGGCGTCGACCACGATCCGAGCCTCAGCGAGCAGGACCTCGACTCCATCCCCCTCATCGCCTCCTTCGCCTCCTCCTCCGCCCACACCACCCACACCATTAATAATAATACCCACATCCCGCCATCTGTACTCGGCGGCTCCACATTACCCCAGTCCCAGTTCCAGTCCCAATCGCGCGGATGGCTCTCGCATCTACAGCAATCCCATATCCCCCCTGTTATCCGCCACCCCTCGCCGCCTCCGCTCTCCCCTTTAATGCACTCGCCGCGCTCAGCGTCCCCCGACTTCCCTGGCTCACCCGCGAGCTCGGATGATTCCCTCCCGCCCGACTACCTCCAGAGCCGAAATCAATACCAGAACGACTCCATCCCGCCGCCGCCGCCGCGCACCCAGATCAACCTTGAAGAGTCTCTCCTCCCCCGCGACGGCATCGAGCGCTCCGTCTTCTCTCTCCCGGACCCCGACCGGCCCGTACCTCGGAGAAAATACAACGATTCAGCGTGGACTGCGCTGTGGTGCGCGGCCGTCACGGCGTGTGCCGTCGGTTCCGTTTTGGTCCTCTTTTTGACCGACGTGCGTGTTTCTCGATCCACTTTCGGCGAAGCCTTTCTGACGGCTTATTAAAATGGGATTTGTGCATAGGCATCACCTAAGCCCCCATCCCACCAGCCCGCCGCTCCGCCACCGTACAAGACCCTCACGCGGCAGATCCCCTTCCTCGTCGCCCTCACCCTCTTCAGCTCCGCCCTCTCCTATGCTTACCTCTTTGTGCTGCGGCTCGCGGTGAGGCCGATGATCGTCGTGACCGCGCTCTTGGTTCCTACCAGCTTGTTCTTGGCTGGCGTGTGGGCGTTTGCGGCGAGTTTTTTCGGAGGGGATGGGGAGCTCGAGGGGTGGGGGCAGACTGTCGGGTGAGTTCTATCTATTGTTATCATTATGAGGGATATGTTTTCTGGGAGCCGTCGTTTTGTGTGGCGACATTTAATATTAATGTTGATATTGACATCAACCCCATGGTAATCTTATCTTGGGGTGTGGATGTAGACTCCGGATATTCTCGATCGTCCCGCTCGGGTTCGCGTTCCTCTCCGCGCGATCGCTGTATTTCCGAAGAGAGGCGATATACAGGACCGTTTCCGTTGTCGAGGTATGTCTCCATATCCCATTCCCCAGCCAACCTACTCAATTTCCTACTCATTAACCTAACGCAACAGCTCTCAACGACACTACTACTCGCCCATCCCCCACTCATCCTCCTCTCCCTCTCCCTCCTCCTCGCCTCCATCATCCTCTCCCTCCCCTTCCTCTCCCTCATCCTGCGTCTGCTCCTCGTGGGGTACTTCCAGAAGAACGCGCACCTGCCCGGCACGTGGTCATGGCATGTGCGGGCGTGGGCGGGGTGGATGGCGTTTGGCGCCGCGGGCGTGTGGGTGTGGAGCTGGGGCGTCGTGAGAGGTGTGGTGAGGGCTGTTGTCGGGGGTGTGGTTGGGGGGTGGTATTTTGGGGGGTATGTCCCTTTCCCCTCTTTTCATTTCTTTTTTGAAGGGGAGAAAATAGCAATGGTGATGAACAACGAATAAATGAATACGTAGGTCGCCGGAATCGACGACGAGGAAGATGAGTCCTGTGGACGCGACGCGCGCGGCGTTTGTGCGCGCGACGGGTCCCTCGCTTGGTTCGGTGTGTCTTGGTGCTGTGTTGTTGGCTCTTATTCGGTGGTCGTTGGTTCTCTTGCGGTTCGTCAGACGCGTGCGTATCATTTCTTATTTTCGATATTTTCGAGTGATGTGTTGATTGTGCTCTTTCATTCTATCGCAAATTGACGTTGTCGTTAATCTCATCTCGTTTTTTGACATGGACGTGGTCTCGACGCTTGCCGCTCGTATCGCAATTAACTCCGGAATCTGACAACTTGACGCTGACACTCTAATTACCTCGACTAATACTTTAATATGCACACCAACAGATGACGACCCCGGCGCACCTGATCCCGCTCTCGGCCTTCCACCCGCTTACGATACTCGCGGGGATGATCAGCGTCTTGGACTCGTTGTCGGCGTACGGGCTGGTGTATGTGGGCGTCACGGGGGAGGGATTTTGGGTGAGTGCCAGAAGGGCGAGGGAGTTGACTGGGAATGGGTCTGGGGGAGGAAGAGGGCGGGGACAGGAAGAAGAGGATGGGGATTCGGAAGAGGGTGTGACAGAGGGGCGGACGGGGAGAGGGAGAGGAGGGAGGAGGGGGAGGGGAGAACAGCAAGGGGGTGCGAGGAGGGGGCGTGTTGCTCGTGTTGATGATTGTACGTCCCTCTCATTCAACGCCACTCATCACTTCACATATTGATCCCTTTCTCTCTTCCTCGCGGCAGACGCATTACTGTCGACACTCCAAACGTTGCTTGCCCTATCCCTCGCTGTCTTGGCCGCCATTGCGGGCTATATCTTCGCCTCGCATAGTCTTGCGGGCCCGAGCAATGCCCCCCTCGCCGCGCTGCTCACGGGCGGGGTGACGTATTTGACTGTTGGGTTTGGGATGGGGTTGAGCGAGGATGCGTGAGTTCTGATCCACTCTTGCTCTCTCCGGGGCATTTAGGGGATGATGCTGATCTTTCATATGCCTGATTTTTTTATTCGATCAGGGCTGACGCGTTGTATCTGTGTTATAAACTCGATATTGATGCGGGTGTGGAGCACAAGAAGGAAGTGGGCGAAGCCGTACGTTCACGTTCATTTGAAAGATTTCTTGTATATTTCCAGGCTGACGTGGACTCGTGACGTTTTGCAGTTTGAAGGGAGACACGCTATTGGCGAGGTATAACCCCCCGCGATCTGCCCTCTCTCTCTTTCTCTCTCTTTTTAGATTCTGGTTTCCCCTTTTCGATTTTTGAATACAATTATGCTGTGGGCTCAAGCAGGCGAACAGAACGGTGTTGTGGGCGGGGCAATCCGAATGACAGGGATGGGTAACGGCAGGGCTCGGGGCTCGGGGCTCGGGGCTCGGGGCGGGAGAGTGGGAGCACTTACCCATGCATGTTCAAATCGTCGATTTTCTGATTCTTATTTTTTTTTCCCGCCTTGATGAGCGTGTCAAGCTGTGTATATCCGTAGCATCTCTTTCTTGTCTCTATCCCATTTGTTTCTGAAGATTACCAGAGGGCGTTTGATGTTTATAGCTAGCGACGGGCGAATCCAGGCGAATTCTCGGGATCATGGAAGTGAAGTCCTTACACAATAAACATGCGGTGATTATGTAATCGCGCCCACTTAACTTTTAAGTCCGTCGTCCAAGGATCTCTAGATTCGCGTATACATGATTTCTCTACTCAAGCACGGATCATCGATCATCGTATATTCTTCGGAGGGTCAGCTACGTTCTCTCGGAAGATGCGCTTCGTTTTAAGCGAGCCAAGCCGCAGAAACTCCTCGAGAAGGCTGACGGGGAGAGTACTGTGGGAGTCTCGAGCTTCGTCGATGCTTAGCTGCGCTAGCGATAAGTATAAAAGGGGAAAGAAGGGAGTCTGTGCAGCTACACGAGGGCTATATAACACACCACTGAGCCTTTATGTCACCACCGTTTGCCACGGCCCACCATGTCGACCGATATCTCGTATCTCATTAACCATATATTCCTACCACCTAAATTGCCCCAGAAAAGTGACTTGAGCGCCAGCCGCGAGCATGCACTATGCACATTCGTGCAGCAATGCGCCAATCGGTTCACAGCGCTGCTTTCGCCGCCGCAGAAATTAATCTGGGGGCGCAGCTTTCGTTTTCTCGGTCATCTTTGCAGACTTTACAAGTCTGAAATACTTTCCGCGAGTACACTCCAGGAGACACTCGGTCGGCTCGCTGTAGGAGGTATGTCAAAAGATGATACCTATATTCATGGGATTTTTTCGGCTGACTTTTATGATATAGACATACTCGCGCTCCCAGTCCGTGCCCAGAATGCCGCGGTAAAAATTTGCAAAGGCAAATCGTCTACGATCATCGAGCTCTTCGAGGTCTCGCTCCCGGCTCAAACCGTACTTGGAGCCACGGGGAAAGTCGTCTGCACTTTCCCTGGACCGGCGTTCACGCTGTCCAACTCCGATTTCGAGAGCGCGTCTTTTCAGGAGGAACTCGCGTCGTTCCTGGCGCAGATGGATGTCGACATCCTCGAAGCAGCTCAGGCCAAAACGCGCAAGGCAGGCTCCGTGTCGAACGAATATCGCGAGACGGCCGATCCTCGGTTCATCACCGATTTGTTGGCTGCCATTTTGGCGGGGTTCAGCACTCCTGCGGACGTCAAACGGATCCAGAAGCGGATTGGGGACGATGTCCTTTGGGATAACGCGCTGCTGCCCTGGAGACGCTCGCCCATGTGGCTCGTCATCCGCGTCACGCTGCAGACCGCGTTGTTTGGTGGGAATTCTCACGCGGACTACAAGTCGTTTATGCTTTTTTGCATGACCCAGCTGCTCCAGGACGCCTGCGACGTTGACCTCAAGAGCGATCTGTTGCATTTCATGCGCTCCAAGCTCAGCCATCGCTTTTTCAAGCTGGACGGAGCGTTCTCGCCCTCGAGTCCAAGCGCCGCGCTTCACAGTTTCCAATCGACTCTCAGAGTTTGCGAGGATCTTTTGCAACGGAGGTGGGCGGACATACGGGAGCAGCAGGCGCAGTCTCCTGTATGGAACCCCCAGTCGTTTGACATTCAGCGAGACACGCAGCTGGATCTTCCGCATTCCCGCCAGTATCTCATCGAGCGCATCGACACAAACGCCTCTATCAAGCACGTGAAAACGTTTGCTCCCCAGTGCACAGAACGACTCTCGTCAATCGACGAAGCGCTCAACCCCAAGCTTTTCCAAGGTGTGCTGTCTCGCGATAGCACCCCAGAGCTTGCGCTCATGGACTTTGAAACTTGCGTGATCAAGTCCATCGACGACTGGGTGAGGCGATCCCTGCCATCGGGTTCCTCGTGTTCCAACCTCGCAAAAGTCATCGAAATCTACGCATCGACCGCTCAGGTTGCATACCGTTCGAACCACGAGCAGCTTTCCATAATGCTGCTCACGATTTTCGAGCTGTGGGCTGCTTTAGACAAAATCGCTGTTCACCAGTGCCCCCTAATGCGGGACTATTTGCCCGAAGTATCCGTCGATCTCCTCACCCCGCTGGTCTTATCCAAGGAATCGTTGATGGTTCGGGTGTCGAAGATCGAGACATATATACGGGAGCGAGTGGCACGCGCCTCGTACGGGTCCGTTTTCGATGATGCCTCCCATAAAGGCTCGTTCGCATGTCGGCTTTATAGCTCATCGTCCGAGCTTCGTGCACTTGAGGCTCAGATCCAGAGTGATGCAGCGGCGGCAAGACAAGCCAAGGTCGCCGAGCTCAACAAGATGAAGAAAACTCACAGTGACCTTCTTCGACAAGAGGCGTCGCTGTCCCACAAGGAGGTTGAAATCAAAGGGAGATGGACGCACAAGGAGAAGCGGTGCCCAAAGTGCCGCCACAAAAAACTTGCAGCCAAGATGCGCATCGAGATCTTCGAAGCGCCTCTGCCGGAGGAGCAGTATAAGCGGCAGACTGTGGTTTTCGAGCTCTGCTGTCCCCAGGCGTTCGGAATCTGGAGATCGACTACCTACTACATCCTCTTCGATATCTGTCGTCGCGGAAGAGTCGTAGGCGCTGCCCAGACGCCCATCTATACGCTTAAGGAGTATCGGGGCCTTCAAGCCTACGTCAAACGTGGCTTTTTCACTCGCGTATCCCTCGCATCACACGAGAAGTCATTCTATACGACTCACTACCAGTGGCAGCACTTTCCAGCGAGTGAGCAGGAGGTTCTGCGGCCAAACGGGCTAAAATTTCGGCTATTCGACGAGACCCACAAGCGCTGGGCTACAAACTCGTTCACGGAGTGCAATGTGTCTACCTTTTGCACTCCTCTACTTTCCTCGAAATTCAGCTCGATGCAGTACGCCGTAGACAGCACGAATCACACCCCGAACGAGGTTTTGGCAAACCAGTCGGAATGTCCGGTGGAGTGGAATGTCCACGAGTATATTGCCTTCTGCTCCCTCAGGAGTGGCGGAAGGACTCAATGGCTGAATGTTCTGCGTATGCTCGCAGCGCAAGAACTGTCTTTTCGCCTCCCCGAGGTTGAAATTCTAGTGTCTCAGGCCGCGTATCAGATTGGCCCGACAACGAATGGAAGCATAGCGCGGGACTGGCATATTGATCTGGACCGGCAGGAGTTCCGCCTGCAGCTCCTTCTCGAGCTAGACACCTTACTCGATAGCGTGAAACAAAACTGGCTGAACGTCCCAGCGCTTCGCATCGTGATTGCGCTGACGCTGCGTGTCCTACACCACACCGTCTGCGACCCTCTTACGCAGCGACGGTGCGATGACATCCTACGCGCATCCAGAGTTGTCGCGTATTCCTGGCTTTCTCAGCTTCTGCACAAATTAGAATCGGCCATTGAGGATGATCATATCTCCAATTCCCAGTCGCTTATTTGCGAAATGGCCATAACGTGTCGTTTGACTTATGACGTGGACTCCAAACACGTAGCCCGGTTGTTCAGCACAGACGACGACATATCTCTCTTCGTGCAGTGTGCAGTGAGGATAGCGGATCATACTCCTTCCGACAAATCCGTCATCTCCCCTCTTCTCACAAGGCTGCTCGCACGTAATATGCGAATCTCTCATTCCACGGAGGCGTTTCTGGTCACGCATTTGCAAGAGCGGTGCGCAGCAATAGATAATGCCATATGTGCTATTTGGGGCGAGTACAGCACCAGCTTGCCCAATGGCTGGTCATCGCTTCCTTCGCCGCATGCCAGATGGATAAAAGCTCACCCGGATGATCAGAATCTCAAGTGCATCGTGCACTTTAACATTTTGGATGGCACACTTTTGATAAACGGTGCACGTCTTGGGCGCCTTCCGCCCGAAATTGTTCAGCATCCAACTTACAAACGGATTTTTGGTTCAGTAAGTCCCCCAGGATTACTGAATGTGACGTGATGACTCACATATCTCTTCAGAGGATTCTCAACGTCGTTCCTTCCAGCATCGATGGAATGCAGTATTCAACCCTATCGGAGATGCACGGAGATGCTCCAGGTTTTTATGTAAGGATTCTTTTTCCTATATTGAGCTAAATCTGACTGTCCACCTTAAAGGCGTATTTTCTCCTTGAGCGCGACCAATTGTTTATCCAGGCGCGCGCAAGGACTGGCACGTATTATTTCGAGCTCATACCGCATACCGTTTTCGAAAAAGATTTTCCGGTACCATTTTCCGACGAATATACCCACTGGCTGGAACTTCCCGCCGGGATTTCTTATCCCACATTCTATATCGAATTCCGACCCCGAGAACAGCCATGGAAATCATCCTCTCGCAATTGGAGATTGGGTTTTAACCGCAGTGGACATTCAATCCTTCGAAAGTCATCGACCAAGCTCATCAACCAAACAAGTGTGACCTTCTCGGCCATATCACGGCGTTTGCGTCCCTTGGAGGCCCCCTCATTCATAATTGTGAGCGAGGTCAAAGGTCGCGTGTTCGTCGAGTTACCCCGCTATCGACTTTCCTTTTTCCTGAATACAAGCGGGCAGCTCCAATCGTATACACACCCAGGATTCATCGTTGACGAAAATCAATCGGCGGGCGTGTTCTTTGGATTGCGCAATCAAATGGTCCTGCGATCTGCGGATAGCAAAAGCAGTGTCCCCACAAAGCGGATTTTGGTGCCAGTTGGCGCCATCGGCTTTGCGCATGAGGCCGGGCATACGCAGGTTACGGTCAATACCTCCGGCGAAGCCTTCGTTCGCTACCATGTCTACGAAGTCGACACCACCTTAGGTCGTCTGGTCGGGGATGGCACGCTATATGGAAAATTTTACCAGGTGCTCTTGCATGCACTAACGAGCTACTGCCTCGCTGACCCACTCACCTCGAGGACCGGTGTGGGGGAGGCTCTAGAGCTGCTGGGCTCGGCAAGCTGCGCGTCCTTTCAGTCTCTAACAACGAAAGAGCTCGAGCTTTTGAGACTCATATCCTCGCTCACACCCCCCCGAGTCTACTATCCCGCTCATTTAACGGTCATGCAGCGTGTTGCATGGCAAAAGCTTCCCATCTTCGTCCAGCATTATAGCTTCGCAGCACTCTGCGAAGGCATTGTGGACTTTGCTAAAGATGTGGCCGCCTTTGATCCTCCCACACAAGCTACGCCAGAGCTGGAAGGGATTCTCACGCCAATTGGACATCTGGAACATCGCGCGGCTTTGCGATCTCGGATCATGTATCCACCCGAGACGCGCCACTGCACCTGGTCATCCGTGCAAGATGTCATCTATCTAGGTGATAGACACACGGGGAAGTCGGAGCCATCGTGTTTAAAGGCGATTGTGCAGATTTCCCGAGCGGCGCATGACTGGAAGACCGCGCTTCCCACCATGTCAAATCTATGGGAGACTCTGTGTCAATGGAGCAGCGTTGCGGGAGCCGATAAGCGCATGAAACTCCACACTTTTAGATACTCGCGCGAGACTTTTTCCACCGACTTACCGGCGACTTGGCTGACCCTTTACAACTGGTCAAGGCAAGAGGTAACACACAAGACGCGGTTCATGTTCTGCTTTACGCTTGGCGCACTGTTATTTTCTTCGTCTCAAGTGACGCATCAGCTGTCAGTCGCGGCCACGCTATTGTCGTTTGCAACCAATTCACAATTCCGCCATCTTACACCGCCGGTGCATTCAGCATACCGTTTAGGAGATGGAATCCAGCCGTCTCAAGCCACCTTGGAGCAACTTGTAAAGGGAGCGGCTCTTTCGCTCCTGAGTAGCCCCTCAGGCTCTCTCCAAAAGCTTGATTCCGAGTCCTGGATGCAATTTGAAGCACGTCGCGACAAAGATCACGCTCAGTCGGTGAAGGAGGGTATAAAACAAATTGCTCAAGAGCTTCTTCGCCAGTGGAAAGCTGGGGGACGTCCTTCTCCTCCACTTGGCACCTATGCGCATTGGTTCGATGCTACTTCACTGGTAGCAAGTGTAGGCGTTTACTTCTGCAGTTGCAGAGCGAACGTCGAACTGCGGAGACATGTTACTCAAGTGCAGACAATCCTCGATTCGGCTTTTTTACCCCTCCCCGACGCTATGTTCTCATGGGCGACAGTCAGACCCAAAACCGGCACTGAAGGTCCTGAAGGAGTGCCGTCTCTCCAAACGCTCTTTTTGAAACGGCTTTCCCCTAGCGCTTCTTCGGTGGATACCAGCCTCAGGGCAACGCCTACAGCACACACCGACTCGCAACGAAAACTGGCATCACTCATAGACTCACTCAGAGAGCGTAACGGGAGGCTTTACGGTCGATATGCTCAGGCTCTCGAGGATAGCTTTGAAAGCTTCTTTTCCAGCAGCCATCCCACCGAACGCAACACTACGCCCACAGAAACCCAGCTAGAATCATTCCCTGCGCTCCTTCGGCAACGTTTTGACGCCATGGAACGTCGTGTCTGCGAGGCATTATCGCCACAGAGTGAGAAAGAGCACGCACTTTTTCGCACCGGAAATTGGCCTTGTTTGTCACTGCGTGCATTGCTATCCACGCTGGCATCGACTTCACTGGTACAACTGACTGCGCAGTGGCGCAAGGCTATGATTGATTTGGGACTAGCGCTCCTGTTCTTACAGCGCGCACAACGGTTACTTCATCTTGCATCCACAAAGAATTTGGACCACCTCAAAAAGGAGGCTTCTTTCGCTAGCTTCGATGAGGAGACCGCGCTGCAGAACCCAGATTGGCTATTGATACAGGCGCGTCTCAATAACCAGCGAATTGCACTCATTGACTAATATAGCATATCTGCAGCTTGAATCCGACTTTATGATCCGCCCCATACAATCCCGCGTCGCGAGCGAAATGATCTGCCCGTCCTCTCTACCCGTCCATGGACACAATACTGTTCTACAGCTCAACATGGGAGAAGGCAAATCGTCCGTTATCATCCCAGTGGTTGCTACAACGCTCGCGGACGGCGAGAGGCTGGTGCGGGTTGTTGTACTAAAACCACTCGGGCGCCAAATGCGCCAGCTACTAACGGATCGGCTCGGGGGGCTTGTCAATCGCCGAGTCTTCTATTTTCCCTTTTCGCGCGACATCAGCCTTGATGTCCCCGTCATACAGAAGATGAAGCGACTCTACTCATTATGTGTTCAGAAGAAGGGTGTGCTGGTTATCCATCCGGAGCACATACTATCCTTTAAATTGGCGACAATTGATCGGCTACTGTCGGGCGCCGCCCCTGAGACCGCACAGTCTCTCTTTGAAACGCAGAAATGGCTCGACGCCCATACGCGGGACATCCTCGACGAAAGCGACGAGATCCTCCATGTTCAATACCAGCTCGTGTACACGTCGGGCCAACAAAACCTCGTCGAAGACAACCCATACCGCTGGGTTACCATATCCCAAGTTTTATATCTGGCAGCGGTGCACGCAAAGAAGGCCATCATGAATCACCCTGATGCTTTCGAGTATCACAGTGACGACGAGGCATCTTTCCCTCGCATTCGCATCTTGGATGCTGATGCGGCACAGAGACTCGTTCAAGCTGTTGCCTCGGACCTCGTAGGAGGAGACGATTTCAGAAGCCTACCTCTCCGTATACGAGAGGCGGCCTTGACCTTCATCACAACTTCCACTACCACCCTCGATAGTCACAAAATCCAGCTGGTACATAGCCGCTGTCGAGGTACGAATGTATGGTCAAGATTGCTTCTCCTCCGCGGACTCTTGGGTTATGGCCTACTTCTTCACACATTGATGGAGCGTCGTTGGAGAGTCAACTTTGGTTTATTGCAGGGGGAGGATACACTCAAGCGCACGAGGCTGGCGGTGCCCTACGTTGCAAAGGACATACCAAGTCAACGCGCTGATTTTGGACATCCAGGTCTGTGCTAATTTAGTTTGGCTGAAAGTGACCATCTAACCTTTTTATTTGTAGATGTTGCCCTTGTCTTAACTTACCTTAGCTATTATTACCAAGGGTTAGATTCGCAGCAACTTTTCCACTGTTTTGGCTTAATTCTCAAGCAGGACAACGCGGCAGTTGAATACGAGGTATCCTCTACCCATTCTGTAGCCCTTTTTTCCCTAGAATCTAACGATGTTATGCAGAAATGGATAGCTGACATGACGCGCTTACCGGGGCATCTACGGTCGCTCGCAAATATCAACATGGAGAATGAGCAACAGTGGGAAGATGAACTAGTCCCGTGGTTCCGACACAACCGCCAGGTTATCAACTTCTATCTTTCTGATATCGTGTTTCCAAAGGAGGCGAAGCAATTCACGCACAAGCTCTCGACCTCGGCGTGGGACCTTGCCGCACTCAAGACCCATCCAACAACGGGCTTCAGCGGCACGAACGACAGCCAATTCCTCCTTCCCACATCTATCAGCCAAGTCGATCCGGTCGGGCAGCTCGAGACCAACGCAAAAGTCCTATCCATTGTCCTTCAGCCCGAAAACAACCACTTCCTCTGTGTGCAGGACGAGCACCGGCAGCCGCTGTCAAGTGCTGACTTCCTCCGCGTGCTCGTGCAACAGTCACCCCCTATTCACATATTGCTCGACGTCGGTGCGCAGATGCTTGACATGCAGAACGCCGAGTTGGCGGCGCATTGGCTGTCGTTGATTCATGACGCGGAGATCGAAGCTGCCATCTTTTTCAACGATCACGATGATCTCGTTGTTCATACCCGCGGTGGCTCACTAGAGCTACTAGCTACGTCGCCGTTCAAGAAGCAGCTCGGGAAATGTTTGATCTACCTCGACGACGCCCATACCAGAGGGACAGACTTAAAAATTCCGCGCGGGGCACGCGCAGCCGTTACTTTGGGCCCCAAAGTTACCAAAGATCGTCTGCTACAAGGTAGGCCCGCGAAAAATGAACGCAGCATTAGGAAAACACTAACGCGACATCCTATCAGGGTGCATGAGGATGCGAATGCTGGGTGATGGTCATTCTGTTATGTTCTTTGCACCCCCGGAAGTCGCCCATAGCATCTCGTCCCTTATGCCTTCACCTTCGGCGCAATCGCCGATCCACGCACAGGATATCCTTCGTTGGGCTATGACCAACACGTGCGAACAGGTCATTCACTACGGGCCGCGGTGGGCGATCCAGGGCGTTGACTACGAGCAAAGAGAGCGCGCGTGGAAAAATTACCAAGGTGGGGGGAAGAAGGCTCGGGCCAGCCTCAAGTCTGCATGGCTGCAGCCAGATACACGGACTCTCGAGGAAATGTACGGGCCTAAGCCCGCAGGGCACGCGTCTGCCACGGCCTCCACCCAGCTACCCGAGGCCATATACCAGCGCTGCTTGGATCTCGACGTGGTCGGCATTGACGAGCATAAGCTCGACGAAGAACAGCAGCGCGAGGTCACCGCCGAACTTGAAATCCAGCCACAGATAGAGCGACCACCGAAAGCGACAGCGGAGCATCACACACTGATACCGGAAGTGAAGGGCTTCATACACAATAGCCGTTACACCACAGGATCTTCCGGGTTTCTACCTCTCGCTGCCGTCATCGAAGCCTGTATTCCCGGTTTCAAAACCCACACAAATGCTTGGTCGAAGGGTCTCGTGGCTACGCAGGATTTTGCGCGAACCGTTCGAAAGCCAGGTTGCTCCGACGGTGATGCCCTCTACTTGCGACCGGTGAACTGGATTGTCTCCGGAGGCAGTCGAGTTGAGGTCGGAGGCGTTGGCACCCAGGTGCTCGTTATCCTCAGCCAATATGAGGTCAATCAACTCCTGCCCGTCATCCGCCAACATAAAAAACTCCGGCTTCACATGTACTCACCTCGTCTGACGCAAGGCATGCGTATCTTCGATGACCTCGCATATCACTGCATCCCCCCGCTCCCTCTAACTCCGGCTCCTTCCCTTTCCGTACCCACGCACATCAGTCCACAGCACATTCTGGAGCTGAACATCTTCGCCGGCCGTCTTTACTTCCCAACCTACGACGCCTATCTTCGCTTCTGCGAATTTTTCGGGGTCATGTCAAACGAGACGGACGATTCAGTGGACTGCGAGATTGATGGATGGGTTGTGCCAGAGAACCGGGTGGGGGACATGACGCGATCACCCTTTACCACGAATCCTTTGCCGCTTTTGAAAACGCTGATGAGCGTCAGACGAAAAGGGATGGGCTACGATTCAACTCACGTTGGGAGGGTTTTGCGCGCAAGGAGGTTGATGCGAGAGGATATTGAAACCTCAGCAAATCGGAGCTCGTATTGATACCTACGGCGCCGGCCTCGGCTGTACTTCGATGACATTTACTGGCGACGGTCGTTGTTCTATACTTTGGGATATTACGCTAAAGCTATGTATATACTACTCGGGGTAAATCGTTGAGCACTCGACGTGGTCTATGTGCGGCCCGGCACGTTGAGTGCTCTGCTGCGTCTTGAGCAGCGCCGAGCGGCACAAGGAACTATATACATTATGTAAGCACGCTGTGCCCTCATCGACTAGTCTGGGCTAAGGCTTGCGCGCTTAGCCGAGTCCTATCATCCGAAAACTTCTGCTTATTTATGATTTCTTGACTGCTCGTGGATCGTTAATCATTGGGTTGTTCTTTTTTCTGGGGAAAGATATCTCTCACTGCCCTCAAAGAGCATCATGGTAATGAGGGCCCTAAGTAAATGGTACTAGGTGCGAAGCTGTATTACTGGTAAACTGTTCGCGAAACGCGACGCAGACCGGGATGCCTGAAATTCAGATACTTGGCCACCCCCTGGCACAGCGGTAAGTATAAAAGCGGAAGGGCGGTCTATCGCAACACGAGGGCTACGTGACCCTCCATCTGATACCACTGTTCGCCACCACTTGTCGGACAAACCATACGACTATGACTTCAAGCTGCTGAGTGTTGCCGCGGGAGTTGTTTATGCGTATGGCATTGGCGTTCCCGTTGGGCCCTGGGGGATTCTTCGGTGGCTTGGGATGAACGAGTGGGGGCTGCATAATAACGTCGTGCTTTGGGGATATGGCATGACCATCTGGATACCCGTCTTACTGTTCTGCATTGCGCCGATTCCCATGCTGTGTTGGTCGCTCGTCGGTGCTGCTAGCCTTCTCTCAAGATTCTTTCTCCTACCGTGTGTATACCCGGTCTCGCGTCGGCACGCCCTTATATTCCGCGCTCTCTTACCGGCTTTAAATTAATGGCGCTACCAATAGGCGGAGGCCAAGTCTGCTTGCCTGCTTGCCATCGTTATCGCGGCGCTGCATCTTGCTGTGGCACTTACTTTCAAGGTTTTTTTCTTCTCGTACTACATTGTAAAGGAGGTCGGGACGCCCAACCCGATTCCCGTTGCTTGATTTTTTGTTTCAAGGGTAGCGGTACTTGTGCATAGTCTGTAAGTAAATACCTTCAGAAAGTGATGTGGTGGCCGACCTCCTATCTCCAAGCCAACTTGATGTCGCCCGTGTCTATCGATCTGACTCGCCTTGAGTATAACGCTGACACTTTGAGGCAATGTCAGCGTTCAAATTCGTAAAGCTCATGGCCGCGAGTGCGGAGCTAGTGTTCGAGGATATCTAGTGCTCGGGGTGTCTTAACGGTTTTCACAAAGCAACCGAACTATGGCAACCTTTGCGTTCGTATACACGCGTCCTCCCGCAATTCACGATAGGAAGTGAGTGGATGGGGCTTCTAGATCAAGCTAAATAATATTTATTCTCCGAGCTTGCGCTGCCCTTGCCTCGGAGGTGGGGCAGTCTCGCCCGCACCAACCGCCTGAAGCTGGACCATGTGAATATCTGGCATATTTACTGTGGCTCGATTTGGGGGCACTCATTAAGGGCGTGTAGGCGTGCGCGGGTAAAGCGGGGCTGCTTAGCGCGGGCTAAACGGAAAACGTTGGGGCCGTCGAGGCTTTGATGTGAAGGATTGTACGTGGTCTTTGAATTGCTTTCAATATATTTCCGGTGCATAGGGAACGGGAGGCGGATGGCTTGCTTTAGGAGGCGCGAACGTATCTGGAACCGGCTCATCCGAGGATCTCGACCGACGCTCAATTACCTGCCGGAATCGGATTTAGCTCATGTCCGTTTTGTTAACGCCTGGACCAGGATGGCCGCTCTGGTTGGCCTTGCTGGCCTGGCTTTAATAGACATGGGGAATAGGGGATGCATTCAGCGCGGCCTGGAATCCGGCACGTCCGGACAGGAGCTCGAGGGGTTGAATTCCTGCTGAGCGCCTTGTGCTGTGTCGTGCGGCTGCGGTGCCACAGTGCCATCAATCATGCCTGCGCTATATCGGAGGCCGATGGGAGCGTTGGCGCGGGTGCTCAGCATGAGAAAAACACCCACATGATCACCTGCTCCGACTCCAGCTCGAAAAACCATGGTTAACGCGCGGTAGTGTTAAATAGTGGGTGCGTGGGAATCTGAAGGCCAGAAGTTGAGAGGAGCGCACCAGCCAGCAAACACCATGCTGTTAGACGCTTACTTAGTCTCTCCTAAGCCTTCCGATAATCAATGCTCTCAAGAATGAGGGCAGCCAGACGATGCTGTGGGTTCACAGGAGACTAGAGTACTACCACGCTCTTGGGCCACCGCGCGCGGAATTGGACCAACCTCTAGCGCCCGCGTAGCTTGTTGGAGGCCTGTGGGAAGAGTCATCGGATTTCTCACCATGTACTTGCCCACTGCAGGCAAAACAAAGTAATCTAATTTAGAAAACTGTTAGAATGTGATCAGATTGCATTGAAAGCTCTCAAGGAGACTATTCATGGAAAATGGTGAAATTATTCTGAATGAAAAGTGCATAATCCCACTCAGATTATGATGAGATAATGCTTGAGTAGTTTAACTTGTTTTGAAGGCAATCTCAGCAGATCCTGAACAGGGATATTGTCAGAGTATGCTGAGGATACAGGGGGGATGTTCAAACTGTTCCTGCCACTCTCCTGGTGTACTCTGTGGTAGAAATATTTACCTGTACTGGACAAAAGAATGAAGAGAAATTTTTGAACAATAAAACCATTCTCATTTTGTGACTATAGTTGGAACACTTGGAATATTCTTTACAATTTCCTAATGATATCCCTTGTTGCATAATGAATGAAACAGACAGATTTCTTCAACAATATTTCTGAAACAAAAACTTTGTGCTTGTCAATGGAGAATATGGTTAGACTGTTTAGAGTATTCTGAGCATGGTATGAATACAATCTGGTGTTGCAATATTATTATAATCAATAATTTACAATTCAACTCCATTAGCAATATATAATAATTAGATAGCAATAAACAATGATGAGATAATAGATAAGATAACCTCAAGGATGACAAATAACAAGTCACATGATCATTAGTGACAAATGCTATGAAATGACTAATGATAATAAGTCATGGAAAAACTAAATATAATGCTATGCTGATGTATTTATAAACACTGAATTATGCTATGCAGATGCTGTGTAAGGCTGTGCAAAGGCAGTGTTCAATGCTGTGCAGATTGGTAATTAATGCTGTGCAAACCAGTGCAAAGCTGTGCAAAGCTGTGCAAAGCTGTGCAAAGCTGTGTAGTGCTATGCAATTGAATAATGGGGAAAGTAGGAAGGAAATTACCCCAAGAGCTATTTTTATCTTCCCCAATATTTCCACTTAGAGTGTATCTTGCAAACAAATATATGTACATAGACACAAAGTACAGCCACCTTGAAAAGGTATAAAAGGAGGCTTTCTCCTGGCTGATTATCATCTCTAATCCCCCTCATCCTCTTATCATATCCCTCAATCCTCACCATTCTCTCTTATTCTTTCTATCTTTCATAACTTATAATATATATATTTTTAATATCTGGGTGAGAATGTGGAGTGGGCATGTTCACCTGGGCCTCACGGAAAGTGCCACTACTAAGGCTGGCATAGCCCCCAGGTATGCCAGCCTTAGTAGCATGGGTTTCTCTTATTTACTAGTGCTGTGGATAAAAGCTCGGATAATTCGGATAATTCGAGATATCTCAAGGCTTATCAAAACATGATACTGGTCCTTGGACCCAACTACTAGACTCAGACTGTGACTGGACCAGTGCCCCAAGCACACTTGCGGCACTGGTCCAGTCACAGTCTGAGTCTAGTAGTTGGGTCCAAGGACTAGTATCATGTTTTGATAAGCCTTGAGATATCTCGAATTATCCGAATTATCCGAGCTTTTATCCACGGCTGTCAGGACTTCATCCTGAACATCTCCGCACTCCGTAGAATGAGTCCAGACTCATTCCGCTTCCATTCATTCTTTCTGTCTTCACTCCTATTCCCATTCCATTTCCATTCCGTTCCCTTTCCTTCTCTGCCTATGCGGAACCCATAGGAGTACATGTATTCACTTAGGACTTCTTCCCTCTTTGCCGGATTAATCCCTGAGGCTCTCCTCATGTAAGGGCTACTAGGTTAGCCCGGTCGTGAGAGAGTAAGGAGACGGCGACAGCGGCCTCCTGTGGTCGTGAATGGGTGCGAGATGCTGTTATCTCGGCATGGGTGTTGCGCGTGACGTACACTGAAGGTGCTCTGTTCGATGATATGCTACTGTTCAAGTATCTACAGGGTTGGGTATATAACCCAGCGATTATGTGATCCTACGTGGCCAGTCCTCGGCCTGTCTTTATCTAATCTAATCATTGTGGCTATGCCACGCTATCTTTACTCCTTCGGCGGCGTAGCCTCTGGTCGTGTATCTGGCAGAGGCTGCGCCTCTGCTTCCCTTACACCCCCCCCGATTGACCGACCCTGGTTGCGTTCAAGTAGTTTCTACTTGTTTTGCTTTACTACGTCCCTCTCTGCCCGCTTCCGGCGGTTTAGATCAAGGACTCTCCTTTGTTTCCTCTCCGCCTTTTCCCTGGCCTTCTCCTGTAGTCGCTCGTTGTATTCCTCGATCGATATTTCGCTACAGTTTCTGGACCATGCCTCGTTGGAGAGCCTTTTGGCCTCGGCTCTCTCCTCCTCGTTTGCGTATAACGGGGTAATGTCCCCTGTCGGCGGTAATGACTGTGATCGACATTTTGGTGACAACGTGGTACTGCTAGGGGAAATTTTTTCCTCCAGTGCCGCGTCTTCCCCAATTTTTCCTGCCTCTTCACCGGCTTCTGGGCTCCCCGGTCGCTCCTCGTCTACGTCGATTATTGACGCTGGTTTTTCGGTCGTGTCGACCTTAGTTGTTTTTGGTAGGCACACCACTATCGCCGATGCCACCTCTTCCGTTTTCTCTTTTTGGCTCGGCTGCGCCAAGTATCTCTCCAGTACCTTTGCAGTGTCTTTGGTCAAGCTGTTACTCTGCATAATCTCGAATATCATCTCGTCCAAGTAGCTTGAGGGGTTGGTGCCCTTGTCTTCAACGCACGTGTACTCAGGTGGGTATGGTAAGCTGGTTTGCCCCACTTGCTCGCAGTCTCGGACGAATCGTCCAGTCTCTTTGAAGTAGCGCTGAAGCGCTGCTTCCCATCCTTTACGCGATGGTTTGGTGGCTGGTCCTGTGCATGTGACCCAATTCCACACCCATTCGTCTTTTGGGTCGTATGTCCTGTCGGACCATTTCCGTACCCAGGCTGGCCTTGTTTCCTTTGGGCGATGGATCCCCACTTTCGTCGGTGGTGCGGGGACCGGCTTCCACTCTTGGTGCCACCACGTCAGGTATGCTTTTGCAAGCAGATCCTGTTTATTGCTGCGCTTATCGGACGGTGTTCCTGCCGCATCCCTGGCCAGGTTCGACCATTTTCGGTCAACGGTCCAAAGGTGATCCCTTATTGCGTCTCATATCACCGGCAATGTGGGTGGGTTCGTCCAATCCCCGCCTGGTCGGATGGAGGGCTCGTTCTCCTTCCCCAGTGGTACAGGTAGACCATCGTTTGCGATCATGATGGGCGCCGGGTTTTTTGGATTCCTCGCCCGTTGCGCCTGTCCCCTCCCCTGGTTTGGAGGTGGGCCTCCCCGGCTTGTAGGTTTCGCTGCGTATACAAAGGCTGGTGCTAGCCCTCAACTAGATCCCGCCCCCGGTGTATCGAACTCCTCCTGGTTCTCGAATTCGTAGTTTGCTGGGTCGGCCATCAAGTCTTCGTATTGCGTGACTGCGCTTCCGCTCAGGGCCGTTTCTTCGTTGGGTTTGCTAGCGATCCCCCTCGCCGGTTTGGCAGGTGCCTGCAGCCTTTCTGCCAGCAATCGTAGATCGTGGTGCTCCTTCCCCGCTCCCTGCTCTTGGGCCTTCGAGGCTTTCCGAAGTCTTTCGACCTCTTCCTCCAGGCTGGCTATAATCGCTTCTGCCTTTTCCAGGTCCGTTTCTACGTCGAGGACTATCGGTGCGCAGCATCTGCAGTGCTTTGGCCCGTCGCACTCGACTCTCAGGCGTCTGCCCCATACGAGCTTCTGCTGCGCTTCTGCTTCACAGGTGTCACCCCGTATCTTCCCGTCGGCTACATGTGCAAAATATTTCTCGCATATGTCGCACTTCTGGCAGAAGAGCTGGCCCGTCTCTGCATCGACACGCCAGTCCCTGGTCAGACCTCTCATGGCCAGGTGTGTGCTAATGAGGTCGTCCCGGTGCCTCCTTTTTGGGGAGGGGCTCTTCTGCGATGGTGTGTGCTCCATCGTTTGTTTCCTGGGACATGGTGATGGTGTCCTCATCCTGTCGTTCCGGTGGTAGCTGGCTGACTGGGAGCAACGACACTCCTCTTTGTCCCTAGGGTAATGATACCTTCGGGCTGGGGACAGTGAGCGTGCACGCTCCGCGTCCCTTCTTCCTCGTCCTCGCTCTTCCGAGCTCTCACGGCGTAGGGGACTTTCGTCCCTGGTGGTGGCGGGGCCACGGCCCTTGCCCTTGTTGCTGCTGTTCCTCTCGGTGTTTGACATGGCGTTCGGTTGGTTGGTTGTGGTGGTGGTTGGTGATGATGGTTCGAGTTGGAGTTCGCTGTCAGCCTCACGGTGTCTATTTAGCGTTTGCTTCTGCTTCTTCTTATCCTTTTCCTTATTTGATCATGCATTGCCACCTATCCCTTATCGCTTCTTTTTGGCCTTATTATTTGGTTTCTGCAGATCCTTAGGGTCCTTGACCCCTTGCAGTGTCAGATACTTGTCTAATGCAGCCAATCCTTGGCATGACGCCAATGGCTCCCAGGTTATGTCCCCCAGCGCCCATTTTACTTGGAGCATTAATTTGCGGTTTACCCATCCGTGTGATGTGATGCTTTCTACCACATATTGCTCATCAGGCTGTCCAAAGTCGTACTCGACTTTGTTATCCCTGTCTGGCAATCGGGCGTCGTCGCTTGGTATCACAGGTTTCAACCTGGATATGTGGAAGGTGGGATTTATCCTTTGTGCCAGGAGTTCCGCCGGGAGGTCGAGCTTGTAGTTTGATGACTCTGGACGACTCTCCAGGACCTCGTAGGGTCCTATAAACTTCAGTGCGAGCTTCTGTGCTCTATTCTTTGGCAGTGACAAGTCTTTTGCTGATAAATAGACTTTGTCTCCTACTGCTATTTCCGGGCCTCTCTTGCGGTTTTTATTGGCCGTGCTCGTTTGCCACACCCTTGCAGCTATTATGGCATCATGTGCCTGTTCCAAGTGCAGTCGTGCTTGCTCCGCAAAGTAGCCGACGCCTTTGAACTCGGTGGTTATTTTTGGTGTTGATACCATGTCGGGGTTGTATCCCCAGTTAAGCTTGAAAGGGGAGAACCCCGTAGACGCGCTGGTTGCTGAGTTCATGGCGAACTCAACCATCGGTGTCTTAATCGCCCAGTCGCGCTGGTCTGATTTAACTAGTCCCCTGAGTATCTGGGTCACCGTTCTATTGGCCCTTTCTGTTGCTCCGTCCGTCTGGGGGTGGAATGCTGTGGACATGAGCAGTTTCGTGCCCATAAGTCTATGCAACTCCTGCCAGAAGTGGGATGTGAATTTTGAGTCCCTGTCCGAGACAATCGACGACGGTATTCCATGCAATTGTACTATCTCTCTATAGTAGATGTATGCGACGTCCACCACTGTATTCTTCACAATCAATGGTATTAGGTGTACCATGCTTGTCAGCCAACAGATTACCACCAGCAGGTAATCTTTCCCGTGTGATTCAGGGAGCGGTCCCACGAAATCAATGGCCACTGACTCCCAAGGCCTCGTCGGTATTGGTAGGTGGTGTAATAGTCCCAGCAGCTTTGTCGTCAATGTTTTCGCCATCTGGCATGTCGCGCAGCTTCTACAGAATTTTTCTGCATCTGCCGTCAGGACCCCTGAAAGCCCTAATATATGTCTGATCTGGAAATCAAAAATTTCGGAGGTAAATAAAGCCAAATTTCGACTCAGAGGCACATCACATTAGCCAATTTCCTAAATTTAGTCCTCAGACATTGTCAATTTTTTGTGCAAATTTTTGGAGTTTTGGGATCAGACATTGCTCCAGACTAACCTTTTTTCATTTTTTGGGATTTTTTCTCCCATTTCCAAGCATTTTTGACCTTCTGGCATATGACATAGGTGGTTTTTGCCCATTTTAGTCCTCATACCTCTGCCCAAAATTCCACCATTTTTAGACTTTCCAGCACCAGACATCTGAATTTTTTCCCCAAAATTAGGAGATCCAGCATATCACATTTCCTAGGGCTTTCCAGGGTCCTCTAAAAACCCCTCCTTTATTCCAAAGAGCTTGTGCTCCTTGACGTTCGCCATTATTTTTGTGAATGTTTTATTGTGTTTATAAGATCTCTTGATCTTTTCTGACCTGTCTTCTCCCATAGACATGCTATGGTTCGGTTCCCCTTGGAGCGTGCTTTCGAGGATCGTGGGTCCTCCTTGTGTCGTTTCCAACTGTGTTTCTATGGGGAATCCTGTTTCCCCATTCATTTCTTTTGTCTCTAACAGTCTGTCTTCTACCACGTCTTGGAACTGATTCAATTCCGCTCGTGTCGTCATTGCCATCGGGTTCCCTGCTATCGGCAGGTCTTCACCGTCTGGGTCAAGACGCTTATCTATTTTTACATACTCATCTTTGGGGTGGGTTTCCCCTGGTCTATCTGACTCGTAGTATTGTGATAGTGCATCCGATAGTACATTAAGTTTGCCCTTAATGTGAATGATACTAAAGTCATAACGGGAAAGGTATTCCCACCAACGGACTTGGCGCCTTGTCCAGTTAGGTTGTGTTTTGAACGATTCCAACGCTTCATTATTGGTTGCGATAATTATTTTCCATCCTAGTAGGACGTTGTCCCATTTATCTAGGCCTTCCAGGATGGAGAGCATTTCCTGCTCGTGTGTCCTGTAGTTCATTTGTGCCGGAATAAACTTCCGGGAGTGGAATCCTGCCGGTCGGATTTTATTCCATGCTGGTCCTTGCCCATAGTGGCATCCTATGCCTGACACTGAAGCGTCGCATACGAGGAATATAGATTCCTTGCTTTTGCCGTTGATTGGCTGTAATACTGGTGCTTCCACCACCTTTACTTTTATTTTTTGGAAGCAATCCTCATGGAATGGCGTCCATAAAAATTCTCTATTTCTACACATCAGCGCCGATAGCAGAGATGTTAGCGATGATAGATCTTCTAGGTATGCGCCTAGATATTCTACTAGTCCAAGGAATCGTGACAGATTTTTTTTGTTCCGTGGTGTATGCCATGCTTTGATGCGGTGTAACTTGTCGGTTTCCATGTGTAGACCGTCCTGGTCTATCATATGTCCTAAGCAGTCCATCTCCAGCGCATAAAGGTTAACCTTCTTTTTGCTTAGGAAGAGCTTATACTTCCTTAATTGGGAGAATACCTCCACGAGGGCTTTCTCATGCTCTTCAATCGTGAACAAATAGATGAATATATCATCTAAGTATACATATATGGTCAATCCGATCATGTCACGGAATATATAGACCATTAGTCGCTGGAATGTTGATGGGGCATTGCAGTCCCCTTGTTGCATAACCCTGCTGATGTAGGTGCCGAATATTGTCTGGAAGGCAGTCTTCCATTCATCCTCCGGTATAACCCGTATTTGTTTGTATGCATCGGACATGTCCAATTTGGACCTGAAGGGTGCCGCTGCTACTGCATGCCTTATGGTGTCTTGGTCTGGTAATGGCGTAACATCTTTAATGGTATTATCGTTGCCGTTCCTTGCGTCGGTGACCGTTCTGATATCTCCATTTTTCTTTTGTAGTACTAGTAGTGGTGGGCTTGCTGATGGTTCGCTGGACACCCACCATCCTGCCCTTTCGTAGCGGAGGGGTTTCTCCCTGAACTGGTCTTTAAGGGTGTCTGGGCATTTAGCCTGTCTTTCCCTTATTGTGTATTTCTCATCAATCAGGTTTATCTTGTGGTTAACCTCGCGTAGAGGTGGTAATTCCTCTGGTATAGGATCTGTAAGGTCCTCCATGTGGTGCATCCAATATTCCACTCTTCTTTGCCTTTCTTCCGATGTCATTATCGGTGGTGGTTCGGGCTCTGGCCTGTCTTCCCCAATGACGGCGGCCGCCCAAGACAGTCAATCTCCTTTGGGTACCTCCGGCGCTGTTATGTCGTCGGAGTCCTTTGCCTCGGCGGGAGTTTCCCGCTTGCACTCAATTTATTTTCCATTTAGCATGACGCTATTATTTTTTCCGAAGGTGATTGAAACCATATTCTGTCTTAGGAATGGTATTCCTAATATTATATCGTATCTGTCGAGGTTTGCGATGTCGAAATACCGCTTGTCCTCTATGCTTCCACATTTTATGTGGACTGTCATCCCATAGTTTATGCGTGCTTTGCTACCCACACAAGCCATTTGTAGTGTTACTGGCTCTCTTAAAGGATAGGTTTTCAACCCCATTGCTCTGGCAAAGTCAGCCGATACTATATCAGTGTTTGCCCCCGTGTCTATAAGCGCGTGCGCTTTATGTTTGCCTACGTTAATGTATAAGGAAACTAGTTCCCTAGTTTGGTCCTTCCGATTTGGTTGTGGCCCGTAGCGTCGGCCGCTGAGGTCAAGTATTGGGAGTTTTATGTCATCCCATTTTTTCTTTTGTTTCCCTTTCTCCTCGGCTACTCTTCTGCTAGCTACCACTGCTGCGTTCATCTGAGGACCTTCTTCCTCATCCGATAGTACTTCGTATTCTGGGAATGACCTTGTCGTCTTCCTGTCCTCTGTCTCCATGTCTTGGCTCTCTTCGGAGTCCATTGCTCCTTCCACCATCATCGTAATAGCCGCTCTGGCTACTTTTGTGCTTGTGGGTTTTTTAGGGCAATCTTTTGCCCTATGCCCGAGTTCTTCACAGTTGAAACAACGCGTTGACGAGGACGCTGTTGTCCCTTTGGTCGCGGTTGTCGAACTTTTGTCTTTCAACTGGTGAGTGGGAGGTTCCTCCTTTGCTACGCCACTTCTTAAGGTTTTATAACCTCGCTTGTTCATCCCCTGCGTCCTCATTCTAGTCGTATTTGTAGCTTGCTTCTCATAGTCCAGCGCTGCTTCTTGTTTTTGCGCGGCTTGCAAGATTTCTTGCAGTGATGATTTTTCGACTGTAATACCCAGTCTAATCATTGGAATGGATATGTTTACATCCAATGCATCCATGAATTGACGCCTGAATGCATAGTCTGATGGTCTTTCAACCATTCTCCTAGAGAATTTCTCTAGTTCATTAAACATCTCCAGGACTCTGTGTCCGTTCTGTTTTACTGTGTCGAATGCATTAGCCGCTGTTAATAGGCTTTCGCGAGTGATGAAGCGGCTTCTTAGCCCTTCTATTATCCGCTGCATATCCCAGTTTTCTGGGTTCGCTCCGTAGGAGACAGCATCTCTGAACCAGTCAGCTGCTTCACCGGTGAGCATCATCGGTATCCAGTCCTGCAGTGTTGCCGTGTCTGTGAAGTCGATCTTGCTGAGGCGAAGGTATCTCAGCACTCCGTCTACCCATGTTTCTAGGTCGTCTATGTTTGGATTCGTGCCCGAGAATTTCTCTGGTATTGGTACTTTCATCGTATGGGGCTTTGCTGCCCTTTCATCGGCTCGGTCTGGCGGTGGAGCGCTTCGCCGTAGGATTTCCGCTATCCTGTCCGGCAGTGGCTCTGTTGTTGGTCTAAGTCGCTTTTCTCTTGTGTGTTGGTGGCTCCCCGTCTGCGCCGTTTTGTCGGGAGTGTGCGTCTCCCTTAGTTCCTGTGGTTCCCTGGGCCGTGGATTTCCACGCCTTGAGCGCTTGCTTTCTTCCTGGTGTCTCGTTGCCCTTAGCTCCTGTAGAACTTCGTTCTTTAATGCCTGTCGGGCTTCTCCAAACATTTCACGGAATATTCTCCGTGATGTCTCTTCTTGGTTGATTCCTTCCTTCTGCGATGTGCCATTTGCTAATCCGCGTTCGTATGCCTCCTGCTGTATGTCGAGGATCTTGTCCTCTGTATAGAAACGGCCCTTCGGTTGTTGGGGTTCCAGTCAGGCGTTCTTGATTTTCACTTTTCGTCTCATTTCCTCCAGGGATGCTTCTAGGGATAAGTCTAGGGACGGCTCCCTTCTCCTTTCCTCTGCTTGCTTTTCAAGTGATGTAGCACTCGCTGTTGTCTCCATCACGCCAAAGTATTTGTCCATTTGGCGGTGCCTTTCGTCCGAGTCGGACAGCATGTTCCATTGCTGGACTAGCTCCCCCAGCCTATTTAGTTTGCTGGCTTTGCTGTCAGCGAGGGGGTGGTCTTTTATTGGCGCCCTCATTCTCTGATCCGTGCTAGTGAATACACTATAAAGTCTTTCGTATGATGAATCCCGCGATTCCTCCATTATGGGTGATATTTCGCCCATCTCTGCCCATGGGTTGCTCAGGCCCCACGTCGTCGGGGCGGTATTCACTTGTCCCTGTTTTCGCGGAGCGCGTAATGGTTCTCCCCTCAGGTTTTACGCCTATCGGCGGTATTGGGAGACTCCTCTCCATCAGCCATGGAAAATTCCCTTTGTAGCTCATTCTTAACGGGCGTAACCCGTATGCGGGTGTTGGCGTCGCCGGCATCATTAGCATTTCAAACACATCCAATCGTGTTTTAGGGAACGCGGTAGGTGGGGTTACCGCGAATAGTGGGTTGCTTCAGCTTGTGGAAGCCTTCGGTCTTCCTGCTACAATCCATGGATTGTTATTATCCTCATCAGGTGGTGCAGACGCATCGTCCTGCTTTCTCTCGTCAGGCAATTGCCTATGTTCAGCTTGGGTGATGAATTGTCCCTTCGCATCACAAAGCTTCTTGGCCTTAGCCATTGTTCTTAGCAAGTATTAGATACTTGAGTAGTTTCTGAAGAAGAAAAAAAATTTGAATAGGAGTGCTTTCGCTGCTCCTGGCCGTAGTGCAAAAAAGTGTAAGGGCTACTAGGTTAGCCCGGTCGTGAGAGAGTAAGGAGACGGCGACAGCGGCCTCCTGTGGTCGTGAACGGGTGCGAGATGCTGTTATCTCGGCGTGGGTGTCACGTGTGACGTACACTGAAGGTGCTCTGTTTGATGATATGCTACTGTTCAAGTATCTACAGGGTTGGGTATATAACCCGGCGATTATGTGATCCTACGTGGCCGGTCCTTGGCCTGTCTTTATCTAATCTAATCATTGTGGCTATGCCACGCTATCTTTACTCCTTCGGCGGCGTAGCCTCCGGTCGTGTATCTGGCGGAGGCTGCGCCTCCGCTTCTCTTACACCTCATGTTCTCCTTCCTTTTCCGTACTTCCTATTTAGTTTCTGTGTATATATACATTGCGTGTGAGGACTCCATTTCCTCATCCCCTTCCTCCCCCTCCCACCTCTTACACTCAGGATTCAGACACCTCGTCGTCGAGGACACTGGCCTGGGTGCTGAGCAATGGGTACCAGCCTCCATCGCTGCCACACTCCTCAGGATGATACCACCACTACTCCCACCCCTCTGTCCACTGGGCCAAGCCTCTGTGCGCGCTGCACATGCCCCCCATCTCCCACCCTTGGTCACCATACCCATTGGGTCAGGCCTCTGTGCGCCGTGCACATGCCCCCTCCCTCATCCCCCTCACCTGGGACCCATGCTCCCTGCTGGCCACCCCCCCTTGGGGCCCCCTCACCCCACCAACC
>KL198070.1:194641-252020 GCA_000697705.1 Botryobasidium botryosum FD-172 SS1
CCCTGTGGAAGCTCAATTCTCAGACCATCCCTTCACAGTATGATTAATCCCAACATTATTGCAGATAATTGTGGTATCATGGCACATTTAGTGCCTCCATTAATCTTCTCTGGGGCTTAATTTCCACATAATTTCAAATTAACCTGTGTAATTGTGCATTTATACTGGCATTGGTTGCTATAATTGCAACATGGTGCACAAAATTATGACTTTATACCCCCCTCCCCTTGCTGCCCCAGGTCTTTTTGACATTTTTGGAATGGCCATCACATAATTTTTGACCCCCTATTCCATAATTTTTTTTGGCAAAATAGGGCAAAAAATTAATTTAACCTCATAGGTGGACTCATCCACCCCTCCCCCTCCTCTTTCCCCCCACCATCGCTCTCCCCTCCTTAGCGGTCTCCCCCTGAGCGCCCTCTGGGTCATCAGGCAGCTGAGACACGCATTGCACCCAACACCCAGCACCCACGACGGTCACCTGCTGCACCGCCGCTGCCACATCACCACCGCCACCTTCACCATCGCCACCATTGATCACCATCGTCCACCCTGCCCCGCCGACTTCACTCTCATCGCGCACTCCTCAGGTCTGCCCGGATCGCAGATCCCCTCCCCAATCAGCTGTCCAGCCCTCCTGTCCACGCCCCTTGCGCCCTGCCCATCACCACTCACCACATCACCAGTGAAACCACATATGTCGCCCTCGACGGCCACCCCTTCTTCTGCCCCATCTCCTGCAACCCCTGTACCTGCCCAGGCCTCAGGTACATCGTCAACGAAAACTGCCCGTGCGCTCGCTGCACCACCTTTGCCACTGCCCCGGTTGCCACCCCAACTGACATCATCGCCCAACGTCGTTGTCGCCTTGGCACCGTCAACAACATATCCCTCACCGACCTCCAACACCTCTCAGAAGGCGATCTCTTTGAGCGCCTCTACCCCGTCCACCACGCCAGCCAGGAGAACCTCCCCGAGCTCGCAGCTCTTGCCCACGTCAACTACGAAGATGCTCTCCCCACGGACCCTGACAACGCCGCTTCGTGGCTTGCATTCCGCTGCTCCATCCGTTGCTTAAACTATGACATTGACGTCCAACACCAACCGCGTCCTGACCCCTCAGGGGGATATGGACACTTCAATCATCGCTCCTCCTTCGTGGAGAGACATCAAAACCGACATCAAAAATGCTCTCTCAGTCCACAGCGAGGGAGCGACCCCAAACATCATCGCCTTAACAGCGGCGGCATCGGCATACATGATCGTGGAGTATCACCCCCAATCTGAAGATATCCCCAAAGACGCCATCTCCTCCATCATGGAGATCTTTCACTTCGCTATCCCCCACTCGAAGATCATCAACGAGCTCATCGATGACCCGGACTTCATGTCCCTCCTCCCCGCCCGAGCCCCCCAGCTCCTCCCCGCCCCCAACGCCCCTCCCAGGCCTAGATCCCGCGCTGGCCAGACCGGCCCTCCCCCACTCCCCCCACGTCCCGTCCAATGGTGCCTGGCATGGCCAAGCCCGCCATCACCTATGCCCTGGCATCTGCCGCCGCTGTCGGCAAGCCCCAGCCCCCCCCAAGAAGGTCTCCCCCCTCATCACCAAGAAGACCAACCGCAACAGATCTAATCCGGACGAGGCTACTTTCAAGCCTCTGGACCGAGTCCCCCTCCGCCAACAAGGTGCCGCCGTCGTCAAGCGCCACAATACCATCTGCCAAGCCTCCGGCCACGAGGCCCACATCGTCGCCGTTACCTGGTCCCACGCTGGTAACCTCATCCTCTCCCCCGCCACCAGAATCTCTCTGGAAACCCTCCGGACCGAATCCCTCGACGCCCTCTGCGCCATCTATGGCATCTCTTTCCGCGCCCTCAGAACGGGCAAAGTATTCGGAGCCGTCGTCTGCAACGTCACCCTGTGCTATGGCACCCAGGGTGACCAGTACACAGTGGACAAGCTCGTCGCACAAATCGTTGACGAACCCCTCAACAGAGTCAACCCCACCACCCTGGCGGATAACCACCGCCTCATGCAGTCGGCCAAGAAGCTCGCCCACAACCCCAACCAGATCGTCATCTCACTTCTGGTCAACTTTGTAACCCGCAAAACCCATGACCACTTCCTCCTGGGGATTAACAGCTCCCACAAAGTCCAGATGTGAGGTTCGTGCTACACAACCTCAGTGTTCAAACCTCCCAGCACTTGCATCGTCCAATGCATCAAGTGCTGGCAATTGGGCCACTGGATTTCAACGTGCCCTGCAGTCGGCAAGGTCTGTGGCATCTGCACATCAACCCAACATTCAAAAGAAGAGCACTACTGCAAAGTGTGCCACAAGTACAGAGCTCCCTGCCAGCACAAGGCAAAGCTCTGTGTCAACTGCAAGGGCGATCACCCCGCCTACACTATGAAGTGTACCAAGCAGTACATCAACACCAATGTTGCCCAGCGGTTAGGGGCTGCGTGACCTCAATGATTCCACACCGCCTGGTGATAGGGCAGGCCAACGTCGCCCACTCCCAAGACACAGCAAACATTCTTCTCTCTACTTCTCTAGATTTTCATATCCTCTTTGTACAAGAACTGCCCTGGTTTCCAACAGTTAGCGGTCAATTCATATCTATGTCCCACCCCTCCTGGGTGACCATCTATCCCCTTTCTCCCGTTCCCAACAATGAATCTTCTTGCCCCCGTGTACTTACCTACGTCAATCACAATCTCACTGATCCCACCTACTTCCATTTGAGACCAGACATCATGAACTTGCTCGACGCCCAAGTTGTCGATATCCACATTGGGCCCACTAAAGTGCGCACCTACAACCTCTACTGGGAGGGGAAATCCCACCAGAAAATGATTGACATCTTCGACACACTCGACCTACACTCCCTCCCCTCCCTTTTCCTGGGAGACTTCAATGCATGCCACTGCTCCTGGGCGGCGCACCCTCAGAATCATCACAATGTGGCAGGCACCCTGGTCAGATCTTGGATCAACCTCAACCTCCTCCGGCTCCTGAACCCCCACAGAGCCCCAGCTTTCTTTGACAGACGCAGGGGCATACGCCCCACCTGCATCAATCTCGTCCTCGCCAGCCCCCTTCTTAGGGAAACTTGCAGCCCCCAAGTCACCATAGGTAAGGTCACCCCCTTTGCTGACCACGCCTGCATCACCACAGAACTCCACTTCACGAGTTCCACCGTCCCCAAGCCCTCACTCCCACAGTTCAGCAGACACCTCCAGAAGGACGTCTTCGAAGCTACCCTCGCCATGGGCCTTGCCATGCACTGCGTCGCCCTTGCCACCACCAACCAAGACCTCGACCAGGTCGCGAGCACCCTCATGACCGTCCTCGCCCAGGCGGCCAAGGCCTCCTCCCCCAAGCCTCACAAAGGCCGGAAAAAGAAGACCTGGTGGAACAAAACTCTCGCCAAACTTAGCTGCTCAGTTGATCGTGCCTGGCATGTACTGACTCACACCCAACTTCACGACCCCTCCCACCCCAGCCTGGAGGAACTCGAACGATCCCACCCATATCTACAGCGCAAACTCCAGTTTGCCATCCGTGACTCCAAGCGCCTCTTCTTCAGAAAGAAACTAGAAGCTGTCACAGAAACGACAGTCTGGGACTACGCACACTGGGGTACCAGCAGGAGGAAACTCCCGTCCCCCCCCTCAAGCACCCACTCACTGGAGAACCCATCTCTGACCCAAATGAGAAAGCCAAGCTCTTCCATAAAGCATTCTTCTCAAGGGTTGACATTGCCCCATCGCCTTACCCAAGCTGGATATCCCAGCTACCCATCCAGCCCAACAAGCAACACACCATGCCCAAACTACACTGTCAGGTGTTCGGCCCCTCCACCTCGAAGGCCCCAGGTCCCTCCGGCCTGGGCTTCAGCATCCTACACCTCGCATGGGCTCAAACATGCCACCTCCAACTCCACCTAGCGAACGCCTGCAAGGCCATTGCCACCCACCCCCACCCCTTGAAGGCCACTGTCACACCGGTCATACAAAAACCGGGAAAACCCTCCTACGACGTCCCTAAGTCTTACCGCCCCATTGCACTCCTCGAGTGCATCTCCAAGACCCACGAAGGCATGGCAGCCGCACACATGCAGTACTACATCCTCAAGGGGAACCTCAGCCCAGACCAATTGGCATGCCTACAAGGCCGCTCCACTTTCGACGCATTGGCAAACCTGATGCACATCATCACCAAGCTCCGAGAAATCCCACCCAACGCAGGCACCTACCGCCGCACAAACCACAGAAAGATTGCCCTTGTCAAATTTGACATCAAGGGCTTCTTCAACTTGGTTCCCAGGGCCCACCTCATAGAACATCTCCACCACAAGGGAATTCCCAAGGACCTCATCCAATGGATCACCGCATACCTGGATGGCATGCGCACCACATTCCGCGTCGATGGCATAGTGTCAGATGAATTCAATATTGAGAAAGGAATCCCGCAAGGATCCCCACTCTCACCTGCCCTAGCTATCATCTTCACAAGTGATATCAAACCTTTTGTTTGCCACTATCTGTCTAAGATAAAAGGTATCTCTTATGCTCATATGGAGGAACTCCTGATGTACATTGATGATGGTCTGTTCATGTTGTGGACTGGCAACAAATGGGAACGCATCGCAGAGCTAATCCCGCATCTTCTCACTGCCCTGAACACTTGGGCGAACTCATTTGGCATCTCCATTGACCTGGGGAAGACTGAAGTCATGTGGCTATTCCCGGACGGCCGCAGCCCACCACAGGACCCCTGAAAGCCCTAATATATGTCTGATCTGGAAATCAAAAATTTCGGAGGTAAATAAAGCCAAATTTTGACTCAGGGGCACATAACATTAGCCAATTTCCTAAATTTAGTCCTCAGACATTGTCAATTTTTTGTGCAAATTTCGGAGTTTTGGGATCAGACATTGCTCCAGACTAACCTTTTTTCATTTTTTGGGATTTTTTCTCCCATTTCCAAGCATTTTTGACCTTCTGGCATATGACATAGGTGGTTTTTGCCCATTTTAGTCCTCATACCTCTGCCCAAAATTCCACCATTTTTAGACTTTCCAGCACCAGACATTCAAAAATCTTCCCCAAAATTAGGAGATTTAGCATATCACATTTCCTAGGGTTCTCCAGGGTCCTCCCACCACCCCCCTTCCAGGCCTCAATGTCATGGAAGTAATGCACTGGTTTGGCGTCGACTACAACCAAAAGCTCACATTCAACGCGCATGTCGCGAACATCCTAAAGAAGGCCAACAACAACATGGCCCCCCTATTTGTCATCAAGCGCTTGAGTGGAGGTGTCTCTGCCGCCGCCACGCTGCGTTTCTACTTGGGCGCCATCCGCCCCATCCTTTTGTACTTGGCCCCTACCTGGTGGACCGACAAGGATGCCCACGGCTCTAAGCTGAACTCCTACCAGTACAGGCTCCTCAACAGGTGCCTGGGCACTTTCCACAACACCCACACCTGGGTCACACTTGCCTTGGCAGGGGTCCCCCCCTCAACGCCCACCTCAATATGGTTGTTGAGCTCTACATCTTGAGGATTCCTTATTACTTCGCCTCCCACCCCACCAGGAAAATACTCCTTTCCATCCTAGACGACCCCCTGGCATCCCCACCCACAATCCTTGAACAGTCCGCAGCCTTCATCAATACCCATGGTCTCCCCATGCCCACCATCATCCACCCCGGCGTGCCTACGCACCACCCCTGCTCCTGGATTGTTGATGACATCAGGCATCCCCCCCAATTCGCTAAAGACGGATACGTTGTCCCCCTCCTGGAAGCCATCGCACTGACAGGGACCCCAGTCCTCTTTGTGGGCATCAACCACGAAACACCCACCTCAAAATCTTCCCAAGATTCATGCCCCCTGACTCACCGTATACCTCGCCAGTCTACACAATCCAGCTCCCAGAGCACACCATAGGAGAGCGTGCCCACACGGCCGTGCTCGTTCTGATCAACGCCATGGCCAACATGCCGGCTCACCTCCTCACACCAGACATCGCACTGGTCATTGCAAACAGGGTCCTGGTCAACTCCCTTGTCCACCCCAACTGCCACACCGTCTACTACTCGCACCTGCACGAACTGGTGAGCTGACGCATCCTAGACTCCCCGCGCACGTTCCACATGTTCGTCATCAACAAATGGCATGTCCTACACCCTCCCAAGAAAGTGTTCTACTACCGCCCCCCGACGTACGTCCCAGCATCCTTTCAGGATCACTGCCAGGCTAGATGGGTCACCACCCAGAAAATTAAACAACTCCTCACTCAATCCTATTAGAACAATAATTAGATAATACTCAGAATCATGTCATCGGACAAGGATTCATGTATTAACTATAGTATAATACTTAGAGTTATGTCATCGGACAATAATCAAGTATTTACTCAGCATTATTAGTAAACCAAACATTATGTAATACAAGCGCAAGCGTTCAGAGCAATATCTGTAAATATTGAATCCGCTTTAGGATTGTACAGCCTTGGTATATTGGCTCCTAATCGGATCGCACAGCCTTCTAATATTGCGGTACCGATCGTCCAGATACAGTTGCATAGCCTCCAGGAACGGAACCGATCGGAACCGGCTAATTAGACAGATTGAGCGCAGACCCTTGCAAAGGCTTTAAAGGTTAATTACCACTTCCGACTCAACACCAGAAGTGTACAGGAGGTTTATAAGTATGTACCTTAGGTTAGCTTTAGATAGGAAATGCTCGGTACCGCTCGGTACCTTAAGGCACCGAAAGGCACCGATCGGAACCGATGAGTCATGTTCTATAAGCAGTAATTATAGACAGATAAGGTAGTATATACTAGATATGTAGTTTTCCGCTCACAATGTACATAGACACAAACAGGCTTTGGGAAAGGTATAAAAGGAGCCCTCTGGGATCCTCCAAGTCCCCTCAGTCTTCTCAGCACACTCATCTTCTCCTCCACCGAGCGGTCCAAGAGAAATCCACTGCACTACAGTAAGTAGTCTATTGTAAATACATCTTGCGATAGTATTAAGTAATCAATATATCGGTTATAACTTTATTAAATCCTTTGCCAAGGACGTCGAAGCCCATATCCCACCAGACCACATCTTCTGCACCTTTGGCCTCATCCATGAAGCCGAAGACACCGTCTATCCCACCTTCGTCCCACTCCAGTGCCCGGCTGCCCAGACAGCCGCCCTGGCCCGCCTCGCCTCAGGACACACCTTTGTTGGGTCCTACTACAAGTCTCGGAATATCCCTGATACAGAGTATTCCTGCCCATGTGGGGTGGATGTCCAGGACATCCCACATGTCTTCCTCGACTGCCCGATTACGGCGCCTTACAAACACCTCCTACTCGATGACAACGGAGACCTTGACACCTTGATCTTGTTCACAGACAAGCTCGACTTGCTCCTTGAGTGGCTTAAGGCCACCAACGCCTTCACCAAGCGTTTTGGCTTGGTAACGTTGGGACCCCCTCCCCAGGGCAGCAGTTCACTTCCTTCTCCCCCTGTTCTTAGCGTAGTGGATTAGGTTGGCTGTTACTAACTCCTCCTCAGCTTCCTCTCTCTTATTAGTCATGTAGGCTAGATCTCTGATTTAGTCACCCACATAAACCTTAGGTTTTGGGGCTCTAATATACATGTGTTACAAAAAAAAAAGACTCCATTTCCTCACACTACAAAGCGCCTTTCCACTATTTCCTGGTCCTCAGTGTGAACTATCTTTACATCCTTGTATGCTTGGGCCACTGGAGATCTTCTGCACTGTTTTCCTTGGTTCACACACACTCTGTGTCACTCTCTGCCGGCATCCTCCTGTCTCCGTTGCTGGCCCTTGGCCTCCGTTGTTGACTCCTGACATGTGGCGACCCAGAGGTCTGAGGCCTGAGGCATTGGGCTCGATGGGTTGGTGGTTCACCGAGGCCAAGTCCTATCATCTGAAAACCTCTGCTTATCTATGATTTCCAATTGACTGAGCGCTCGTGGATTGCCAATCACTGAGTTGTCCTTTTTCTCGTGGAACATATTTCTCTGCTGTGCACATTGTAATTGTGTTTAGGTGCACGAACCAGTTCATCTTGGAACTTTTGCCACCACAGAAGGCAATCTGGGGTGGGGGCAGACTGTTGGGTGAGTTCTATCTATTATTATCACTACAGAGGGATATGGATTTTGAGAGTCGCTGTATTATGTAGCAACATTTAATATCAATGTCAGTACTGAAAGCATTATTAGCCCCATGCTAATCTTGGGGTCTGGACGCAGGCTCCCGATATCCCCAATCGTCCCGCTCGCGTCCATGTTCCTCTCCACATGATCGCTGTATCTCCAAAGGGAGGCAATATATAGGTCTGTTTCCATTGTAGAGGTATGTCTCCTCCACATTACGTTCCCCGTCCAACCTACTCAAATTCCTACTCCTCAATAGGTCTCAGTCCTAATCTTCAATCTAACACAACAGCTCTCAACGACACTACTACTCGCCCACCCCCCGCTCACCCTTTTCACCCTCACCCTCCTCGCCTCCATCATTCTCTCTCTCCCCTTTCTCTCCCTCATCCTGCGTCTGCTCCTCTTGGGGTATGTCCAGAAGAATGTGCATTTGCCCGGCATGTGGTCCTGGTATATGAGGACGTGGGCGGGGTGGATGGCGTTTGGTGCCACGAGCGTGTGGGTGTGGAGCTGGGGTGTGATGAGGGCTGTTGTGGGTGGTGTTGTTGGGGGGTGGTATTTTGGGGGGTATGTTCTTTTCCCCATTCTTTATTCCTTTTTTTGAAGAAAATAGCAATGATGACAAACAAACAAATGAATGGATAGATGGATGGATGGATGTGTAGGTCACCAGAATCAACGACGAGGAAGATGCGCTCTGTGGATGCGACACACGCGACGGACCTCTCACTTGGTGTGTCTCAGCTCCGTGTTATTGGCTCTCATGCAGTGGTCATTGGTCCTTTTGCAGTGTGTCAGATGGGTGCGCACTATTTTTTTTTTCGACATTTCAAGTAGTGTATTGACTGTGCTGTTTCATTTTATTGAAAATCGACATTGTCATCAATCTCATCTCGTTTTTGACACCAATGCAGCCTTGACACTTGCCACTCGTATTGGAATCAACTCTGAAATCTGACAACTTGATGCTAACACTCTAATTATCTCAACTAATACTCTAATACGCACACCAACAGATGACGACTCCAGTGCACCCAACTCCGCTCTCAGCCTTTCACCCGCTTACAATACTCGTGGGGATGATCAGCATCCTGGACTCATTATCGGCATACGGGTTGGTGTGTGTGGATGTCACAGGGGAGGGGTTTTGGGTGAGCGCAAGGAGGGCGAGGGAATTGACTGGGAATGGGGGGCAGGGTAGGGGTAGAGGTGGGAGGGGGCAAGAAGAAGAGGAAGGGGGTTCAGAAGAAGGTGGGATGGAGGGGCGGACAGGGAGAGGGAGAGGAGGGAGGAGGGGAAGGGGAGAACAGCAAGGGGGTATGAAGAGGGGGCACGTCACGCGGATTGATGATTTTCCGTCCCTCCCATCCAACGCCACTCATCACCTCACATATTGACCCCCCTCCTCTCCTCCCTCCCTCCCTCCCTCCCTCCCTCCTTCTCCACAGACACATTACTGTCAACACTCCAAACGCTGCTTGCCCTCTCCCTCACAGTCCTCGCCGCCATCGCAGGCTACATCTTTGCCTCACACAGTCTTGCGGGCCCAGGCAACGCCCCCCTTGCTACACTGCTCATGGGTGGGGTGACGTATTTGACTGTTGGGTTTGGGATGGGGTTGAGCGAAGACGCGTGAGTCCCCTTTTCTCTCTCTTTTTTTTTGTGCGAGGGAGTTGGGCTGGAAATTGTACTCATTTTGGGTCTTTTTGATTAGAGCTGACACATTGTATCTGTGTTATAAACTTGATATTGATGCGGGTATGGAGCACAAGAAGGAAGTGGGCGAAGCTGTACGTTCATGTTCATTTGATGGCTTTCCTGTACACTCCCAGGTTGACATGGACTTGTGACACTTTGCTGTTTGAAGGGAGGCACACTACTGGTGAGGTATAACCTCCTGTGGTCTGCCCATTCTTTTTCTCTTTTTCTTTTTTAGATGCCAATCTCTTCTTTTTTGCTTTCAACTATTGAATACATTGTTTGTGGCAGGCTCAGGCGAGTGAAGAGGGCAGCAGTGATGGGATGGGTAGGGCTGGGGTAAAGGGTAAGCAAGGAGGCAGGGGGCATATACCCATGTGTGTCCGCTGCTGAGGTCATTCTTTCCAATTCTTATTCCTTTCTTTGATGAGTGTGTCGACATGTGTATATCTGTAATCCTCTTGTTAATCTTCTTGTTTCTATCCCATTTGTCCGAATTGTAAGGGGTGTTTATTGCTGTGCAAATTGGCCGCTAAATTTTTGTGACTACTTATGGATAGGGGAGATCTTCTCCTCTGGACTCCATTTGCTGGCCGCTTGTGCTTGCGCACCACACAGATAACTGCACTGAGTTCAAAGCAAGTCATCATTTCAAGCAAATTTCAACACTACTATGGCCGACACTGAGTAAAAAATCCACCGTAAAATACAGGCATTTAGAAACAGATAAAATCCACGCAAAAAACGGGCTATTTTAGCGTAAAAAACGGGCTATTTCTGTGTAAAAAACAGTTCCATTTTCCGTTTTTTGTGGGACCTATATCATGCCTGTATCTCAGGTGACTATTTACTTTGGGTGGCTGTTTCCGTTTGAGATGGACAAATGCATGGCTGAGACAGAAATATGACTGTCACAGTTGGACATTTTTCCATTTGAGATGGTACTTTTTCCATTTTAAGCTGTAATATTTCCGTCTAAAACAGTGTTTTTTCCGACTGGTTGGGAAATTTTCCTGTCTTATGCGGTCATGTTGACCTGCCTGATGCCAGTAAAATTTCATTTGGGCGGTTTACACATCTTAGGTATTCACTCATATGATTTAAAACAGAATAGATTTATTGATAGTTGTAATGTATAACAAGATTTGAAGAAGCATCATGGGGAGTAGACAAAAGATATATGCGCGCGCCCTCCACTAATAAAAATTGCAAGCTGCGATATGGGGACCATGAGCTAAGAGAGGCTGAAAGGGGAGCTAAGCAGTGAGAGGGATGTCATTAGCCATGAGCCGCAAGAACGAAGGCGTGAGAGGGGAGAAAGGAGAATGGACCTGGGGGAGGAGGTGGAGCTGCCAGAATGGAAACACGGCGGCAAAAACGGAGCCGCGAGGATGAAGCCGCGAGAACGAAACTGCAGGGGAGAAGCCATGAGGGAGAACAACGGAGCCACGAGAGTGGGAGCAAATCTACAAGGGGGATGTGAGAAAGAGCCAACGAGGGGAGAACGGCGCCGTGAGCCGTGAGGATGGGGCCGCGAGCCACGAGAACGGGGCCGCGAGCCGTGAGAACGGAGCCGTGAGCCGCGAGAATGGAACTGTGAGCCGCAAGATGCAAGCCGCGAGAACAAAGACATGAGGGAGGAGAATGGAGCTGCGAGGGGGAAAGATGGGAGGAAGAACGAATACATGGGGGTGAAGAACGCGAGAGTGAAGCCACGAGGGAGCCATAAGCCGCAAGAATGGATCCACAGGGGGGGATGGAGCCGCAAGGGTGAGAGCAAAGCCGCAACGAGAGAGCGGTATCACAAGGCGCAGGAACGAAGTCGTGAGGCGCGAAAAAGAGGTCGGGAGGCACAAGTGGCGAGAATGGGGTCGCGAGTTGCGAGAATGGAGTCGCGAGGCGTGACAACGGAGTCGCGAGGTGTGAGAATGGAGTTGCAAGACGCGAGAACGGAGTCATGAGGCATGAGAACAGAGTCGCAAGGCGTGAGAACGGGGCCGTGAATCACATAAACAGAGCCGTGAGCCATGCGCGTGAGCCACAATGACAAGATTGAAAGAGGGAGAGGGAGAGGGAGTTGCGAAGAGGGGACCGCGAGCCGTGAGATCTTGAGAATAGAGCTGTGAAAGGGTGAGAGGTTGTGAGACTAATATTGAAGAGTGCTGCGAGCAAGCCGTACGCATGTTTGGGTGTCGTCCGAGGACCTTGGCTGTGTTGAGTCGTAACTTGCGAATGAAACAGCAGTCACCACAACACTGCCAAGCATGACTCTACAAATCCGAGGTTTATTGCAATACTTATGCCCCCAATTTCATCTGGGCACTGTGATACAACGGTCCTGTATATACATAATTGGTTTTGCATAAGTGTTTATCACATATAGAGGTAATTTTAGAGTGAAAAGAGAGAAGAAAAGGTCAAGAAATGAGGAAGATGTCCATGAATCTGAGTAGGACATGATATGCAAGGGTATTTCATTTGTAGTCCCCTTGGAAATGGGAATTTTTGGGATCGGACTTCATGAGCATGTAGATGCAGTAATTGTGACCATTCCATATTAAAGGTTGGATGGAATTGGTCAAGAACTGCGTGTGTGGTGTTGAATTTTGTTGAAAATGGAGTTGGAGGTGTTTATAAAATTAGCCAAAATGGCCTACTCAACCCTGTTCTCACATCTCACACATGCAGTTTTCAATCAATTCCGTCCAACCTTTAATATGGAATGGCCACAATTACTGCATCTACGTGCTCATGAAGTCTGATCCCAAAAATTCCTATTTCCAAGGGGACTACAAGCAAAATACCCTTGCATATCCTACTTGGATTCATGGACATCTTCCTCATTTCTTGACCTTTTCTTCTCTCTTTTCACTCTAAAATTACCTCTATATGTGATAAACACTTATGCAAAACCAATTATGTATATATAGGACCGTTGTATCACAGTGCCTAGGTGAAATTGGGGGCATAAGTATGCCACAATATGTCTCCATGTTACTTGCCCATTTCTTGGCCATTTTGTGTCATTCCAGTCCCTATGAGATACTTAAAGACTCTCTAAATAATATCTAATAAGTACTTGGACAAATCCACAAGGCTGTTGCAATATATTTACCAAAATAACCCAAATACATGCAATAAATCTTGGATTTGTATCTTCACAATGCTATACTATTTACTAGGCATATATACTGGTATTTATTTATGGTCTACAGGTTCCAGATTCACACCATGTAAGATCTGGGTCAGGGTGCACAATTAACCTGTAAAATGTGGCCCATCCAGTAAAAAACAGACTGGTTAACATGGACAGGTAAAAAATGGAATCTTCTGTTAGAAACGGACCTGTGTCTGTTTTCAAAGGACCAGACAGACTCATTCCATTTTTTACTCAGTGGTCAATGTGGAAAATTTGTTGTGCATTCTGAATGATACAGCAGAGATTGATGGGAAGATAATGTGTGTTGGCGGGATCCAAGAGTTTGAAGATGACTCATGTAAGAGCCAGTGGTCCACTTCAAGCTGGTTAAATTCCTCATCCAACTTCACCTGCAGCTCTGGCATCCCTGCATCAAGACAAAATGAGTGTGAGTGTGCCACTGCGAGCATGTGCAAATATGCTGGATAGATGCTGTGAGGTTCATAAGTGTGCTTTGTAAGCTGCACCACCACCAAGTCTTGGCACTTGGCCAAAGGCTGAGTGCCGCATGTTGGGAAAATGCAAAATAATGGACCTATACGGTAAAAAACGGACATATAACGTAAAAAACGGACCCTCAAAATGCAAACCTGTAAAATACCCTATAGTGTTGGTAAAAAACGGAATTGTCTGTTTTGAGACGGAATTAAGTCCGTTTTTTACAGACCCAACAGAACAGGTCCGTTTTTTACATGTGATTTCTGTTTTTTACAGGGCACTTTTTACTCAGTGCGACCGGGAGGTGCAAGATTTTCGTGAGATCATCAATAGTTATGATTCTGCAACAATGAGACAGAAAGGGCTCATCTATGACATTCTTCTATATTTTGGACCTCTTTTTCACCTCATGCAATAAAATTTATAGAAACCACCAATTTATCAGGTGAGACCGGGAAGTGCAAAAAATGGTGGTTGTGCTTGAGCGTCAAGTCACTCAAATAAGGCATGTTCACTTGCTAACTAAGACAAAAATTACTTGACTAGGCAATTCTCTTTGCGCAGCCGCAACCCCTCGACATGGACTTGAAATAGTGCACACATACCATTTATAAGGGATTTCACTTATGAGTACAGTAGCATTGGGACAAAATCCTAGATTTTTGGTGGCATGAATTCCAGCTTCCTCGCATGAAAATTGGCATGACAACTTACTAGTCCCGGTCGGCAATAGTAGTACCACTAGTCGGGGACCGCGTAAATTATGTAATTGCGCCGCTGTCTCCATCGACTTTCATGCAACTTTGAACTTAAGCTTAACTACGGACCTATAGATCTGCATATACATGATTTCTCTAATCGCGCACAGATCATCCGTCGTCGTATATTCTCCGGAGGGTTAGATAAGTCCTCTTACCCCTCAGAAGATGTGCAACAGTGGTTCGTTTACCAAGCGCCATGAAGTGAGCCGAGCCGCAGAAACTCTTTGAGAAGGCTGACGAGGGGAGTAACATTATGGGAGTCTCAGATAGCAAGCTTCTCGACAGTACCTAGCCGCCCCAGCGATAAGTACAAAAGCGGAAAAAAAGGGAGCCGAGGACGGGGGCTATATAACACACCACTGGGCCTTTATGTTGCCACCGTTTGCCACGGCCCACCATGTCGACCGATATTTCGTATCTCATCAACCATATATTCCTACCGCCTAAACTGCCCCAGAAAAGTGACTTGAGCGCCAGCCGCGAGCATGTACTATGCACATTCGTGCAGCAATGCGCCAATCGGTTCATGGGGCAGCTTTCGCCACCGCAGAAATTAGTCTGGAAGCCCAGCTTTCGCTTTCTCGAGCATCTTTGCAAACTTTACCAGTCCGAAATACTCTCTGCGAGTACACTCCAGGAGACACTCGGCCGGCTCGCCGCAGGAGGTACGTCAAAAAATGATACTTATCTTCATGGGATTTTCCACTGACAGTTATGATATAGATATGCTCGCGCTCCCAGTCCGTGCTCAAAATGCCGCGGTAAAGATTTGTAAAGGCAAATCGTCTACGATCATCGAGCTCTTCGAGGTCTCGCTCCCATCTCGTACCGTAATTGGAGCCACGGGCAAAGTCGTCTGCACCTTCCCTGGACCAACGTTCACGCTGTCCAACTCTGATTTCGAGAGCGCGTCTTTTCAGGAGGAGCTCGCGTCATTCCTGGCGCAGATGGATGTCGACATCCTCGAAGCAGCTCAGGCCAAAACGCGCGAGGCAGGCTCTGTATCGAGCGAATATCGCGAGACGGCCGATCCTCGGTTCATCACTGATTTGTTGGCTGCCATTTTGGCGGGGTTCAGCGCTCCTGCGGATGTCAAACGGATTCAGAAGCGGATTGGGGACGATGTTCTTTGGGATAACGCGCTGCTGCCCTGGAGACGCTCGCCCATGTGGCTAGTCATCCGCGTCACGCTGCAGACCGCGTTGTTTGGTGGGAATTCTCACGCGGACTACAAGTCCTTCATGCTTTTCTGCATGACGCAGCTGCTCCAAGACGCCTGCGACGCTGATCTCGAGAGCGATCTGTTGCATTTCATGCGCTCCAAGCTCAGCCATCGCTTTTTCAAGCTGGACGGAGCATTCTCGCCCTCGAGCCCAAGCGCTGCGCTTCACAATTTCCAAACGACCCTCCGAGTCTGCGAAGACCTTTTGCAACAGAGATGGGCGGACATACGGGAGCAGCAGGCGCAATCTCCTGTGTGGAACCCCCAGTCATTTGACATTCAGCGAGATGTCCAGCTGGATCTTCCACATTCCCGCCAGTATCTCATCGAGCGTATCGATGCAAACGCCTCCTGCAAGCGTGCGGAAATGTTTGCTCCCCAGTGCACGAAACGGCTCTCCTCTATCGACGAAGCGCTTAATCCCGAGCTTTTCCAGGGTGTGCTGTCTCGCGACAGCCCCCCAGAGCTCGCCCTTATGGATTTCGAAGCTTATGTAATCGAGTCCATTGATGATTGGGTGAGACGATCTCTGTCATCGGATTCTTCCTGCCCCAGCCTCGCGAGAATCATCGAGATCTACGCATCGACTGCTCAAGTCGCATACGGCTCGAACCACGAGCAGCTTTCCATAATGCTGCTCACAATCTTCGAGCTGTGGGCTGCCTTGGATAAAATTGCTGTCCACCAGTGCCCTCTTATGCGGGACTATTTGCCCGAAGTATCCATCGATCTCTTCACCCCGTTGGTCCTATCCAAGGAGTCGTTGGTCGCTCGAGTATCGAAGGTTGAGACATATATACGGGAGCGAGTGACAGGCGCCTCGTGTGGGTCCGTCTTCGATGACGCCTCCCATCAGAAATCATTCGCTTGTCGCTTTTATAGCTCCTCGTCCGAGCTTCATGCCCTCGAAGCTCAGATCCAGAGTGATGCAGTGGAGGCAAGCCAAGCCAAAGTCACTGAGCTTAACTCTATGAAGGAATTATACAGTAATTACCTTCGGGAAGAGGCATCGCTGCCCCACACTAATGTTTACACCAGCGGGGTATGGACACATTGGGAGGACCGGTGCCAAAAATGTCGCTACAAAAGATCCGCAGCCAAGTTGCGCGTCGAGATTTTCGAAGCGCCTTTGCCGGAGGAGCAGTATAAGCGGCAGACTGTGATTTTCGAGCTCTGCTGTCCCCAGGCGTTCGGAATCTGGAGATCGACTACCTACTACATTCTCTTCGATATCTGTCGCCCGGAGAGACTCAAAGGCGCTGCCCCAGCACCCAACTACACACTTAGGGAGTATCGGGGCCTTCAAGCCTATGTCAAACGCGGCTTCTTCACTCGTGTATCCCTCGCATCGCACGAAAAATCATTCTATACGACGCACTATCAATGGCAGTACTTCCCAGCCAGTGAACAGGAGGTTCTACGGCCAAACGGGCTCAAACTTCGGCTATTCGATGAGATCCACAAGCGCTGGGTTACAAACTCGTTCATCGGGTGTGATGTCTCCGCTTTTTGCACCCCTCTACTTCCCTTGAAATTCAGCTCGATGCAGTACGCCGTGGACAGCACAAATCACACCCCGAATGAAGTTCTGGCGAACCAGTCGGAATGCCCGACGGAGTGGAATACTCACGAGTATATTGCTTTCTGCTCCCTCAGAAGTGGTGGAAGGACTCAATGGCTGAATATCTTGCGTATGCTTGCAGCGCGAGAGCTGTCTTTTCGCCTCCCCGAGGTCGAGATTCTGGTGTCTCAGGCTGCTTATCAGATTGGCCCAACAACTAATGGGGGCATATGGCGGGACTGGCATGTTGAACTGAATCGGCAGGAATTCCGCCTGCAGCTCCTTCTCGAGCTAGATACGTTACTCGATAGCGTGAAACAGAACTGGCTGAACGTCTCGGCGCTTCGCATCGTAATCGCACTGACACTGCGTATCCTACACCACACCGTCTGCGACCCTCTTACGCAGCGACGGTGCGATGACATCCTACGCGCATCCAGAGCTGTCGCGCATTCTTGGCTTTCCCAGCTCCTGCACAAGCTGAATTCGGCCGTCGAAGACGATCATATCTCCAAGGCCCAGTCGCTTGTTTGTGAAATGGCCATAACGTGTCGTTTGACTTATGACGTAGACCCCAAACATGTAGCCCGGTTGCTCAGCACGGACGCCGACATATCTCTCTTCGTGCAATGTGCAGTGAGAGTAGCGGATAACACTCCTTCCGACAAGACCACCATTTCGCCTCTCCTCACAAGGCTGCTCGCACGCAATATGCGGATCTCTCATGCAACGGAGAGCTTCCTGGTCACGCATGTGCAAGAGCGGAGTGCAGGAATGGATAGAGCTATTTTTGGTATTTGGGGCGAATACAGTACCAGCTTGCCCAGCGGCTGGTCGTCGCTTCCTTCGCCGCATGCCAGGTGGATAAAGGCCCGCATAGATCATCAGAACCTGAAGTGCATCGTGCACTTCAATATTTTGGATGGTACACTTCTGATAAATGGTGCACGTCTTGGGCGCCTTCCACCCGCCATCGTTCAGCACCCAACTTATAAGCGAATCTTTGGCTCAGTAAGTCTTCCAATATCAATAAATGTGCAATGCCCTGACTCACATATCTTTTCAGAGGATCCTCGATGTCGTTCCTTCCAGCATTGATGGAATGCAGTATTCCACCCTATCGGAGATACACGAAGATGCTCCGGGTTTTTATGTAAGACTTTCTTTCCTAGTATTGAGCTAGGTCTGACTGCCCGCCTTACAGGCGTATTTTCTTTTTGAACGCGATCAGTTGTTTATCCAGGCGCGCGCAAGGGCTGGCACGTATTATTTCGAGCTCATACCACACACCGTTTTCGAAAAAGACTTTCCGACGCCGTTTTCCGACGAGTATACCCACTGGCTAGAACTTCCCGCCGGGATTTCTTATCCCACGTTCTACATCGAATTTAGGCCCCTAGAACAACCATGGAAATCATCTTCTCGCAATTGGAAACTGGGTTTCAACCGTAAAGGACCCTCGCTTTTCCGAAAGTCAACAAGCACGCTCATCAACCAGACGAGTGCGACCTTCTTGACCATATCACGATGTTTGCGTCCCTTAGAGGCTCCCTCGTTCATAATCGTGAACGAGATTGAAGGTCGCATTGTCATTGAGCTGCCTCGCTATCGGCTTTATTTTTTCCTGAATACAAGCGGGCAGCTCCAATCGTATACGCATCCAGGATTTATCGTCGACGACAATCAATCGGCGGGCGTGTTCTTTGGACTGCGTAATCAACTGGTTTTGCGATCTGCAGATAGCAGAACCATCGTTCCCGCGCAACGAATTCTGGTGCCGGTTGGTACTATCAGCTTTGCATACCAGTCCAGGCATACGCAGGTCACCGTCGATACCTCTGGCGAAGCCTTCGTCCGCTACCATGTCTACGAAGTCGACAGCACTTTAGGTCGTCTGATCGGGGATGGCACGCTATATGGGAAGTTTTACCAGGCACTCTTGCATGCATTAACGAGCTACTGCCTCGCTGATCCCCTCACCTCGAGGACTGGCGTGGGGGAGGCTCTAGAGCTGTTGAGCTCAGCAAGCTGCACGTCCTTTCAGTCTCTAACACTGGAAGAGCTCGAGCTTTTGAGACTCATATCCTCGCTCACACCCCCCCGAGTCTACTATCCCCCTCATTTGACGGTCATGCAGCGTGTTATATGGCAAAACCTCCCCGTTTTTGTTCAGCATTATGGCTTCGCAACACTCTGTGAAGGCATTGTGGACTTCGCTAAAGACATGGCCGTCTTTGATTCTCCCACAACAGCCGCGCCAGAGCTGGAAGAGAATCGCACATCAATTGAGCATCTGGGATATCGCACGGCTTTACGATCTCGGATCATGTATCCACCCGAGGCGCGCTACTGCACCCGGTCATCCGTGCAAGATGTCGACTATCTAGGTGATAGGCTTGCAGGGAAATCGGAGCAACCGTGCTTGAAAGCAATTGTGCAGATTTCCCGAGCCGCGCACGACTGGAAGACGACGCTCCCAACCGTCTCAAATCTATGGGAGACTTTACGTCAGTGGGTCAGCATTGCGGGTGCCGGCAAGCATGTGGAGCTCCGCACATTCAGATACTCGCGCGAGACGTTTTCCACTAACTTACCGGCAACTTGGCTGGCCCTTTATAACTGGTCGAGGCAAGAAGTAACGTACAAGACGCGGTTCGTGTTCTGCTTTACGCTTGGCGCACTGCTGTTTTCTTCGTCCCAAGCGGTGTCCCAGTTGTCAATTGCGGCCACGCTGTTGTCATTTGCAACCAATTCCCAGTTCCGTTATCTTTCGCCGCCAATTCATCCAGCATATTGCCTAGGAGATGGTCTCCAACCTTCCCAAGCCACCTTGGAGAGGCTTGTAAACGAAGCAGCTCTTTCGCTTTTTGATAGCCCCTCAGGCTCCCTCCAAAAGCATCAATACGAGTCCTGGACGCAATTTGAAGCACGTCGCGAGAAGGATCACGCCCACTCAGTGAAGGAAGGTGTCAAACAAATCGCACAGGAGTTTCTTCGTCAGTGGGGAGCTGGGAGGCATCCTTCTGCCCCACTTGGCACTTATGCCCGTTGGTTTGATGCTACTTCACTGGTGGCAAGCGTAGGTGTTTACTTCTGCAGCTGCGGAGCGAACGTGGAGCTGTCGGCGTATGTTACCCAAGTGCAGACAATTCTTAACTCTATTTTTTTACCCCTCCCCGAGGCCGAATTCTCTCGGGCGACATCCAGACCTAGGTCCGGAATTGAAGGTTGCGAAAGAGTGCCATCTCTCCGGACGCTGTTGAAGCGGCCTTCGCCCAATGCTTCTTCGGTGGATCCCAGCCTCAAGGCAACAGCCCCGGCCCCCACTCAATCACATAAAGAACTGGCGTCGCTCATAGGCTCACTCCGAGAGCGCAACGGGCGGCTTTACGATCGATATGCTCAGGCTCTCGAGGACAGTTTTATGAGCTTCTTTCTCAACAGCCATGCCGACAAGCGTAACACTATGCCCACAGCGGACGAGCTGCAATCATTTTATATGCTTCTTCGGCAGCGTTTTGACACCATGGAACATCTGATTCGCGAGGCACTGTTGCCACAGAACAAAAGAGAGCACGCGCTTCTCGTCACTGGAAATTGGCCTTGTCTGTCATTGCGTACCCTACTGTCCACGCTGGCATGCACTTCTCGGGTACAACTGACTGCGCAGTGGCGCAAAGTTATGATCGATTTGGGAATGGCGCTACTGTTCTTGCAGCGTGCACAACGGTTACTTCATCTTGCATCTACAAAAAATTTGGACCACCTCAAAAAAGAGGCTTCCTTCGACAGCTTCAGTGAGGAGACTGCGCTGCAAAACCCAGACTGGCTATTGATACAGGCGCGTCCCAAGTAACGGTGGATCACATTCATTGGCTAATACATCACCTTTACAGCTCGAATCCGATTTTATGATCCGCCCCATTCAATCCCGCGTCGCGAACGAAATGATTAGTCCATCCTCCTCGCTACCTCATGGACACAATACCGTTTTACAGCTCAACATGGGAGAAGGCAAATCTTCTGTTATCATCCCAGTGGCTGCTACAACACTCGCGGACGGCGAGAGGCTGGTGCGAGTCGTTGTACTTAAACCACTCGGCCGTCAGATGCGCCAGCTGCTGACAGATCGACTCGGAGGGCTCGTCAACCGCCGCGTCTTCTATTTTCCCTTTTCACGCGACATCAGACTTGATGTCCTTGCCGTCCAGAAGATGCAGCAGCTTTATTCCTTATGCGTTCAGAAAAAGGGCGTGCTGGTCATCCATCCGGAGCACATACTCTCCTTTAAATTGGCGACGATCGATGGGCTATTGTCAGAGTCGGACGCCACCCTTGAGACTGCACAGTCTCTTCTCGAAACGCAGAAATGGCTCGACGCCCATACGCGGGACATCCTCGACGAAAGCGACGAGATCCTCCATGTTCAATACCAGCTCGTGTACACGTCGGGCCACCAAAATCTCGTCGAAGACAACCCAGACCGCTGGGTCACTATATCCTACGTTTTACACCTGACGACCGTGCATGCAAGGAAGTCCATCATAGATTATCCTGATGCTTTTGAGTATCACAGTGACGACGAGGCGTCTTTCCCTCGCATTCGCATTTTGGATGCTGATGCGGCTCAGAGACTCGTTCAAGCTGTTGCCTTGGACCTCGTTGGGGGAGACGATTTTAGAAGCTTACCTATTCGTATACGAGAGGCGATCTTTACCTTCATTACAACTTCCACCACTACCCTCAATAATTCCGAGATTCAGCTGGTATATTGCCGCTGTCGAGGTACGTATGTGTGGTCGAGATTACTCCTCCTCCGCGGACTCTTGGGCTTTGGTTTACTCCTTCACACACTGATGGAGCGTCGTTGGAGAGTGAATTTTGGTTTGCTACAAGGGGAGGATACACTCAAGCGCACGAGGCTAGCAGTGCCTTACGTTGCAAAGGACATACCAAGTCAACGCGCTGATTTCGGACATCCAGGTTTGTGCCAATTAAGCTCTGCTAAAAAAACCCATCTAATCTTTGGATTCGCAGACGTTGCCCTTGTTCTGACCTACCTCAGCTACTATTATCAAGGGTTAAATTCGCAGCAGCTTTTTCACTGCTTCGATTTAATCATCAAACAGGACAACGCGGTGGTTGAATACGCGGTATTATCTATCCACTTTATAACCATCCTTCTCTAGAATCTAACGATACTGCGTAGAAATGGACATCCGACATGACCCACTTACCGGGGCACCTACAGTCGCTCGCAAACATCAACATGGAGAATGAGGAACAGTGGGAGAGCGAATTGGTCCCGCAATTTCGACACAACCGTCACATCATTAACTTCTATCTCGCCAACCTCGTGTTTCCAAAGGAGGCGAAACAATTCACGCACAAACTCTCGACCTCGGCGTGGGACCTTGCCGCACTAAAGGCCCATCCAACGACGGGCTTCAGCGGCACGAACGACAACCAATTCCTCCTTCCTACATCCATCAGCCAAGTCGATCCGGTCGGGCAGCTCGAGACCAACGCAAAAGTCCTATCCATTGTTCTCCAGCCCGAAAACAACCACTTCCTCTGTGTGCAGGACGAGCACCGTCAGCCGTTGTCGAGCGTTGACTTCCTCGATGTGCTCGTGCAACAATCGCCCCCTATTCACATATTGCTCGACGTCGGTGCACAAATGCTTGACATGCAGAACGCCGATTTGGCAGCGCATTGGCTGTCACTGGTGGATGGCGCGGAGATCGAAGCGGCCATCTTTTTTAACGATCACGACGAGTTGGTCGTTTGCACTCGCAGCGGCTCACTAGAGCTCTTAGCGACGTCGCCATTCAAGAAGCAGCTCGGAAAGTGCTTGATCTACCTTGACGACGCCCATACCAGAGGCACAGACTTGAAGATTCCGCGCGGGGCGCGCGCAGCCGTTACTTTGGGTCCCAAAGTCGCCAAAGATCGTCTGCTACAAGGTAAGCGCGCGAAAATGAGCACGGTATTACGAAGATACTAATGCGATATTTCATCAGGGTGCATGAGGATGCGAATGCTGGGTGATGGCCATTCTGTCATGTTCTTTGCACCCCCGGAGATCGCCCAGAGCATTTCGTCTCTCAAGCCCTCGCCTCCAGCATCATTGCCGATCCACGCACAGGATATCCTTCGTTGGGCTATGACCAACACGTGCGAGCAAGTCATTCACTACGGGCCGCGGTGGGCGATTCAGGGCGTTGACTACGAGCAAAGAGAGCGCGCGTGGAGAAACTACCAAATTAGGGGAGAAAAGGCTCAAGCCAGCCTCAAGTCTGCATGGCTGCAGCCAGATACACGGACTCTCGAGGAGATGTACGGGCCTAAGCCTGCAGAGCATGCGTCTGCCACGGCCTCCACTCAGCTACCCGAGGCCATATACCAGCGCTGCTTGGATCTCGGCGTGGTGGGCATCGACGAACATAAGCTCGACGAAGAACAGCAACGCGAGGTCACCGCCGAGCTCGAAATCCAGCCACAGATAGAGCGACCACCGAAAGCGACGGCGGAGCATCATACGCTGACATCGGAAGTGAAGGGCTTTATAAACAATAGCCGTTACACCGTAGGCTCTTCCGGGTTTCTACCTCTCGCTGCCGTCATCGAAGCCTGTATTCCCGGTTTCAAAACCCACACAAATGCTTGGTCGAAGGGTCTCGTGGCTACGCAGGATTTTGCGCGAACCGTTCGAAAGCCAGGTTGCTCCGACGGTGATGCCCTCTACTTGCGACCGGTGAACTGGATTGTCTCCGGAGGCAGTCGAGTTGAGGTCGGAGGCGTTGGCACCCAGGTGCTCGTTATCCTCAGCCAATATGAGGTCAATCAACTCCTGCCCGTCATCCGCCAACATAAAAAACTCCGGCTTCACATGTACTCACCTCGTCTGACGCAAGGCATGCGTATCTTCGATGACCTCGCATATCACTGCATCCCCCCGCTCCCTCTAACTCCGGCTCCTTCCCTTTCCGTACCCACGCACATCAGTCCACAGCACATTCTGGAGCTGAACATCTTCGCCGGCCGTCTTTACTTCCCAACCTACGACGCCTATCTTCGCTTCTGCGAATTTTTCGGGGTCATGTCAAACGAGACGGACGATTCAGTGGACTGCGAGATTGATGGATGGGTTGTGCCAGAGAACCGGGTGGGGGACATGACGCGATCACCCTTTACCACGAATCCTTTGCCGCTTTTGAAAACGCTGATGAGCGTCAGACGAAAAGGGATGGGCTACGATTCAACTCACGTTGGGAGGGTTTTGCGCGCAAGGAGGTTGATGCGGGAGGATATTGAAACCTCAGCAAATCGGAGCTCGCCGGCCTCGGCTGTACTTCGATGACATCCACCGGCGACGGTCGTTGTTCTATACATTGGGATACTACGCTAAGGCCATTATATATTATCCGGGGTAAATCGTTAGGCACTCGAGGTGGTCCATGTGTGGCCCGAGTGCTCTGCTGCGTCTTGAGCGACACAAAAACTATATACATTATGTAAGCACGTTGTGCCCTCATCGACTTTGGGCTTGCGCGCTTGGCCGAGTCCTATCATCCGAAAATCTCTGCTTATTTATGACTTATTGACTGCTCGTGGATCATTAATTATTGGTCTGCTCTTTTTTCTGGGGAAAGATATCTCTCCCCGCCGGGCCCGCCCTCGAAAAGCATTGTGGTGATGAGGGCCCTACTATTGCCGGTTGGGAAGTGCAAAATTTTGCACTTCCCGGCCCTCATTATTTGGCCACATGTTTTCCTGCCTAACTATTACGCAACAAGAACGGAACTTGGCCCAATTGAAGCCTAACATCCTGTCTCCGCGCTAGTATACTTAGAAATGCGATTGCCTGTAGTGTGCGCTCGCTGTTGCAAATCCGCGTCGGGGGCCGCGCAACGCTAGCCGCAATATTGCGGCTGTGCTAGGGAAATCATTCCAATCGCGGGGATTTCTAAACGATCTGCCCATACTTGGCAGGTGAACATGGCCGAACATGCGGCTGTGCCATACCCAAGCACAGCCGCAAAAAGTTCACACTTCCCGACCCTCATAAGAGAAATTTGAAATTTTTATGATTTTTATTGCATGAGGTGAAAGAGAGGGTCAAGATACAAAGTAATGCCGTGAATCAAAGATTTTCGCTGTGTTGTGGTAGAGTTATTCGTGATCTCGCAAAAAATTTGCACTTCCCAACTGGCAATAGTAAGTAGTTAGGCCCAGTGAAAAGTCCGTTGGGCGAGATCGGCCCAGATACCGTCAAAATGGGGCGATGCCTTGAGATACGCTGAGATTGGTTTTGGGTACTCGTCGAGCACGTGGAAGCAGCGAGCCTGGCCCCTTCACAGAGGATACTTATGTAAGAAATCGCGACGGCTTCGGCGCCGCGATCACAGTACTGGCATTCTTGTTCGCTTGCTAAGTTTCTTGGGTCTCTTATGGTGAAACAGGGCGCCGCCTCCAACTCTTCTCCCCAGAATATTAAGTCGACCGTTCAGAAACCTGCGAAGGAGGCTACCGTGGCCCAGGCGGCCACAAGAAACTGACCACGATTATGCAGGTGCCCCCACCGCTGCAAAGAGCCCAAGCTTGCTTCTGAGTCAACATGGCGAAATCACATGAGGGAGATGGAAAAGGCCACCACAGAAGGGAGCACCGCTACCGTTTCTGGCGACAACCATGCCGCACACAACAGCCACGCACACAACGACCACGCACACGGCGACTTTGAAATGGACGATACTGCCGACGTGAGCGGTCGGGCGGAAGGTACGGGTGAGGGCATGGCAGAAGGAGTGAGGGCGTTGAGCGGGGAATCCACATTCGTGCCAGCCGTCCCATCCGTGGGTGCTGGCGAGGCAGAGAGTGGCACGGGCGGTTTTGTAGCTGTACGCGAATCTTATGTACGTGCATGCTTGACCGCTTTGCACCCATTCTACCACATGGTTTAAATACTTAAATAATCTCTTTATATTGACCCTGGCAGCCAGGCAGCCAGGCAGCCACGGGGGAGGATGGCGACAACAGTACCAACGCAACCACCAACTCAAGCATGTCGGATGACAACAACGTTGCAAGCTTGATCGAAGACCTTGCAGTTGCACAAGAATTTATCAACATCGTCCGAGGAGCATCGGTCAACGACACCCATTCCCGCTTAAGCGAAGACACATTGAAGCGTCTCCCGAGCAGCCGACGTAGCCGTGGTGGATTCTTCCCATAGTAACAATCACCCAGTACACATAACCGAAATTGCGCAGCAAGATATTGAGCAGATCTCCGCGTCCACGGCCTCAAGTGTGCTCAACCTTGCAGCTGAAATATCGCCCTCGGGTAGCATTGGAGGTGAGCACTCCCTATACATATTTTAAAGTCATATTGGCTAGATAAAATCTCCCAGCGCACGTGACCGAAGGTGTTACAGATGACAAGCACACACTCGTTTCCCCATCCCCAGCATGCCTGAGCCCACAGCAAAAATGCTGCCATTGGACAGTGCCCCTGGTAAGCAGCCAGCCGCTCTTCTGCCAGCGCAATTCCATCCGCGTCAATAACACTTGTGGACAGGCCAAGCGGCGGCCAAGCAAGTGGCCCCTCCGGCGCTCCAGCTCACAATCGTTGACCCACTGTGAGTCCAACAACTCTCTTCCTTGCTTTCTCTCGCGGCACTATCATGTTAATATCAACACCATTCTCTCAGTCTCGAGGCGTATGGGCCTGGCAAGGAGCCAGCTGGCCCTTCCCAGCTTGAGCAAGCTCAGAATAGTAAGTGCTACGCTTGACGTAAGTTTGTCACCTTGCTTTGCTATGTAGCTCCAAATTCTTTTCGCAGGTTCCCACCTTGTGCCGTGCACACGTGCGCCCGCAAGGACCGGCGCCACTATCGCAGTGCCAATCCCTGAGGGAGTTAAAGGCCACACAAGCCCTAGGTGAGCATACTACCTACTATACCAGAGCTCCAGTGCTTGGGCTGAATGCCTCATAATATCGCGCTGGACATAGGAATACCTTCGTCACCGAACAATCCAATATCAACCCAATGATCATGAAGGACAAGGTTGGGCAAGCGTAGGCAGCGCTGGGCAAAGCAGGCCAAAAGGTAAATGCATTTTGCCTTCCCCGCCCTCGTCGCAATGCTGACACCTCACGCGCACGCTGGCCATTCAGAAGTACGAGCAGCTTTCAGATGCGAAGAAGGCCACCCTCGAGAAGAGCGTGTAGTAGACTGGATTGCATGGCGAGCGCAGCTGGTGGGACCAAGCGGGTCGAAAGATTTATATGATATATATGGTATATGAGCGTATCTGAACGTATATGAGTGTATATGAGCATATCCCGGGTGATTCCAAAGCTATTGAAGTAATTGATGCAACCAACAATATGGCACAATGTGGCCTGATTTCAAGGAATGCTGCAATCGATATGATCCAATATCAGTAAATCTCAGCAGATCATTTTTTCAAAAGTCCGCAGATTGTCGACTGAGATTGGGCGATATCGTGACAATCAACGCGCGTTGACAGCTATTTTCATGTCGATAGACCGCTGAGAGAAAACTTGCGCTCAGGGATCCTGTGGAGCCGCAGAACTGAAATGTGGCAAATATTATATGCTTGGCTTTTGTGAGCTTTGTACTCGCACTCTAAACTCACCGTCCGCGACTTGCTCGTCCTCGGAGTCGCTCACAGCTCGGAATCACCGAGGCGCGACAGTACGCGGCGGCCAGCGGCTACTGCTCTGAATCTCCCGGCGTCGTAGGTCCTCGGCAGTACTACCGGCTCCAGCAACATGCGCGCCTGCACCTGCGGCTGTGGAGACAATTTGGATAACAACGACGACGCAGGTTATCACCGAATTGACGATGACGGTGCGAACGGGATTGTCGAAGACGCTGGGCATAGTCGGTCACCCAGGTACACGCTGATGAACACGACTTACAAGTAAACAAGAGCCACCATATGTTTAATTCTCGGGGCTAGGTGCCATATTGTTTGGGTTGGCTCCACCTGATCCCTGAGCGCAGGTTTTTCTGAGAGGTCTATCGACATGAAAATAGCTGGATACCAGCCAATCTCACCCAACGGACTTTCCACTGGGAGTTAGGGTCCACTTTTCCGCACCGCCACGCTGGTACTTCACATAGCCACGCACGCGATATCCACGAAAGCCATGGACCAGGAATATTGCGGCAACCCAGAGGTCTGAGACATCAATGCATCAGGCTCGGCGGGTGAGTACTTGAGTGGTTCACCGGGGCCGAGTCCTTTCGTCTGAAAACCTCTGCTTATTCATGATTCCTTGACTACTCGTGGATCGCCAATCGTTGAGCTGTCCCTTTTCTGGGGACGCATATCTCTCGCTGCCCTCAAAGAGCACCGTGGTGATGAGGGCCCTAATTAACAAATGGAACTAGGCGCGAAGCTGTACTACTGGTAAAGTGTTTGCGAAACGCGACGCGGGCCGGGATGCCTGAAATTCAGATACTTGGCCACCCCCTACAGTGGTAAGTATAAAAGCGGAAAGGTGGTCTAGCATAACACAAAGGCTACGTGGCGCTCCATCTGATACCACCCGTTCACCATCATGTCAACAGACCTCACGTACCTCATCAACTATATATTTCTACCGCCCAAGCTCCCGCAAAAATGCGATTTGAGCGCTGATAATGAGCATGCGCTGTGCACATTCATGTTTAAGTGTGCGAACCTGTTCACCTCGGGGCTTTTGCCACCGCAGAAGGCAGTCTGGGAGGGGGGCTTTCGATTTCTCGGGCATTTGTGCAGACTTTACGAGTCGGAGGCGCTGTCGAAGGATATGATCCAGGAGGCGCTTGGTCGGCTTGCCCCGGGAGGTACGCACAACGCTGTGCCTTCGTTTGATCTCATCATTGACGAATATCAATAGATACGCTTGCGCTCTTGATCCGCGCGCAGAATGCGGCGGTCAAAATCCGCAGAGGCAGGTCGTCTACGACGATCGAGCTCTTCGAGGTTTCGCTCCCGGCTAGTACCGTCATCGGAGCTGCCGGAAAAGTCGTCTGCACCTTTCCCGCATCGGCATTCTCGCTCTCCAACTATGATTTCAGGAGCGCTTCCTTCCAGGAAGAACTCGCGTCATTCGTCTCCCAGATGGATGTTGACGTCCTCGAGGAGGCTCAGGCCAAGACGAGGAAGGCAGGGACGGTTCTGAGCGAATATCGCGAGACGACCGACCCGATGTTCATTACGGATATGCTGGCTGCCATCTTGGCTGGGTTCAGCAGGCCCGCTGATACAAAGAAGATTCAGAAGCGGATTGGCGATGATGTCGTTTGGAGCGATGCGCTGTTGCCTTGGAGGCGCTCGCCCATGTGGCTCGTCATCCGCGTCACGCTGCAGACGACGCTGTTCAATGCGGATTCTCATGTGGACTATAAGTCTTTCATGCTATTTTGCATGACGCAGCTGCTCCAGGACGCCTGCGACATCGGCCTCGAGAGCGATCTGTTGCACTTCATGCGCTCGAAGCTCAGCCGGCGTTTCTTCAAGCTGGATGGCGTGTTCTCACCCGCGAGCCCGAGTGCCGCGGCGCCCGACTTTCAGTCGACCCTCAGAGCCTGCGGGGACTTGCTGCAGCGGAGGTGGACAAAGATACAGGAAATGCAGGCGCGGTCTCCTGTGTGGAATCCCGAGTCATTTGACATTCAGCAGGATGTCCAGCTGGACCTCCCGAATTCTCGCCGGTACCTCATGGAGCGCATCCACGCAAACGCTTCAAGCAAAAAGAAGACAAAATTTACTCCCGAGAACACAAAGCGGTTGGCCTCCATCGACGATGCGCTTAACCCCCAGCTTTTCCAGAGCGTGCTGTCCCGTGATAGCAATCCACAGCTTGCGTTGATGGACTTTGAGACTTATGTGACCAAGTCCATTGACGAGTGGGTGGAGCGATCTCTGTCATCCGATTCTTCCTGCTCCCACCTCGCGGAAGCCATCGATATCTATGTAACGAACGCAAAAGCTGCATATCAATCAAACCACGAGCAGTGTTCTATCATGCTGCTTACGATTTTCGAACTATGGACCGCTCTGGATAAAATAGCGGTCCACCAAACCCCCCTTATGCGGGATTATTCGCCAGAGGTTCCCGACGATCTCTTCGCACCACTGGTGTTGTCCAAGGGATCGTTGGTTGCTCGAGTCTCCAAGATCGAGGCCTATATACGCGGCCGAGCAGCACGCGCCTCGCGCGGGTCTGTTTTCGATGATTCCCTGCACCATATGTCGTTCGCTTGCCAGTCTTATCGCTCCTCGCCTCAGCTTCGTGCCCTCGAGGCTCAGATCCAGAGTGATGCCGAGGTGGCGAAGAAAGCCAAGCTTGCTGAGCTGGAGAGGATGACAGAAAAGCACAACGACCTCCTGCGACAAGAATCCGAGCTAGACCACAACGAGGTCCGTGTCAAGGGGGTGATGAAGCACAAGGCACGACGCTGCCCGAAATGTCGTGCCAAACAGGCCGCAGCTCAGATGCGCATCGAGGTGTTCGAGTCCCCTTTACCGGAGGAGCAGTACAAGCGGCAATCAGTCGTTTTCGAGCTCTCCTGCCCTCGGGCGTTTGGGGTTTGGAGATCGACTACGTACTATATCCTATTCGACATTTGTCGCACCGGCATGATAGGCGCCGCCCCGCCGCCGACATATCCACTAAAGGAGTACCGAGGCCTCCAAGCCTACGTTAAGCAGGGCTTTTTTTCTCGCATTTCCCTCGCGTCACACGAGAAGTCGTTTTACACGACGCATTACCAATGGCAGCAGTTTCCAGCGAGCAAACAGGAGGTTTTGCGGCCAAACGGACTCAAATTTCGTTTATTCGACGAGGAGCATAAACGCTGGACCACCAACTCGTTCACAGAGTGCGATGTATCTGCATTTTGCGCGCCCCAGCTGCCCCCGGGATCCAGCTTGATGCAGTATGCCGTGGACAGCACCAAACATACGCAGAACGAGGTTCTAGCGAATCAATCGGAGTGTCCTGCGGAGTGGAATTTCCATCAATATATCGCTTTCTGCTCCCTCAGAAGCGGCGGAAGGACGCAGTGGTTGAGTATCTTGCGCATGCTTGCAGCACAAGAACTCCCTTTCCGCCTCCCTGAGGTCGAAGTGCTGGTGTCTCAGGCTGCATGTCAAATCGGTCCAACAACCAACGGAATAATGCGAGATTGGCATATTGACTTGGATCGACAGGAGTTCCGCCTACAGCTTCTTGTCGAGCTGGACGCCTTGCTCAATCGCGTTAAAGAGAACTGGCTGAATGTTTCTGCCATCCGCGTCGTGATCGCGCTGACATTGCGCGTTCTTCATCATCCCGTCAGCGACTCCTTGACGCAGCAGCAATGCGACAACATCCTGCGCACCTCTAGAGCTGTCACATACTCTTGGCTTTCTCAGCTCCTGGGCCGACTGGACGTGGCTATCGAAGACGAGTATATCTCCAAGACTCAGTTGCTCGTTTGCGAAGTGGCTGCCACGTGCCGGTCCACGTATGACGTGGACCCCAAACACTTGATCCGGCTGCTTGACACAGATAACGATATATCGCTCTTCGTGCAGTGTGCGGTGAGGACTGCGGACAACACTCCTCCAGATAAGACCTCTATTCCACCACTTTTGGCAACATTGCTCGCACGCGATATGCGGCTTGCGCATTCCACAAGAGGCTTTCTTGTCGCGATTCTGCAAGCGCGATCTACTGGAATAGACAAAGCTATTCATACCATTTGGGGAGAGTACAGTCCCAGTCCAAAAGGCTGGTCGACTCTTTCTTCGCCTCATCCCAGATGGATCGCGACCGATAGGAAGGGTGGTGGTCACAAATGTGTTGTACACCTCAACCTTTTGGACGGTACGCTTTTGATAAACGGCGCACGACTTGGGCGTCTTCCTCCCGAAATTGTCCAGCATCCGATTTACAAACGGGTTTTTGGCTCGGTACGTTTTTTTGAAGGCTCCCCCATGGTTCAGTCTGACCGACATATTGTTTCAGCGGATACTCAATGTCATCCCATCAAATGTTAATGGAATGCAATACTCCACTCTATCTGAGATACACAAAGATGCGCCAGCTTTTTATGTGCGGCGCTCCATACCTTGTCTCGAACAGGATCTAACCGTTCCCTCTCCAGGCATATTTCTTACTCGAGCACGGTCAGTTATTTATCCAGGCGCGGGCAAAGGCTGGGGCACATTATTACGAGCTCATACCTCACACTACCTTCGAGAAGGATTTTCCGACACCGTTTTCAGAGGAATATTCCCACTGGCTAGAGATTCCCACCCAAAAGAGTGCCCTCTACCCCACCTTCCACATCGAGTTTCGACCCCTGGAACGGCTATGGAAGTCCTCTTGTCGCAATTGGAGGTTGGGCTTTAACCACGACGGGCCTTCCTTTCTGCAGAGGCCGTCGACGAAGCTCATTAACCCAATGAGCGCGACCTTCTCGGCTATATGGAGGCGTTTGTGCTCACTAGAAACCGCCTCATTTGTCATCGTGAGCGAAACCGAAGGCCGCGTTGTTGCTGAGCTGCCCCGCTATCGACTTTCCTTTTTCTTGAACACAAGCGGGCAGCTTCAGTCGTCCACCCATCCGGGCTTTGTTGTTGACGATAAACAGTCGGCAGGCGCTTTCTTCGGACTGAATAGCCAAATGGTTTTACGGTCTATAGACGGCGGAAGCAGCATTTGCACGCAACGAATCCTGGTACCGGTCGGTATCATCAGCTTCGATTACCAGTCTGGGCACACTCAGGTTACTGTCGATACGTCTGGAGAGCTTCACGTCCGCTACCTCATCTACGACGTTGATGTCACCCTAGGCCGCTTGGTCGGGGATGGCACGCTTCATGGGAAATTTTATCAGGCGCTGCTGCATGCATTGACGAGCTATTGTCTTGTCGATCCGTTGACGTCGAGGACTGGCGTGGAAGAGGCTCTGGACCTTTTGGGCTCGGCGGGTTGCGCATCCTTTCAGACATTATCGGCCAAAGAGTCTGCACTATTGGGAATTATATCCTCACTCACCCCCCGGCGGGTTTATTACCCGCGTCATTTGAAGGCTATGCAGTGTGTCAAATGGCGGAAGCTCCCCATCTTTGTCCAGCACTATGGCTTCGCGGCGCTGTGCGAAAATATTATGGGCTTTGCCAAGGATCTCGCCGTCTTTGGCCCAGCTGCGACAGCCGGGCCGGAGCTGGAGGACTGCACACCAATTGGACATTTGGAGTATCGGGCGGCTTTGCGATCTCGGATTATTTATCCGCCCGAAGCATACTATTGTGACAGATCTCCCATTCCGGATGCCATTTACCTGGGCGATAGGAGCACGGAACGACCAGAACAACGTCGTCTAGAGGGTGTCATGCAGATTTCTCGAGCCGCGCACGGTTGGCATTCTTCGCTCCCCGCTGTCCAAAATCTATGGGGAACTTTGTGCAAGTGGAACGATGTCACAGGAGCCGGCAGGCGCACAGGCCTGCGCACTTTTGCTTACACCCGCGGAACACTTGACACCGATTTCCCGGTAACTTGGCTGGCGCTCTGCAACTGGTGCAGGCAAGAGGTTACATACAACACGCGCTTCGTGCTTTGCTTTATGTTTGGCGCACTGCTGTTTTCTTCATCGCAAGTCGATTCCGATCTGCCACTCGTCAGCACATTGCTGTCATTCGCAACCAATCCTCAGTTTCAGCATCTCCAACCACTTCCCCACCCTACATACTGTTTAGAGGAGGGATGCAGTCCTTCTGGACCCAAGTTGGAGCGACTTGTGAAGGAAGCAGCTCTTTCGCTCTCGAGTACGCCCTCGGGCGCGCTGGAATGTCGCCAATCTGAGTCTTCTGCGGACCATGAGGCGCGTCGTATGAAGGACTACAGCAATTCGGTCAAGGCAGGCACGAAACAGATTGCCTTGGACCTCCTTCGACAATGGGACATTGCTATAGAGCGGCTCTCCGCTCCAACTGGCACCTACGCCAAATGGTTTGATACAGCCTCACTGATGACGAAAGTAAGGCTTTACTTTCACAGCTGCAAAGCGAACGCTGAACTAGCTGAATACATACATCGAGCTCAAACGAACCTCAATTCGACCTCTTCGCCGCTCCCTGACGCCAACTTGTTTTGGATGGCACATGGAGCTGATAGCAGCGTTGGAAGTCTTAAAGTCTTACCATCTCTTCAGACATTGCTTCTGCAGCGGCCCTGCCCAAATATCCCGTTGGTTGTTGATCCTTTCTCGGTGACAACTGGCCCCGAACCAATCACCGCAGAAGAGGGATTATCGCATACAAAGATAACGACGCTTATAAACTCACTCCGAGGGAATGGTGGGCGATTTTACGGGAAGTATACTGAGGCTCTCGAGAGCAGCCACGTCAGCTTCTCCACGAAAAGCCGTGTTGCCAAATGTAGCACAGTACAGGTGGAGAAGGAGCTGGCATCGTCTAACAAGTTCTTGCGGCGCGGCTTTGATACAACACGGCAGTCAACCATCCAAGCACTGTCGCCCCAGAATGAGGGGGAGCATGCGTTGTTTCTCGCTGGAAACTGGCCTCGTTTGTCATTGCGCGCCTTATTTTCTACGTTAGCAAGCACCAGCCCAAGACAACCCTCCATGCAGTGGCGCGGGAGTCTCACTGAGCTGGGAATGACGCTGCTGCTTTTGCAGCGCGCGCAGCGTTTGCGTCACCTCGCGTCGACGAAAAATCTGGACCATCTCAAGAAGGAGGCCTCCTTTGAAAGTTTTAGCTATGAAACCGCGCTACAAAACCCGGACTGGCTGTTGATACAGGTGAATGTCGAGTATTGCTGGATTGCATTCCTGGCTAAAATCACATTACTATAGCTTGAATCTGATTTCATGATTCGTCCAATTCAATCCCACGTCGCTTCCGAAATGATCGCCCCATCCTCCGAGTCCTTACCATCTCATGGACATAACACTGTTCTACAACTCAACATGGGAGAAGGAAAATCATCTGTTATTATCCCATTAGCGGCTACAACGCTCGCGGACGGAGGGAAGCTGGTGCGAGTCGTCGTGCTTAAACCACTAGGCCGCCAGATGCGCCAACTGCTAACAGATCGGCTTGGGGGGCTCGCCAACCGCCGTGTTTTCTATCTGCCCTTTTCGCGCGATGTCAGCCTTGACGCCTCCGCCGTACAGACAATGCAGCGACTTTACTCCCTGTGTGTAGAGAAGAAGGGCGTATTGGTCATCCATCCGGAGCATATACTCTCCTTCAAACTGGCGACGATTGATCGGCTATTGTGCAACGCGTCTTCCGGGGCTGCAAAAGCATTGCTCGAAACTCAAAAATGGCTCGACGCCCATGCACGGGACATCCTTGATGAGAGCGACGAGATTCTTCATGTTCAGTACCAGCTCGTATACACATCCGGCCAACAAAACCTCGTTGAAGACAACCCAGACCGCTGGGTCACTATATCCCACGTTTTACACCTGGCGACCGTGCATGCAAAAAAGGCCATATTGGACTATCCCGATACTCTCGAATACCGCAGTCACGGCGAAGGAGCTTTTCCGCACATTCGTATTTTGGATGTTGATGCAGCTCAGAGGGTTATGCAAGCAGTAGCTTGCGATCTTGTTGGAGGAGATGATCTGCGGGGCCTACCACTTCCTGTGCGAGAGGCAACTTTTACCTTCATCACATCGCCAACTGCTACTCTCAACAACTCAGAGATTCGGCTGGTGTATGAGTACTGCAAAGATACGATCTTGTGGCCGAGATTGCTTCTCCTCCGTGGCCTTCTGGGTCACGGCCTACTTCGTCACACACTAATGGAGCGTCGTTGGAGAGTGAATTTTGGTTTACTACAAGGGGAGGATGCAACCAAACGGACAAGGCTGGCGGTGCCCTACGTCGCAAAGGACATACCGAGTCAACGCGCCGATTTTGGGCATCCAGGTCTGTGTCAACATGATTTCGGCGAGGGATATCACTAACTAATCTTTCTATTTGTAGACGTAGCTCTGGTCTTAACCTACCTCAGCTATTATTATCAAGGATTAAATTCGCAGCAGCTTTTCTGTTGCTTTAATTTGATTCTCAAGCAGGAAAACGCTGCGGCTGAATACGAGGTATGACCTATCAATCTTGTAGCCCTCCCTCTCTCAGACAGCTAACTATGATATATAGAAATGGACGACAGACATAAAGCAGCTACCGGAGCACCTGCGATCACTTTCAAACATCAACATGGAGAATGAACAGCAATGGGAGGATGAATTGGTCCCGCAATTTCGGCACAACCGTCACGTCATTAATTTCCATCTCGCCAACCTCGTGTTTCCAAAGGAGGCGAAACAATTCACGCACAAACTCTCGACCTCGGCGTGGGACCTTGCCGCACTCAAGACCCATCCAACGACGGGCTTCAGCGGCACGAACGACAGCCAATTCCTCCTTCCCACATCTATCAGCCAAGTCGATCCGGTCGGGCAGCTCGAGACCAACGCAAAAGTCCTATCCATTGTTCTTCAGCCCGAAAACAACCACTTCCTCTGTGTGCAGGACGAGCACCGTCAGCCGCTGTCAAGTGCTGACTTCCTTGGCGTGCTCGTGCAACAGTCGCCTCCTATCCATATATTGCTTGACGTCGGTGCGCAGATGCTTGACATGCAGAACGCCGAGTTGGCGGCGCATTGGCTGTCGTTGAGGAATGACGCGGAGATCGAAGCAGCCGTCTTTTTCGACGATAACGATGAATTGGTCGTTTGCACTCGCAGTGGCTCACAAGAGTTGCTAGCGACGTCGTCGTTCAAGAACCAGCTTCGAAAATGTTTGATCTATCTGGACGACGCTCACACTAGAGGTACGGATTTGAAGATTCCGCGTGGAAGACGCGCAGCGGTTACCCTAGGCCCCAAAGTTACCAAGGATCGTCTGCTACAAGGTCCGTTGGTGAACGTAATGAAAACGATAAGGCCGTACTAATGTGATAACCAAATAGGATGCATGAGGATGCGGATGCTTGGTGATGGCCACTCCGTCATGTTTTTCGCACCCCCGGAAGTCGCTCATAGCATCACCACGCTCAAGTCGTCGTCCTCATCACGATCGTCCATCCATACCGAGGATGTCCTTCGTTGGGCGATGACCAATACATGCGAGCAAATCATGCACTATGGTCCGCGGTGGGCCATCCAGGGCGTTGATCATATGCGAAGGGAGCACGCCTGGAAGAACTATGGAAGTGTAATCGGAGGAACTCAATCCGATCTTCAGTCTGCATGGCTTCAACGAGACACCCGGACTCTCGAAGAGATGTACGGGCCCAAGCCCGCGGACCACGCAAAAAAGGCTAGGGTGTCCTGTGAGCTACCAGACGCCATCTACCGACGCTGCATCGATCTCGATGTGGTGGGTATTGACGAGGGCAATCTTGATGAAGAGCAGCAGCGCGAAGTCACCACCGAGATCGAGACCGAGCCACAGACAGAACGGCCGCCGAAAGCGACGGCAGAGCGCCATAAGTTGGCGCAAGGCGTGCAGGATTTCATAGATCGTGGTTTTTACGTCGCAGGTTCTCCCGCGTTTCTGCCACTTGCCGCCGCCATAGAAGCCTATATCCCGGAGTTCAAGGCGCACACAAAAGCATGGCTGAAGGGTCTCGTTGCTACGCAGGATTTCGCGAGGACTGTCCAGCGATTGGGTCATTCCGACGCTGCTGCATTCTACTTGCGTCCGATCAACTGGATCATCTCTGGGGGTAGTAGTGTTGTGACTGGAGCCGCCAGCGCAACTCCAGTACTCGTTGTCCTTAGCCAATACGAGGTCAATGCACTCCTTCCAGCCATTCGTCAGCAAAAGAAACTACGACTCCATCTATATTCACCACGTCTGACGCTAGGCACACGCCTCTTCGATGATCTCGCATACCATTGCATCCCCCCGCTGCCTGCTAACCCTGCCCCTTCTGGCTCTATCCCTATCCAAATAAATCCGCAGCATATTCTCGAGCTCAACACCTTTGCTGGCCGACTCTACTTCCCCACGTATGACGCCTATATCCAATTTTGCGATTTTTTCGCGATCGTGGGGAACGAGACGAATGACACGGTGGACTGCGAGATAGACGGATGGGTCAAACCAAAAAATCGAACGGGGCGCATGACAGGGTCGCCATTCCATGCGAATCCTTTGCCACAGCTAAAGGCGCTGATGGGTGTGAGACGAAAGGGGATGGATTACGATTCAACTCACGTCGGAAGGGTTTTACGCGCAAAGAGGTTGAAGCGCGGAGATATTCAAACATCGGACTAGTAGTATTACTATAGCATGCGAGCAGCTTGTAGTTAGTGGTTGCTTTATGTAACATACAAGCCTAAGCGTCACAACACGCGTTACGTTCAAACTTCAAGTGCTTCGACTGCGCTCGCCAACCCACTTCAAACGAAACAAATCCAAGATACCCATCGCGACTTTGCGAACAGCAAACTACAGCGTGCTTTACTATCTATCGAGCCTCGCGAGACCAAGTCGTGATGGAATCATAATGGGCCAGAAGCTGCCCCATGCGATTTCCTCTGATAGGCAGGTGCATATTCAGTTGCACAGCCGGACAGAGCCGAGCGCGCAGGGACGATACTAGCTAGGTAAGGACCTAATGCATTAAGTTCTGGTGATTCCCTTCACGTCGAAGCGCGCGCTGGCCGACTTAAGTTCGCCCTCCTTGATACAGTTCATCAGGCTGAAATGCAGGATCTGCAGGCGCTCGCAGCTGCGCTCATCGTGCTGATACAAGTTGTTTCCCATGGGCCCGTATTTGTGGTTGCTCAGACGGTACGTCCCTTTGCCTCAAACTGTCAAGATCTCTCAGTCGAGTGCATGCTAATAGACAAGTGTTGGTAGACTTCGGTCGTGTGCAGCAATACCTTTGCATGGGTATTCAGTGCTTATACCTTCATCTTCTGGCCCAAATTGATTAAACGCCTTGACTTCTGCACCTGATTTAGATGAGCAATAGCAGGGGACAAAACCCCTGTCTTATCGCCGCATACCTGCTGGGCCAGTGTAATTCTGGACGTTCGTACATAGCGCTCTCAGTGTTTTTTTGCCTTGCTCTAATGAACGTTGCTCACAGAATGGGCTGTCAACCCAATTACCGATGGCAGTCCATATAACAGTCCCAACGCTACGACCGCAAGCTCATGCCAGTGCAGCTCCGTTACGTATAACTTGCTGAGCGCCTGCGAAGGTGCGAATGCTATCGCATTATCACGAAAGCTGTACCTCTAACACCTTCGCTGAACGACATCAGTCTGCCAAATTGTTCAACCTGTCTCGTCAGTTTAGCATGCCATTTTCTCATCTATCGAGCTCGCTATATTACTATCTCGCCCATAGATGGACTGATTGGAACGCGAGTTGTGCTGCTCATCCAGTACCCTTAAAGAAGTACGTCGAAAGATTTCACCCCGCCTCTATACGCAGACTTGCTCACGATCAATATGGTACATTTGTGACAGCTGGCCACTCGCCATCCCGGCTGGAACTTTGATTCCCGCATGGGCCTACCTCGACCCAACAACGATGAGCGACGACACCTTTGACCCTTCCGTGGCAATCGGCTCCCTAAGTGCGTTTCCTTTCTCTCAGATCGAGTTGCTCGTCTGACAGAACAGGCCCTAGGCGCACCAGAATCCGGTGTACTAACGTCAACCATCCCTTCGGCCACTATATCAACCACAAGCACACCGCTTGTCGTCCTACCCACGGCTTCCTCCCATATCGGCAACGATGGTGTTAACAACAAAGTGGGCAGTATCGTTGGAGGTGAGCTCAGTCTACTTACTCATACTTGCGGGTCTTCATTGCATCTTTTAGGCGTTGTGGGCGGAATCGCTGGCCTCGGGTTGCTGAGCGTCACCGTCGTTATTATGCTTTACTGCCATCAAACCAGAAATCGCCAGCCAAGTCTGGAAACCCCACCTCTCGAAACGGATAAGACGGTTCTGAACACGCCGGGGACCACTGTCGCGCAGCTTTCCCATACACCTGCACCCAGCGACGCCGGAGCGTCGCCCACTTCCCTTCCGCTAAGGTTTTCGCGCATTGACACGTCTGTTTCCCAAAATTGCTACTCAGCAGAGAAAGCGCTGATGTAATGATTTACAGTCAATTCTCTGGGGTTCCGGATTCACTGTCTCCCCGCGGGCCCACGCAACAGGAGTCGGATTACGACGTACCCCTGAACGTGGTTACTCCTCATACGGTCCTCAATCACACGCAGAACCAGTACAATGGGTCTGAGAAAATCCCTATCAGCGGTTGCTAGCTATAAACTCACGACCGTCCTCTTCGCAAATAGTGTGCGGGATGCCGGAGGCCGGAATACGCAGAATTGGGGACAGCCTTCACAAGAGCCGCGGTTACCTCCCATTGGCCCGATGTCTGCCATTCCGCCCCTCGACTTGTCTGACACGCACTTGCCACGGCAGCGTGCGGCTTCCTCTAATGTGAACAGCTACCCCGACACTACTCGCACCACATCCCCCGGTCCCAACGTGTACAACCCAGACGAAGACGAAGACGACGAAGACGAGTATGTTTTGCTTTATCCATCCATCTTTTCGCAAACGACTCGCTAATATTGCTATATTCGTATGCATTGCAGTTTGCCCATGGTATCATGATCTCGGACGATAAAACAAATAACAAGTTGTTTGCACACATGTATTTCATGCATTGTTTTCCACTTTGCCTGTCACGTTTCAAAACTTGATTTTGATTGTTTTTTGGACCGATTGTGGCGGCAGTCCGTCTCGGTTAACTTTGGACAGCTGAACAAACCGCAAAGCGTAGAACGTGGCGGTGCCTTCTCACAACGGCGACGGCCTCATACTGTCTAATCACACCGCGGCCTGACCTCAGCTCTCATGGGCTCGGTTATCCCACAATAGGAGACGTTCAGGCCCCCAAGAACGACACCACAAGCGCCCAACTTTCAGTCTTCTGGATCTACGCCAAAAACAGCCCGCAGGTGACCACGTCGATTTTGGACCCAATACAAAGAATTATATTCTTTATTCCTGTGATGTCGCTGGAGGGGTTCACGGAGCCGCGCAAAAGTCGGAAGGCGTCCCGGAAGGTGGGGCTCCCTTTCTATAGATCTATGCCTCATGGAGTTGTTATTTTCGAGCGCCTGGCTATGCCTCAAAAGTAACATTCGCCACTCCAGTTATGTATCATTTGCAGTACGCATCCAGGATTCTCGGCGCTCATTTCCTCTTATATCACTATGCCTTATCTGCCAAAGGGTCCTCAATATGCCGACATGAAAATGAGCCCAGTCTTGAATTTTTCAGTAGTGCAGCGCAGCGGCTTTGAAGCGCTCACATCGATATCGAGGAGCTCTCCTCTCTCGTGCCTCGCCCATCACAACACTGACGACCCAAGTGATAAGGAGCTAAGAGACTACTCAACTAATGAGCTCTACGATCCCAGCCTTTTTCGCGTATACCACGTTCTATGTCCTGGTCCTCCGATGGCGCATCTTTCCTAGCGTCGTAGCCCAGCAGGCAGGTGTACCGTCAACTGTTCTTGATTTACCGCCACTTAGATCCTTCACCGGGGCAGACCGAGGCCGTTTGTTCCAATACGACCCTTTCATGGGTGAGCATACTTCATCCATCCGAGGAGGGCACTGCTCTGATGCTTTATCTCTGGCGAATGAAAGATGACCAACACGAAAGGCCAAAGCCCGTGCGCAGTTGCTTCCTACTTGCTGGGGCAATGTAGCGTTAGTTAGTTGGCAACTTTCTGCCGCGCTTTTCGAAGTGAAATACTCACATAATCTATCGTTCACAGCAGCCTGGGATGTCCCTGCAATCACGCCTGATCAACACTATAGTGGCCCTCAATCACCTCCATATGCCAACGACTGCCTATGTAGCTCTGTTGCGTACAACCTGATGAGTGCATGCGGGTGTGAGTCAATATGGCAACTACCGTCTTTGTCATGCTTACACTCGCCTCTACAGTATGCCAGCAAGCCCCTGTACTCGCCAGGTGAGTAGGCGTATATTCGCGTTCATCATCTTTCTTACATTTTTCATTTAAGTTGGCCTACATGGAGCACCAACTGTACTCGACACGTTATTCCTCAAGGCCGGTGAGTGTTCATATCGCGCTTGCGTGCTTGTCATAGTATTATCTCTGAGATCACAAAAATGACACAGATGGACAATGAGCATTCCCTCTGGCACGAGCGTCCCGGCATGGGCCTACGTAACGCCCGATTCAATGGGCGGCACATTCTCACCTACTATTGCTCAGGGATTCACGTGTACGTTCGGCTCGTCGCTCATTTACCCCTCTTTTGATTCAATCAACTTTTTCTTGGGACGCCGTAGCCTCTCCAGAGTCGACGTCAACTCCTACTCCAACCTCTTCTGTCCCTATACCCACTGGGACGGGCGGTAGTAACGTGGCACCTCCTAAAGTTAGCCGCTTGAGCGGAGGCGCAATCGCTGGAGGTACAGTTACCCTTTCCTACCATAATTGATTGTGCATCATTGGTCTGACTCTTGGAAATGGATTAGTGGTCGTTGGGAGCATCCTCGGTGCTATAATCCTGGGCGTTCTTGGTTTCCTATTGTTTAAGTGGTGGGAGCGCAGAAAGGGCGTACAGAAGCCAATTTCCCCGGATCCTGATCCAAAGTGAGACTACCCCGTCCTACTCGAGCACCTCGCAGTAGCCTTGTGCTCACATCTGCTTCGTACTAGATCCCCCCTAAGTCTTGCCCTTGACGTACCTGGAGGTGGCCAGGTGGCTCCTCATAACGACACGGAAAACTCCCTGCCATTAGTCCGGTGATGGGCCCAGCCATTTTCCTTTCTTTTAGTGTATACTCTTCTACGGCGCCAGAACTTATGTAGTCCCCGTCGATGCGATATGTATTCCAAAACCTTTGACTTTATGCCGATATCGCGTTACTCGAGTTTGATGAGGTGGAAGCGGTGGGGTTGCCCGGAAGTAATTAGATATCTACTTACACACCGAACCACCACCGAGCAGTATTAGGGCACTTGGTCGAGACGCTTAGCGCCACCTCAGCGCTGTTCAGTCTACGACCTTGCGCTCCAAAATCTAATCAAACGCCAAAATGGTCTGGATTTGCTGCGCAGGCTGGTTCCGCTGGATGCTTTCCCTAGCGCGTTTGGCAATAAATTCCTGAACGAGCATAGGCGCTGGTATGCTATACGCCGGCCTCAAGAACCCTCCCTTCCGAATTGCCTATGAGCTCTACATAGCTAATATTTGGGATACTCGAAATGGACAGGATCCTATTGATAACGCTATTGGTGGGATCGGCCGTAGCCAGGCCATCTCCTAATTTTAATATTCAAGAGCAGCCTGGAAAGATGAGCGTCGAGTACCACCTTGACAAAACTCCCCTCATCACCTCCAGTCCAACCGCCCCCGCTGAGGGGAACTCCCAAGAGTCCATTGCCCGTGGTCAAGCTCCTGAGCTTACTCTAGTGATAGTCGGTATCCATGGTCGATCTCGCAGACCCCCACGTGAGGATTTTTTTCGCCATGAGAGTGTTATTACGTTTCTCTAACGCTCATTTTTAGACTTCTGCAATATCGGAAGAAGATGAGGCGCGAATGAAGGAATTGCGCCAGGTACGCTTCTTGCACTTGCCCTGGTAGCACAGGCTCTCACCCTGCTCGAAATCTTCCAAGTTGATCTCATCAGATCCCCTGTGCAATCGTGTTCAACTCATCAAAGAACTATCGCGCCTATACTCCGAAACAAAGTTTTATCCTTCGGACCCAACGCTTTATGAGTGGGAAGTGGAGAAGACGGATACCACGCCTGCTGGCGCTGGAGGATTTGGCGACTGCTTCAGAGGCTTATTCCTGGAACAGCATATAGTGGCAATGAAATGTTCTCGCTCTGATCGAGACATTCCAGTTCATGTAGCTCTGAGGGTGGGTTTCCCCGTTGGCCTCATCAAACATGACGACAGCCGCCCTCAACTAAAGTACTCCGCTTCTTTTCTTAGAGAGCCGAACGGGAGATGAAGGTTTGGAAACGTCTTCGACACCCGAACGTACTGCCGTTTATAGGATCTGTTACCCTCGAATCGCCGCCCAAATTGTACATGGTAGCCCCATGGATGAAGAACGGCGATTTGAGCGAATACCTCAAGGTCCACATGGACGCAGACTGCGCACTGTTGGTAAGGCTTCAATGCACATATGATTTGGATGCTTATATGAAGCTCATCCGTACTCACTTTCGTTTTTTTTGCACCGAGATTGCGCAAATTGCATCGGGAATCGAGTATCTCCACACATCCGTACCGCCTATCGTCCATGGAGATCTAAAAGCAGTAAGCCTCCTTAACTCTTCTCGTAGCAAGTAGTTCGCGACCTTGATTGCGCTTCCCACCCAAGGCCAATGTTCTAATTTCGGAAACCGGTGAAGCCTGCCTTGCAGACTTTGGTCTTTCAGAAGTCCTCCGTGACCATGAGAACGATAGCAGGACCAACGGAAATTCGAGTGTGTGGAAGTTTGCAGGGAATCCAAGGTGGCAGGCTCCAGAGCTATGGAATGACGATGCACCGCGGACGATACAATCCGACATGTTTGCATTCGGACGAGTCATCTTTGAGGTTGGTGCTAGGCACATATTTAATTCTCTCACATCTTATGCTTGCTTTTCTAGGTCTATATGAGAGAGGTTCCCTTTGCCTGCGTGAACGACGCCCAGATCATTGTCATGGTCTCCAGTGGAAAGGAGCCTCCAATGCCCAATGAAGCGGAGGCCAGAGCAAGAGGACTTGACGACGATATGGTGGATCTCATGAGATTCTGCTGCGACCTCGAGCCTCACCACCGACCAACCGCCTCTGACGTCGTCGGTCGCATGCGCTCTGTGCTTAACCTTCGAAAAGCATCTCAGCTACTTGGCCCACCTGCGCCCCTCCCACTTCCTCGCCCGGGCATTCGCCCATTCTTGGGGTCATCTGGTCTGCACAGCTCTCTTCCGGACAGAGCCCCCTGTCGCAATGACATACCAAATATCCCTGGCATAAGTGTTTCAAGTGAACCTATCACCCTCACTCGCAAGCGCCTCGGTCCAAGCACTCATCAATTCAGGTACCGTTCCCCCTCCAGTCCCGTTCATAATGTCCACTTATCTACTTCCTGCGTTTGCCTCCTCAAAGTAGATTTAACAAGCTCGCGCCGATACAAACTGGTCATCCTCTATCCCCAATTAACTCTGGCACTCCAAACTCGTCCAGGACCAACCTCGACCTCAACTTTTCTTCTGACTCTCGTTTCTCGGAATCTTCGCCCACAAGCGCATCGTCTTCATTAGCTTCAACGCCTCGATATCCCATTAAACAAAGCACCTTACCATCATTAACGGGAGGGCCGTCACTCTCCCAGCTAAAACGGCGTACCTCAGCTCCTGTTCGCGGTCGCCCTTCCAGGGCTGCTCCACACACTTTACCGACACCACGAATAATACCTGACGGGAAGCTCACTGTAGCGATCGATTTCGGCGGTACCTGTTCGGCTGTTGTAAGTTATTCCATTGGCGTTTATATAGTATCTCGGCTGAAGGCCGAAATCCGAAATAGGCCTATGGCTCTTCGCGAATCAAAGGTGAGCATCATATATTGCTCTCTTCTTCTACGTTAGAATAACCATTTGTTCCAGGAGGGGAAGTTCAGCAAATCCTTACCTGGCCGGGGGCTTCCGGCGACTCTCCCCAAGTGCCTACGTGCCTACTCTATGACAGGGAATGGAGCTTAATGGCTTGGGGGTTTGAGGCCAAGAATGCGCCGCTTGAGTCAGGCCAATACCTGTGCGAGAAGTACGTCTTGGTGATTTTAGTCGTTAAGCACTAAAAACCTGACATGCTCGGGATAGTTTCAAGTCATACCTTGGATCACATACTCCGACGAAAAACCAACTTATCTCGGTTTGTTAAATCATACTTGCATTGGTGCTTGCTGTTCTGACATTCAACTTGCGCGCTTTATCATGTCAGCCCGGAAGAACCCCCCATGATCTCATGACGGACTTCCTTTCATGTTTGTGGGATTATGCTAAGTCGCAAATCCGCCGTGAAGTCGGTCGTCTCGCTGATTTCGGCACGTCCTTGACCACTTGATGGTTTCCTCCTCGAGAACTAACTTCAATGCCATAGATTCAGCAAATTTCTGGGTCTCCGCCCCAGCAACTTGGAACTCAGTGGATCGCAATAAGATGCGCGCCGCTGCTGTCGAAGCAGAGATGGTAAAATCATCTTGGCGTGACAGAAATTGGCAAGAGCGATTGAAAGTCATTACGTACGTAGATTCTCTCTCGCTGCTTTACCTAGCGACCCTTTTTTAATTAGCCGGGCATTCTAGGGAGTCAGAAGCGGCCACCGCTCATTGTGCTTATTTGACGGAGTTGCATAAACTCAAACCAGGTCAACACTTTATAGTTTGCGATGCAGGAGGTAAGCGGCGAACGCAATGCTTTTACCAACCATAGAGAGTGACCTTGTCTTTCCGTGTACGCAAAGGAAATACCGTTGTAAGCGTTCATTTAGGACCGCTTTTCAACCAGCTAATGAATCCATCGATTTGGCCAGGACGTTGCCATATATAGAGTTACTGGCTCGCCGACGTCGCTTGGGGTCGCCCAGGTCCATGCGAAGTCGGGAACCAACTGCGGGTCTGCTCAGCTTGACGTTTACTTTGAAGATCTTATCTATAAGCTTCTCGCTCACCATCCCTTGGTCAATGACGCTCAATCAATGGAGTATCTTTCTCGAACGTTTCGCGAAAGGGAGAAGCTAATATTTGCTGGTGGCGATGGTACGATTGCGTCTTATATATATCCTGCACACACGCTAAGCCGCGAAAAACAGAGCACGAGTTCCTGTTTGAATGCTATGTGAGTGCTGATATGTCTAGCATTCAACGTGCCTGTGGTGAACAAGCCACATTGCATCCATTAGAACCCAAATATTCCCGATGATCACGACGTCGGTTGGTGTCCAAGGATATCCCATGCAATTCCACTTGACGTACCTTGTTGTTACAGGGATTGTCGATGGTAATCTGCGAATCCCAGGGACAGTTCTCCGGAGTTATGTTTTCGATCCGGTTATACGCGAGGTATATATATCGCATAATGGGACCAATAACACATCTCACAAGCGCTCCTCCTGGATAGATATTGAACCTGCTCGAAATTGAATATTCACGAATCACAGAAGGGATTGATGCCCTTTTCCTTGTCGGAGGGTTCTCAAACAACGAGTATTTACTCACTCACGTCGAGGTGAGTAACCACAATATCTTCGCATTTTTTCCGATCTCACCGTATTCCATCAACCAGCGCGGATTCGACTCGCGGGTGGCCATAGTCTTGCGCCCCCCACACGCAGACCTGGCTACTTGCCGTGGAGCCGCACAGTACGGACTCACTCAGCAATCGCTGGTTTCCCAGCTTGTCTCGCCCAAAGCATACATGTTCGTGACTGAACTCAAATCCGACGAGGAGGATCGTATTAAGAGACCGGCTTACATCGACCCTGCTACCAAACTATGTCGCAACCGGTATGAAACACTTATTCTCCATTGTCGATCTCTTGCTTAACGCAAGGAACATCCAGATTGAAATATCTCGTCAATAAAGGCGCATTGGTGCAAAGAGGTCAAAAGCTCCCCGTCAAGTTTGGCAAACTTTCAGCTTCCCCCCAAGGTCACTTTGTCCAATCATTTTTGCGCGACTGTATCTGATGAGTTCCATAGATCATGAATTTGTTTTGCTCCTCCATGCCTCGGAGTCATCCAAGATGTTGAGATACACTGATGAGGGGTCCAAAGAGCTGTGTCGCTGGACGGTGAACCTTTCGACGCTACCATCTTTCCAGCAGCAAGTAAAGAATTGGCGTGGTAGCCCATTTATAACAAGTTCGCCATTCGGCGCCGTCGCCGCAACATAGCATGCTAACACACCTTTTTCAGAGTTCTACTTGGCACTGGAGATTGACTCTACCGGTACGTGATTTGAAGCTACTGCATATTAAACTTCTTTTGCTGACTTTGTGCCTAGAGGTGCGCGGTTATTTGATGTTCGGGGATGAGGTTTTAGGCGAGGAAGTCTTTGATCACTTGTCATGAGGTTTCTCGACGCCGCGAGCCACGCTGATAACTGCACCGTGACACCTTTTATGTACTTTTACAGTATGATCTTTTGGTATAATCAATGACACCATAATTCCGCCGTTTAATTGGTGCGATCAGCGAGCCAGTCAAGCTGGATTACTCAGTGCAATGTAACAGTGTATTCCGCCCATAAGAGGTTGATAGATGGCAAAAAAAAGTGAAAATAAGCGAGCGAGGGCGGGTATATCGAGGAAAGGAATGTCAAACGTTGCCCGAAAATAAAGAAAAGGCTAAAGAAAAGAAAAGACAGTAGAGCTTCGCCCATGTAGATGGATGTACAGCGTGTGGCCCGGATTAAAATAGACCCCTAAATGCTTCGAAGTGGGAGGAAAAGATAAGGTCGATTATGCAGGCTATTACTCTTGCAGGGGAACCTTGGGCGGCAAAGGAGGCGGCGTTCCCTGGAACGAAAGGTCGTACGGGTTATACGGCTTGGAATAGTCGGGAGCTTCGAGCGGCTCAGAATCATGGTCATGGTCATCTTTTGGCATCTTGGCATCCTCCTCTTGCGTCTCTTGAATGTATTCGGCGGGCGGGCGAGGCATGAGGGGCGGCGGGGCGGGTTCGTCCTGCGTGGGGGCGCGCTTCTTGCCCCATGAAATGGAGGGATCGCGAGTCAGCGTTTCGGGCTCAGCGGATAGCTTGGCGGCTCGAGTTGGCTGCGGTGCGGCCATATGGCCATTCCCGTTTCCATTGACTACACCGTTACCGTTGGAATAACTAAGCGATCGTGCAGGCGGGGACATGGGCGGAGGGGGTCCAGCTACCGATCCCGGGGACGAGCTCCCCTGCTGCTCGGCTGCGTACCGCGCCCTTAGCATCGCCTTCTCCTCTGCAGCATTCAGAGGACGAGATGACTGTCCGTTCATGTTTGGCGGTGGGGGATAATCAGCCGCGGGCGGGGGAGCGTCGGCGTACCCAGGGGGCGTCGGGTGTCCGCGCGGTGTAAATTCAGGATGATTGTACATATGCGCCGGCGGGCTTGAATAGTCAGGTCCAGGCCCAGGCCCAGGTGTGTACTGGGCAGGAGGGGGAGGCGACCCGGAAGAAGCGCCCTGTTGTCGCGCGACCGCGTCTTGAGCCGCGTAGTACTGCCTCATCCGCTCCTTTTCAGACAGCGGCGCAGCAGGCGGCGAAAGGGGTGGAGAGCGGTAGCCCCCGTTCATAGGCGGGGGAGAGGCGTACGCCTGGGGAGGGGAAGCGTATCCAGGGACAGCCCCCGCAGGATGGCCTGGCGGAGGCGCAGAGTAGAGCGCGTCGTACGCGATGGGATCGCTTGAAGGGGGGGAGCCACCGAACACTTCGGAGCCCTGCTGCCGCAACACCGCACGCTGCGCATTGTGATACCGCACCTGCGCCTTCTCTTCATCGGCAGACGCCCACTGCCTCCCCCCACCCGGTGTATATATCTGAGGCGCAGCGGGCTGCGATCCGCCTGCATGATTGGGATAGCCGGACGTCGTTGAGGATCCAGCCGCGGCGGCCTTGGACGCCTGGGCGAGCTGCATCCCATGGGAATACAGCGCCGCGCCCGCTGAGATAGTCTGCCCTGGAGCTTTGAAGTATGAACCAGCGCCAGGCACATCAAAGCCCGCACCTGCACCCACACCTGCACCCGCACTCGCTCCTGGAATCGGAGCCGGGCCTGCACTCGGACGCCTCAAGGGGCTCATATGTGCTGCCGTGGGCCCACCATCGAATGAAGAGTTGGGCCGATTGTGGGTTTGATTAAATCCTCCCTGCGGCTGCACGGCATTATACGGAAGTGGGACATGAGCAGTAGGTGGGCTAAAGGCGGGGAGCCCTTGTCCTTGAGCTTGTGCCCGTTGAGTCTTGGCGAGGGCTTCAGCATAGAGGCGCTGACCATCATCTACGGAGGGCGTTGTAATGGAAGATACTGGGTCATGGCCCGATAATAGAGTAGGCGGATACTCTGAGCTGGCACTTGGCGCCTGCTAAGGAAAGGATCAAGCGGAGTCAACGAGATGCAAGAATAGCCTGCGAATAGAGGAGCTATACCTCCGGTGAGTTGGCGCGTTGGTGCACCACCTTGGCTTGCGCGATGGCACTGTCATATAACCTCTGCCGCTCAATAATCAACCTCTTCTCCTCTTCTGCTGAAAGCCATCTACGCTCCGCGGCAGTTGGAGCGCCGGCGGCAGAAGATGAACCTCCGGGTTGAGGTGACGCTATTGCTTCGGAGGGACGCGTAGTCGGCGGTGGGGATCCAGGCACAACTTGAGGAATCTCGGACTGTTGTGGTAAAGCAGCCGCCGCCGCAGGAGGGCTCGTAAACGCAGGCAAAGGCGCGCCGTTCCCAGCAGGATTGGCAAAAGCAGGTGTAGCTGCGGCCGGTTCCTGCTTATTAGTATTAGTATTATACCCTGGTGGCCCCGCCCCTGCCCCAGCCGACTGGCTCTGCTTCTGGTACGCCCGGTCTGCCTCGTCTCTCTGCTCGCGAATCCTCCTCTTCTCATCCTCCGCGGTCAGATACTTGGGCTTTGGCTGCGGCGTCACCTCGGGGGCGTCCATATCGGCGTTGACGACAGTGAAACGGTTGCCGCGGGAGGCTGCAGTGCCGTCCCCCGTACCGGGCTTAGAGCGGACGCGCGGACCGACGCCGGGGCGCCTGCTGTCGTCTTGCGCGGTAGTTGGGGGGCTCGAGTGGCCCACGCTGGAAGGCCCGTTGGCGAATGAGGGCGTGCCGATGACGGAAACGGGAGCTGCGGCTGTGGGCCGGCTATTAAACGACTGTTCGTGATACGTATTGGGCCGGGCGTTGGGACCGTTGGGGGCGCCAAACTCGTACATGTCGCCGCCAGTAGGAGAGAGATATCCGTTCGGTTTGTCGGCACCGGAGTAACCTGAGCTCAATGTTTCCCCAAATGGACCTGCGGGTGCGCCCGAGGCTGTATCGGGGCGTCCACTGGCCTTGTCCAGGACGGAGTATGGGCGTTGTTGGATTTGTGGAGGCAGAAGGTTCAAGGGTGGCGATTGGGTGCCAGGGATGGATGGTGGCCTCGCACCAGGGCCAGATAAGTTGGGTGCGAATCCAATACGCCTGTAGCGAATTAGTTAGTCCCAAGGTGTGAAATGGAATGGTATTGCGTCGACTTTACCTGACTGCGTCCACGGAGACACTCCTGCAAAGCAAGTCGATGAATCCTGGAATTTAATCCCAGAGATACGAAGAGAGAATGTCGCACCTTGGCCAGTTGGTTAAAGTAATCGGAAGGTTCACAGCCACTTGCTTTCCGTCACCCAAAATGACAGCCACGTGTATAGAATACGATACTTCGATGTATCTGGCAGTGTTGACAGTCATCATTTTGTGCGCTAGGGGAATCTGGCAGCCCAGTTCGGCGGTGTGTTGCATGCCTCGTGGGAGCTGCGCATTCATTGGCACTTTCTGCTCTCCGAGATGGGTTGTGCGAACTTGAGGACCACTCTTTTTTGAGCTCCCGGGGTGGATGATGGGCCTGTATATGACTGTTTCACGGAGTGCGAACTCGTAGGCGCGCAATACAACGAAGGAGGGATGGTCGGCGCGCACGGATGCACGCACGACGACGCGATCGCCAGGCCCATAGCAGCTGAAAGTACGTTCGACAATCAACGTGACGCCCTCGCCTACAGAGGAGCGCGCGTCGGGCTGTGCATAGATGGGCCAGGCAGAATGGAGCTCGTGCTTATCGATGATGATCTGGGCGTTGGCTGAGATGGTCGGGCTGGTATTACGATGGAAAAAGCCCCTGTTCGTGTTGCAAGGTGGTAAGCAGCTAATCGACGGGTGGCGAAGGATGTGTAGGACCGACTTCTTTCCCTTCACGCAGAGACTGACGACAAGGTCGTATTTGATGCCGGCACCACGTTCGAGGGCGATGCTGGGAGGGATGGATTCGGGTATACGAAGATGGAAGGGTATATCTTGCTATAGACGAGCGCATCAGCTTCTCAAAGTGAACCTCGAACGTGCGCATGTGCGAACGAACCGTCTGGAGCAAGTCCCACTCGTTTTGTGCCTGCCATACATTGACGGGGCTTTGGCCAATGAAATCAATAAACGTGTTGGTTTGGCCGCCACCGGGTAGCGTCTCGATTTTTCGGAGCTCCAGCCTGACCCACTTGGCCTTCACTGGGTGACCTGGCGCTGGTCTCAACTCGACCGACTATGGGAGGCACCAGTCAGTATCTCGCATGCGCGCGAAGAGCGGCGAAGCTCACTCCTTTGATGGCCGCCTGAGGCCTCTCTGGACTCTGTGGGATGCCCGGGTAGCCTATGCAAGTGCGTTAGCGCGGTGCTGAATGCTGCCAAAAGGGATGAGATGAATCACCATCAACAAATTCGACGTGGGGCGGGGGTCGCAGCGTGCTGGGGGCAGGGTGAGAAGCGCGCGGCGGGGGGGAGGAGGAGAGAGACGCACATCTTGACCTGGGAAGACATGGCTTCCGCTCAGACGGAGGGGACGGGGAGAGGGACGCTGGGCACCGCACTCGACTAAATCTATAGTACTGTTTGGCCGCAACTGACGCGCCCATGGCCAAGGCTGTGTGCGGCCGCAGTTGCTTCCGGCGCTTTCGCACTCCGACTTCCCGCTCACTGCCGCCTGACGCCGAGGTCCGCGTCCCAGATCCATGCATCACTGCGGCTTGCTACTTGCAGAGCCAAGCCAAAGACGCTTGGGCCTGGGGGGAAAACCCCACCTATCTTGCAAATTTGAGCATCTCGCCAAGGTCCTGTTCCACCTTGCGTCGTGATGGAATATAAGTAGGTCCGCCAAACCCGATTGGGCATCGCTTCTTTGTGCCGTCAGACGTGCGGCGCCACCAATATTCGACTTCTGGAGCTTGCGATCGTGGAGGCGGGTGGTCTGGTCCACTGTCACCATATGATTCAAGCCGTATAATCACCTAGGCCGGTACTCCTTGGCAGCACTGTCGTATCTAGAGGTGGGCCTACTTCGGACGATGATTTTCACCTTCCGTCAAGCAGCCGTTCCGACGTCGGCTGCTAAAGAAACCACTACTATATAACTACCGCGTACTGCTTGCTTCCACCTACTCTCGACCCCGATGTGCTCGTTACGCCCATCGATGTTTTCCTGGGGTCGGAGAGGATTCAGCTGTTCGCACACCGTGTATGCCACAACTTCCCACTCTGGGAAGTCGCTTCCGATACTCCCCAGCCAACCGTAGCGTGTAGCTGAATGGGCCGGGCGGCGGATCAGATCGGCTCAGAATAGCTCTCACAGTGCTGGGGATCTCGCGCGACTTGCGAAAACCGCATGTTGACGTCTCTGTCTGCGAACATGCCCTCCGCAGTCGTGCGTCTAGCAAATCTGCAGAGTGATGAGCTCAGCACTCACCTAGAGGACACATCCTTGAGTTTAACTGGTCTAACTCGAGAATCAACGTTGCCAGGTTTTTTGCATCCTCTACCTCTACCACGCATCTTTTGCTCCAAAGTATCAACGTGCTTTCAGCTGGGCTCTCTCAGTGTGCAAACCCCTTTGAAATCTGTAGGCGCTTTTTTGGCAGCATCCATCTATGGTTAGCTTATAATTGGCTGATATTTCTTGGTAGCTCTTATGAGAGTCTGCTCGGGATTCGCGATCGCTGCCTACTATGTTCCCCTCCTTACATGTGTATTAAGACGTTCGTGCATGCCCTAGGTGCGGTCCGCCGCAGGGAATGCCTTAACCTAATTCTTTACATTTGTCGCTACACGCGTTTTAGGATACAAGCACAAAGAAGCGCCAATATTTCTACTCATATCTGGAGCTTCTGTCATCTAGCCCACAACACCAGCCAAGATTTCAACCAGCCTGTTCACCTCCTCGACGGTGTTATAATGAACCAGAGAGATGCGCACAACACCATCGTCGGGGTTGATGCCGAGTTTGGTTATGAGCCGATGGGCGTAGAAGTGCCCATATCGTATGCCAACCTAAAACAAGCCGAATCAGCGACTCGGTAACAGAGGCTGGGTGTGAGATGTTCACCTTTCCCGCTGCGTCAAACCGAGCGACGACTTCCTTGCTCGTGATCCTACTTTCTACCGTGCCTTCGCGAACAATGACGAAGCTAATCGTGGGTGCGCGTATCGTCCTGTCCGCAGACTCGAGCCCAACGATCCTCACACCTCTATCTTTCTTGGAAACCAAGAAATCGATCAAAGGGAGCATGAGAGCTTCCTCTTGCGCCGCGATCCTCTCAAACGCTCGCTTTAATTTTGCTTCGTCACTTTCTCCATCGGTGAGAGTAGTCGTGCCCAAGGCGAGGAAGTAAGGAAGGACACCGGTGGATGCGTAGGTGAGCTCGTAACCCGGCCCACCAGGTTGCAATTTCTCCGCTCCTTGGAGCTGGGACCCGAAGAAGTAATGCATTTGAGAGGTAAGAGAGCTGGTGGCAGCAAGTCGCGTATAGAGGACGGAGGTGTGCGGTCCATATACCTGAGAAAAGTCGCGCTGCGCGATGAGAAAGGATAAATGAGCAGAGAAACTTGAACCAAACAGACTTTGTAATACGAGAAGAAGGCATATTCGACGTCCCAATCTCTCACATCTACCCTCCTATGAGGCGCATACGCAACGCAATCGACACACATCTCGGTTTTGCGTGCCCCTTTCTCAGCGGCTTGTTTCCTAACGATCTGCGCAACCTTTTTGACATCCACGAGCTCTCCGAGGATGTTGGAGCATGCGGTGAACGCAACGAGACGGGTTTTGGGAGATATCAGATCGACAAGATCATCAGTGTGGAGCGAGACGGAGAACGGATTCTCTGGATTTGTCGGCCGATGTTGCCAGATCTTGACTGTTAGCTGGCGGCGCTCTGCGAGACGAACCCAGGGACCAACATTTGCTGTCCGAGTGATTTTCGATGCAAAGGAACTAGATAAGTAAGGTAACCAAGCAAGGTAGGAACTGGAGCCTCCTACCTTCGTGTTCGCCGGTAATAATGATCTCCTCTCCTGGTTGGCAATCTTCCTCCATTGCGCTGGCAAGGTTCCGGACCAACATGGTAGAGCTACTTCCAAACGCGATCTCATGTGGGGATTCAGCATTGAATAACGCAGTTGCTGCGGCCGGTCCTTCTTCAAAGACTCTCTTCGTGCTGACTTCAGATACGGAATAATCGGCACCTTGCAATCAAATGCACCCATTGAATCAACCATAAAGTTGATCTGGAATCGAATGATCTCACCGAGTTGGACGTTGGTGTTTAGCAAATAATCTGAAAGCCGGTGAACAACATCATCTAAACACTAGCAGGATTAAGGATTGGCCATTGCTCTCAAGAGAATAGTACTAAAAAGAATCATACCTGAGATCCTCCGGCATTGTCAGCAAAGACATATCCCGACCGAAGGGCGGAAAAGCGAGACCGGCATTCGAGCTCAATATCAAGGGGAATCGTCATGTTGGGAGCGTTGAGTAACCATTGTATTGAATGGAGGCTAATGGCCCGTCTGAGTCGTTCACGGTGCCTACGGCCGGAGATCCGGACCCTGAGAATGTACGGACTTATGTAATGCGGGTGTGACAAGTCTGAGGGGCCAAAACCTGTCACAGCTAGGCGTCACAGCTCGATCCGGATGCAAGGGGCAATCGGTAGAATCACCCCCTCGGAGGTACCCGAACAGAGACCCTGAGCCCTAATAAAGTTATAACCGATATATTGATTACTTAATACTATCGCATAGTGCTGCCAAGGTTCGGTTCGGTTCGGTTCAGAGATTTCCCGGAACCGAACTGAAACCGATTGAAACCGTTCTAATTGGTTCGGTTTCGGTTTGGAACCCGTTTGGAACGGTTTCAGCACATATTTTCAAATGTATCTAATATTTTTCAGACCATTACAGAAATATTTTTCAAAGCTCATAGTTTCATATTGGACTTTTATTTTCTGTCGAGCACAGAGCTCTGTGTGGCCTGGAAACAGCTCCGCACACTGCCGGATGCAAAATTACATCTTGTGAATCAACCACCATGTTACCCTTCGCAATTTTTTGTGATTACGTAAGCAGAACACGAACGCGCAAGCACAAATCCGCAGATTACTGCATGAAGAGTACATCATAAGAAAATCGTATCAGTGCATCTTGTGCAGAATTTCAAGAACAAAATAGTATTAATATGCGATATAGATTTCTGCATGCGTTAGCCCAGATATTGAGCATCGCGGCACACACACTAGAATACAAATTACTATGTGAATACTACACGATGAGACAATTGTATCAGTATGTCTTGTGCCAAATTTCACGTTGAACACAACATTACTAGGGCACAACCTCGATTTCTTGATGCATTAGCCCACAAATTGCAAATCCTGCATGTCATTAGCTTTGTGGCTATGTCACATCTGCTCGCACATGTACCATTGTGTGCTCTCTCGCCTAATTTCTCCACTGCAGCGAGGTTATTTTTTGATTTTTAACTACTATTACATTCCTATAATTCTGTACTTTAATACTGCCAAGTTATAATTTCGTTTCCATGCTTTGTGATGATGAACCTGCGCGCACGCTTGAATCAGTGAATTTCATGGCTGTGCTAATATCATTGTCCTTGTGTGCAGACATTTTCTCTCGCGGCTTTTAGTAGAAATACTAGATAGATCACCAAAAGAATTAAATAATATTCAAATCTTTGTGGTTATTGGTTTCCAGTTCAAACCAAGTTCGAAACCGTTCCGTTAACCAAAAAATTTTGGAACCGCGAACCGAAACATCAGTTTGGTTCGAAGAAATTGCTGAACCGGAACCGAGACCGTCGGTTCGGTTTTGGTTCGAACTGGGTTTGGATCGGTTTGAGACCAAACCTTGGCAGCACTACCACGCATATATAAAGGAGTGTGCTGGGGGGGGTGGCAATTGCGCTGGAGGCCCAGAAGGCCAAGGCGGCATGGGAGGGTGAGGTGGCATATGGGTGTGGGAGGCCTGGGGTGGTGCACCGTGTGGGGGGGCAAGGGGGGGTGTGATGAAGTGCCAAGCCGCCCCAATACCTTGTGTTGTGTTGGAGGGGG
>KL198071.1:0-45011 GCA_000697705.1 Botryobasidium botryosum FD-172 SS1
AGTGGGCTGGGCGGGAGCAGCGGGGCGACAACGAGCTGTACCTACGCGGCATTATTAAAATGAACCCCATTAAACCGCGTAGAACCCAATTAAACCGCGTAGAACCCAATTAAACCGCGTAGAACCTAATTAAACCGCGTGGGACCCAATTAAACCGCGTAGGACCAATTAAACCGTGTAGAACCCGATGTAACTGGCTCAAACCCGGCGGAATGCGAATAAACCCGAAGTGGCCACCCATTTTTAGGGTTCCAGCGGGTTGAACTGGGTTACGCTGGGTTGTGCAGGTTTATTTGGTAGAAAACCCCACGGAACCCGAAGAAAGCCGCTTAAAACCACTCAAACCCATCCCGGTTTTGACTGGGCATCAGGCTTAAAACAGGCAACCCCCAAGCTATTTTTGCTGGTTTCTGAGCATTGATCATTGGTAAAAAGTTTGGCCTGGAATGTTCATGTACAGTACTCCATACTGTGATAATTTTTGGGACAGTAGCTGAAATGAGTATTGCAGGAGAGGGGGTGTATAGATGAGTAATGGTGTATAGATGACCCATTGATGACTGTACGTATGATCACACAAAAAATTCTTGTTATTGTGAGCTGACGCGGTCGCGAGAACTTGTATATCTACAAATTACTGCATCAATACAAAGGACGCTCGAGCTAAATACTAGCCGGACACATAGCTCCAAGGTAGCAATATCTTCTGCGCAAAACACATTCACCTATGTAATCTGAAGACAGGAGGAGTCGGTAGAAGAGCAAGGTGTTGAGAATACGGAGGCGGCCGTGGGCGAGTCTGGTGATGGATGGATAGATACAACTAAGGATCACACAGGCCTCAGGCCTGCTCCCAGGCATAGAACCAGTCAATGATTAATGAGGTCCGGGACGGGCGTGCGGTGGACAGGTTGTGGGCGGATGCTTGGATTGCGTGTCTTATTTCGCGCGCGACCGGGTGTCGAGGGTCGAAGGTCGGTTTGCACGCTGGCCCGGCAGGAATTTGTAACGACATGATCGGCGCTGCTAGCAGATGAGCAAGAACAAAGGGAGTGCATGGATTGCGACTTTCGCGAGCCTGGGGCGAATCAGCCGCGTGAGATAAAGGAAAGGATGTTGCTATTTGCGGCGGCGGCCCTCCCTCTCTCCCAAAGATTGCCCGTAGCCCGACCCGGATATTTTGCGTCGGCGCGCGTATAGGATAATCGCGTTTTCTGTGCCCCGATTTCCAAACAAGCCATAGATCGGAACAGGAAGAGCAGGACTCGGGTGGAATGGAGGTAAAGCAGCAGCGTCCCGTCACAAATCCGTGACGGTGCGCGATGTTATTGCTTAATTTATCCAAGTACTCGACACCAGCTCCAACCATCTAGATCTTGGGCCGTAGTTTCCTTTAAGCAGACCAATGCGACGTCCCGATGGTTCTTGTCCTTGGTCTGCCTTGAAGTCGGTCAAGGACAAGGACCATCGGGACGTCGTATCGGTCGGTTCAAAGGAGACTGGGCCTGCCAGCTGCTGTAGTGCAAGCCACCTACAGAGTTCAAAGCCCTCAGCGCAGGCCTTCTACGTCCAACAAAGCACTCAAAGCACCGCTCTTTCAGTTGCCTCAATGCGACGAGCGTCGCCACAACTTGCGCAGAAAGCGTGGTGCTATGGGCTATATAAGCAGACAGAGGACCCGCTCAATACACCCAGGGTTATACTACGCCAACCAGCTTTCCCACTATTTCTTTGCATCAGAACATGACTCATACACTTTCCACGGAAATACTTCTCCCTGCGAACAGACTTAGCGGCGCCGAGTATCTAGGTGCATGGATCGACGTCGTCAGTGGTATGCTCCTTTCTTTTACCTCGTTCTAGCCCGTATCCTGAATCCATCGTTTATAGAGCTTGAAAAATTAAAGAAGCATGATTTACTCCACCGCAACATCAGCTCCGCTAGTTTCGTGTTTCGAGAGGCAGGCGTTGGGACGTACGATGGCATCCTGAGCGATTTCGACCTCACCTCCTATACACCCGACACACACGCACCAGGTGACTCCAGCCCTCCCTGCCTTCGGCCGACCGGTACGATGCCGTTCCTCGCTCAAGAACTATTCACGAGGAAAACACGCGTCCCACACCTCCTCCGCCATGATATCGAGTCTGCCATCTACGTCCTCATATGGGACGCGATGCGCCACGTCCCTCCCCAGAACAAGGGGTATAAGAATAAGGCCTTGTGGGAGTGGCTCGACCCAAAAGCCAGCGCAGCCAACAAGATTGGTCTGCGATCGCGTTTGTCGGACTCTGACCTGCGGCCGAGAAAGTTGGAGCCCTTCGAAAGTTCTCTCTTCCAGGCGATCGATGCACTTAGTATAGGGTATGCAGTCGTGAGCTCATACCTCCGCAAAGTGGGAAGGACTCGGGCGGAGCTGAATGGCGAAGAGCGGAAGGCTTGGGAGACTATGTGCGGGAACTTCGCCACGGACGACATCATTGAAATACTGCGAGATATGGCAGCAAGCTGCACTCCCAAAGGGTGTCTAGAAGCCAAGCTGCCCACTACGTGATGTTGTGACGTTCAGTCTGTTTTATGCAATCCAATATATATAAAATACGCGCGAAGCAAGCATGACCCCCGCATGAAGCTCTACAGCTGCGCAATTGCCCAACCCTTCCCCCTCTCTCCAAAACTAATCCGTAACCCAGCCCAGATTGCGTCAACCACCGCCGCTCCGTTCGCCAGCCCGAAAACAAGCGTCGACGCGTAAAAAAAGTTTGCGTTCCCCGTGCCCTGGACAAGCCATAGATCGTGGAAGAGGAGAAGCAAGAGGGCGGAATGGAGATGGAGCATGAATGTTGGGAGTGGATGACGAAGGTCTGTATAGCATGCGTAGGCTGAGAGGGGTAGGACGTTGCAAGTTGACTGGTTACGTACGAGGGACTATCTCGGGGAAGATAGTGAGCATGCTTGTAAATAGGCCGGGATCGGATAACGTCGGGTATGACTTGCAGGTCGCGATAATGCCTTGCAATAAGAATGCGGCGTAGAGGGGATCATGCCTAAAGCGCAAGGTGATTTATGTGTCAGATGAGTGGAGCCGCGCGCAAGTCATTGTGAACGCGTACTGGAACTTGATACAAATCGGGGCAACGTATATAAGAAGATGAATCTGCACATAATGACGCAAGGTCAGCTCGTGTTTATATCCATTGCCAGAGCATGATTACCGAAAACGCCATTAGGAAGAACGGCCGGAAGTGATCAAACATCTCGGTAAAAAAATACCACCACAGACCCGGGTTGGGCGTCAAGTCTGGAAGAAGAAATCTACCAAAGGTGTTGGCGAAATAGTAAATGAGAGGGCAAGCGCGCAGGGCTCTCACATCGCTCCCCATGTCTTTTCCACCCACCCCCAGCTGCCTGCGACAAAGGTGGATATCCCCGCAAGAAGAGCTACATAAACGAAGTATTCAGATGCCAGGTATAGAGCCTTTTTTATGCTGATAACAGCAGGTCGAGGGGCAGCCAGTGAAGATGTAGGACCCGACAGGAGTAGCATGATAACCGGCGGGACGAGCAGCACGGACGTAAGCGAGCTGTGCGTCAAGAACGCCAATGTAAAGAGGGCGGGCGAGGACTTCCCTGCGGAAAAGGCCTATAAGTGGATATCACAAAAACACGAGCAAAGGGGCGTACCGAGAGCAGCAAATAAGAGACACAGAATGTGCTGCGTGTTATCCAATGAGGAAGTTGAGCGCGCCAAAGACGGAAGGAGGGTATACGGATTTAATAAATATCTTCAAACGCATGTCAGCTATGAGTACGCGTGATTTTGAGCCATGAGCGACGTACGCAGCCGCAACGAGCCCTTCTGTTTTCGTACCAACGGTCTGACTGCGGGCCCTCCATATCGACACCAGTGCCCAAGCGCCCAGTACATCGCTCAACGTCCACAGTACTGATATTATTGGCAACGGAAGTTGCAGGACGGTGGAGAATATCGCCAGTAACAGAGGAGACTGTAACAAGCACCATGAGATCGCGTCACTCGCGGTAAGGATGGTAGGAAGACACAAACAACGCGCGAGACATCCCCGGCATATGGATCTATCCCGTTCTTATAAAGAAATATCCCCTCCTGTACTAGAGAATCTACGCGTGAGTGAACGAGATCCATGTCATGGGCTTCATAAACGGACATCGAAAGAAAGACGTCAACGGTGAGGATAGTTGGTGGTCGTGCTCGAAGAACCTCGGGAGTGGGGTTGCGAGGAGCGCAAGCCGGAATAGCAGCAGACCAGGGAGGACAACCTTGAGCCCCAGTGAAGATGCGGTCGGCGAGGAGCTCGCTTTCATCGTCGTTGTGGTACTTGTGTCGTACAGCAGTAACGTTTGAGGATCGCGGTACAGCCACACTTTGAGGCATTTCGGATACACCGAGAAAAAAGACATGTCGACACCACTGTTTATAGAAGGTGCGGCCAAGGCGTATAATTACATGCAAAAAGAAAAAGAAAAAAGAACACGCATGTGCAACCAAGAAATCAACAGCTATCGACAACCCGAACAGAAATTCAGAAGCAGATGCGAAGGTAACAAGATAAAACAGCGAGGTGGCACTACAAAAAAAGCACTGGACTGTTCTTTTCCAGAATTTGAGCAAAAGAAATCTAAGCCCAACACTTACTCCTCCGAGAGCTGGAGAGCCGCAATGTCGCCCTTGATAGAGGCTAGTGACCCCAGGCAATGAATCAGTCGTGATGCATGGGGTAGCACACAAGCGCGCGTTTTATAGGAGAACTGCACTTACCAATAGCGGGGAACTTGCTCTTCCTGCGCTCCAAGCCCATAAAAATCGTATGCATATCGATTTTGATGGCATCGGCTTGAGGTGAATCTGGGTCCAACCTCTCGAGCTCGCGCGCGAGGACTCGGAGGACGATCTCCCAGCAGACCTACACGCAGACAACACGAATCAGTCAGCTCAGCCGTATAAGAAGACATTGGCAGGGAGGCCTACAGGCACGAAAATGAGGATCGCGCTGCTCGTAGCATCGGCAGCGACGAGCGCCTCAACGATCGCCGCCACCCCGCGCGCCGCCTCCAAGCACCTCCTGCGCGCCTCCTTCTCCTTCGCGCACATGCTGTCCAGGAGCATTATTATAGCCGTGAACGCGCACGTCGCGGGGAGGACCAAGAACATATTGATATCGCCCTCCTCGATGACGTATCCGGGGTATGGGACGCGTGTGTGGTCGTGCACGGGCGGGAGCGAAGTGAGGAAGCGCCGCAGGGCTTTGTCGAGGAGACGGAAGTGGTGTCTGAAGGTCGGGTCGTGGGCGTCTTGATAGTGTGGAGTTATAGTGGTTTTGGGGTGAGCATCGAGAATAGGTAGATGGGATGGAGGCACGCACGCATGGCGACATGACGCCCGAGGATCGACGCGCGGTGAAGAAGGGCCATACCCTTGACGCGCATCATGTCGAGGCTGTCGTGGGTGACGTCCGTAGCGGGGCATTCGCTAGTATACAGGTCCTTAAGGGTGTTAGTGCCCGACTAGTAGCACGTCTATGTCAGGAACGCGAAAAGGTGGCTTGAAAAACAGGGTCGATCGGACACGCACGTAAGAGCCGCTCTCTCCAGGAATCCCAAAAGCGGTGTCGATCTTGTTGTCAGAGACGGCAGGGGCGACGGTCTTTAGGATGCAGCCGGCGCGATCGGTGCAGAAGATCGCCCACCAGATCTTGAGGCGGCGGCGGAGGTCGGCGAGGTCCTCGGGTGGAGGCAGGAGGCCGCCTGTGTTGTCGTGGCCCCAGTACGGCCCGCCCAGACAATCCAGGCCACAAGCCATGGCCATGATCATCGTCGCTGCAAACAAGCTTTAGTCGCAGATACGATAGTGCAAGAAAATGAAGAGGCAGCGTACTCGCGTTGGTAGCTTGGCCCTGGACGTGTCTAAAGCCAAAACGCGTGAGCGAAACAAGATAACCATGGCCCAATGTCGCGAAACCCGCACCTGCCCTTCGCGTACAAATATGACGCGAGGAGATGCGATGCTTCAATAAAATCAAGCAGCCGCTCAGCCCATCTCAACGCGTGCTCCAGCGTCCTCCTAGTCCGATTGAGGAACACCCTTTGCAAAAACTCATTCTGAGAGGCCGTAAGCACCGGGGGACAGAAGAAACATCCGATCAGATAAACAACGTTGCGTAGCGGCGAGTTGGGATAAATCGAAGTGTCTTGGAGCATAGCGATAAGCTCCGGCGTGTACGGTTCATATCCGTACTGCCATTGATTCTCGACAAAAGTTCCAATTCTAGGAGCACGGAACGGTCAATTGAGCCATTGAATGGATGAACAACCGGTACGAGCTAAGCTCACAAGAGGTTGCTAAGATCGGGGGGTGGAGGGGCGCCGGTCTTCCACCAAGACGCCATCCGGCGCGTGTCACCGAGAGGCGGGACATAGCCGTTGGGGAGAGTGCATGTGAAGGCCGAATTGACGATGTAGGTATGCTTGGGGGCCTGCAGACCGAGCGGATGAGCTATGATGGCGTCAAACAACGGACAGTCAGAAAACCATCGGTCTCGCACATTTCGCGAAGACGACCGCGACGCACCGAAACCGGTCGGGATCGAGTTATTTTTGTGCATGCTGGCGCGGAGCTCGAGCGTGTTGATCTGGTCTTCCAAGTCCTGGATCTTCTCGTTCATGATCTGGATACGCGAGCGGCGGGCCTGGATAGGGTGATATGTGCAGTCGTGCTGGACGCCGGTGCGCGCGCAGTTGCCGCAGATGGGGCGGTTCGTGTCGCATCTCTGCGAACAAATAACATGTGAGACAGAAAATGTGAGAGAGAGAGATAACATAAACGCTCACGAGCTTCCTAGATCGGCAGACAGTGCACGCCGCGCTCTTGGGCTTGATAGATCCGTCGTCAGCGCCTTGGGCGGGTGCGGAAGCAGGAGAGGAAGAAGAGGCGATGGCGTTGTTCGTCATCATGTAGGACTAGATTCTCGCAAAGATGGAGTAGCAGCAGGCAGATGTGAGAGAGATGTGTTGGTCTGGAGGCGAGCGTCGGAGTATGCGAGAAAGGGATCTTTAGTACGAAGCGGGGCTACTGAACCCTGCGGTAAGACTTGCAGACCGCGAGCGACTCCGAGGCCCGAGTGCTGCGTGAGCATCCAATCCCAAGAGACACAGGACGTGTTGGCGCCATGACAAGGTGCGGGTGACTGGTTTGTTCAAAGGGAGGCCGTTCGCAATAAGACTTTGCGCGACCAGGCCAAGCTGCTTTTCGACACCCTGATAGGCGATAATGAATTGCCAGTCCAAAGAGAGGCTAGCGCGGGAGCTGGCTGGGGGTGGCGGAGTGCGTACTCGCCGCTCGGCGAGCTCAGACGCTCGGCCCGCCTGATGAGGGTGCCCGAGGAGTCTTGTGTCGCCGGCGGTGGGAGGCGATTGGCTGCGCGCGGGCGGGCCTGTTGCCGTCGACCACAGCAGACTCCCACAGACTGCGGCCCCTGTCCGTGGCGTCGGTGGCGAGCGTCTCGAGCAGCGAGAGTCTGGGGACGCTGCCCGCAGAGCCCAGAGCTTGCAAGGTTAAAGTTGTCGAGCAAGAGAGGAGACGGCAGGGGTTAGGGTTAGCTTAGTCAGCACGCGGCGATGTCACTCCACGTTGGGATCGTGTGCGGCGAGAGCGTGGCCTTTGTGATATCCATTCTCCTCGACGGTCGATTCGCGGTTGATCAGTGCTCCCCAGATAGAAACACGTCCTTGTATCTCCATCCAAAGCCATCGCACCATGCACGCTATACAGGTATGTTCCCGCTCGCCGTGTTCTCCTGGCCAGCTGCTTACTTTTGACCTCCCAGTCGCATTATTGGGCCGTTCGCGATTATCTGAGCCCCGTACGTCAATGTTGATATTCTTGTCAATGGCACGCTGATCGATCGACGCTCTGCAGGTCTTGAGGGAAAGCAAATTCAAAGAGCACGGTCGCATTACGCCTGGTGCGTGGGGCAACATACAATCCCAAAGCTAAAGACAGGATCGTGTGTACTAAGCACCTCCGATCCAGACGAATTCGTCGCAGCGGGTGATTTTCTCGCGTACAAGTTCCCCGTGTGGTCCTGGTACGTCCGATACGCGCCCCCCTGACCGCGAACATCTGTGCTCAATCGATCGAAAAGGGAGAAGGGCGAGGCTAGCAAGGCGAAAGAGTACCTCCCCGCCGACAAGCAGTACCTCGTAACACGCGGAGGTTTGTCGTACCACTCCCCATCGCCCGATCTACCGAGCGCGGGCTCACATCGATTATAGTCCCATGTCTCCGTCGCGCGACGTCCTTGGCGTATACGGACGCAGACGAAGACGCGGAGCAGCTCCTTTCCGTAGGCCCTGAATTTGGGACCCAAGGCAAGGAAGACGAATGGGTTCAAACGCACTCTGGCAGAAGTGAGCGAAATCCCACATCCAAATCTATCTATAGATACAGAAGTTCATCTCGCTGTATTGCGATTATGGCAGCTACAACCGATAACGCCGCTAATCCGGGAGATATTGATGAGATACCTGACGACGACTTTGTCCACGAGCACGGAGCATCGGGGCTGAGTAGGGGCGTGGCGAATATGTCTATCGGGGGCAGCGGAGGGCACGTCGAGGCCCCAACTCCAGATCTGGACGATATACCCGACATGGAGGAGGAAGGCCTCGAGGAGGCCGAGGACGATGCAGCTGCGGCCCCAACGGTGATCGAGGCCAAGTACGACCGTTATCCATATGCTTGCAATGCCCTACTGAGTGCCGCTTTGGTAGGGATGTTGAAGTGGCAAGGGGGAATCTGCTGCAAGTTCGGACGTACGACGTGATGATCACGTACGACAAGTACTATCAAACACCCCGCATCTGGTTGCTCGGTTACGACGAGGTTCATTCATGCTTTTTTTCTCGTTCTCTGGCCCCCTCTCACAGCAGTCTATCAACTTTAGAACGGCGTGCCACTGACTCCCCCACAAATATTCCAAGACGTCTCCGCAGATCACGCGCTCAAGACCGTGACGATCGAAGCGTTCCCGCACTCGGCGACTCTTCAAGCGGCATCCGTGCATCCGTGCAAACACGCGAGCGTGATGAAAAAGGTCATCGAGCGGATGAACACGAGCGTGGTGGAGGAGCAGCGGAAAGCAGTGGGCGGCAAGCCCGCCACCAGCCCCTCGAGCGACCCGAGCAAGCGCTCAAAGTGGCTCGGCGGCGTCGTGCGCAAGGTCACGGGCGGCAGCAGCAGTGGCACACCCACCTCCCCCACGCCCACCGCTTCCTCTTCTGCCCCCGGGGGCGGGGAGGCAGGGCTCGAGGACGTCGAGGGCATGCGGGTGGACTTTTACCTCGTCGTATTCCTCAAGTTCATCGCGAGCATCGTCCCCACGATCGAGGTCGACTCCACCACTGCGTTTTAGTCTTTACAGGGTAGATGGTTTTGGTTCCCTGGCTTCCGTTCTTTTTTTTTTACCTCTTTACGATCCGATCCACCGTTTGCATCATATCATGTCATGTCCACCAACGTCCCAATGATCCTTCAGCTCCACCCCTTTCTGCCAATGTTCGTCGTATACCTCCCAATGCTTCGCTCCGCCCCTGGTCATGAGCCGCGACAATTGAAAACCGGAAGTCTTTGACCGATCGGCGAAGCTGAAGCGCTGAAGCCTGCGCCCGATTTGGCGAATCTTTTTCCTGACACTGACAGTCCTGGTGAACGTGCTCTGCGATTCCATTTCCATCGAGCCGACGTGGTCGCGAGTGATTGATATTTATACGCCTCATTTTGCAACCCTTGCAGCCACAGCTTCAAACTTTCAAGTTGCAGCTGTTCTTCATACCCGGATGCCGGATACACGCGGCAGCTATATTTTCTGTGTGCACCCCTTTTTATTCATCCCTGTCGACGATGGCTGTGCAGAGATATGTGCCTGATGGATCGCAATGAATTCAACTGTCAACACCTCGTCTGCTTTAACTTATCCGCAAATGCTCCTTATCTGCGCACAAGCAGCATATGATAATCTAGGTGGATGCACGTGCCACCGTCTCTTTCGGAGATTGTACGTGCACCCCGAGAGACTCGGGAGTGCTCGTGAGTCGTGGAGGAGCACGCGGTAAAACTGGGGTACAGAGGTGGATATTTCGCGTAAGTACAAAAGACCACGGTTGATGCGATCGGTAGATTTGGCAGATATCTGGGGATCTGATGGCCGTGACATCACCAGAGTGGCTAGCCTCGAGCTCGCAATTGATCAAATGTCCCGATAGCATCTTATGTACGTCGTGACGCCATAGAAGCTAAGCGCCACGACTCAAAGTACCCCCGGCAGTCGCTGGGTCCGGATCCCAGCTCTTTATGCCATTGGCTCGCCCCCCTCGGCGGAGGCCAGACGGGGCGGTTATGTAACCCATCGTGATGCCAAAGGCTCGCGATCTGGCGTATATAAAGCCCATCGTTCGTGCTCTTCCCCTCCCCAGGTGCCACCATCTTTACCATCTCTACATCTTACCACTACACCCGATCACACTAGCTCACCATGACTTGGGATAATGATGACCACAAGCAGGCATGGGAGCAGGTGAGCTCACCGTTATTTGCACTTGCCTCCGTCGCGATCGCTCATCGATCCTCACGATCGCACGCATAGGTTAAAAGCGCTGAGGCCAACCCCCACCATAAGGCTCACCTCTCGCACGAGGTCATCGCTGTTCGTCATCTATCGTATTTCTCTACCTCGTACAATGATGCTGACTCCAGGATATCCAAATAGGCTGCTGCCTCTTACGAAGCGGCAAAGGCTTGGAATGACCACCAGGCGAAGAACGGGAAGCCTAGTAGCCACGCCCAAGCCCTCCAGATCTTGTGTGTCTTTATTCTGATTTGATATAATCCCTCCGCCTGTTCTCACGATGGCTATATCTACTCCATGCAGCGCTGGCATCTCCGGTGTACGATCCATATTTATTTGATATCACAACGGCGTACTGACAATCGCATTGTGTGGCACAGGCTTTCATCGACCGCCTGGCTGAGACCAAGGGCCACGACGCCTTCGATGCTCAAAAGGCCAAGCATGAAGGTTCGTCATCGCGCTCGATGTATGGGGAAGCGTGTACCGAATTTTGAATGCTCACCGCGGGTTTCTTACCGTTCACAGCTCAGCAGCGCATCAACAACAACCTCAACAACCACTACTAGGCCTCCCATGTACTGTTACATGCTGTACACTTGTACTATGAATTGAAAATGAATTGGATGTCTCACTACTTGAAGTTTTGTGCCAATTGGCCACGATGAAGTCTGTTTTGTTGCTCGAAGCTACCGCTATCATACCTCAGTATTCAATGTTCTACCGGCTTTAGAACACACCTTGATGTATTCGTGAACGAGAGCTTGCCCTTCACAAAATCGAGCTTTTCGATAAGTTGATACGCCACGCTACTCCACGCTACTCCGACCGTGCTAGCCATTTGATTGGTAAGCGACCGGCTTAATTGCAACCTGATCCACTCGCGAGTATTTATTAATCTAAGTTTTTTTGCCCCAAATCCCGTCCCGCAAAGGTTGATCGTGGGCGGAAATGGATATATGCATAATGCGGGGGTTGTTTAGCACCACTTATCAGCCCTTTTAAAGGCATCATCTCCCCGTCTTGACCACCAACTCAACGCCAACCGTGGTAACGCTCAAGGTTAGACCGCATACACGACGCCATGGTCGAGCTACCGGACGCGCTGCGGCAGAGTGCGTACACCATTCATATTGCACGCCTCGATCTCTATTATAAACGTGCTCTTTCATCCAGCACTCGTCGACAACGTTTTGAGCGAGTCGCCCGACCTCGCGCTCACCTTTCTGTCCTCCATGGGCCACCGCTACCACGAATCGGCAGTTAGCACGCTCTTTGGCGTCATCACGCTCCCAGACGATGCGCGTCTCTTCCTTCCCGAACCGTTGCCACTTTACCGCAGGCTTGGGCCGCTTTCCGCGCTCCTTGAGAATGTGACGCGGTATGGACCATTTGTCAGGAAACTCGAGATCACGGATCCCGTCATCCTCGCAAGTGGCGACGGAAAGGTATCCGCCTCGCTATTTGAGCTTGACGACGAGAGCGAAGGTCAGAGCGACCGCATAAATGATGGGAGCTTGAGGCCCATCCCCGCAGATAAACTAAACTATCTTTTGGGCGCGTGCTCCAATCTGGAGGAGCTCGCGTGGCTTTCCACGACACCACCGCCAGATGGCATATTTGAGGCGCGTCTCTCTTGTTCGTAGTTCGTTGCCTTAACCTCATTTTTATCACCGCCGTAGACTCTCGCGTCGACGAATTCAAAGCTGACTACATTTTCCTTCAATCCAATGGCTCCTCTTCTCTCATCGAGGAGTATGACTCCATGCTCACCGTTCACACTGGCATCCCGGCCCACTGCCATAAGATACTCTGCACCCTCTCTTCCGCTATTCGCACCCCTTCCCTTGACGTCGCTGCACTTGACGCGTCTATCTCAGCAAGGTGCACGCGCGTTCTCTGAGCTGCTTCATCGCATAGGTGAATTCTCAGCGCTAGAGACCATGAAGCTTGATTTCGTGTGGCTGGACGATGCGCTGTGCGAGCGGATAGTCGAGGCTGGCCGAAAGCTCCGCGCTTTAAGCATAGGTACGAGCGGCACGAAGCTGACGGATAAAGGTGTGGTCGCGCTTTTGGGAGGCTGTGATGTCCTCGAGGATTTTGCTCTCGTAGAAGTGGAAGGTTGGCGCCCCTCACCCTTGTCCAGCTGGAGTCTTACCTTGACTATCCTTTACTTGTCTTTTTAGGCCGTCTATCCCGAACATTATGGACGAAAGTCGACACTTTGCCGCCTGCATTGCATACATTCCGCGTATCGTTTTCCGAATCTGGACCACACCACTCTTGGACGGCAGACCATCTCCAGTCCTTGCCCTCCCTTGCTTTTGATCCGGACGTGCTAAAGCATCTGTACCTCACGCGTCTTGTGCATCCGCTTGAGCAGGAGAGGCCGGAGCCAGCAGATGACATGACTGCGGTCAAGCCAATCCCTAAAGATGTCGTGAAGCGGCTGAAGGAAGCCAAAGCGCTCGAAGTACTCGAATGCGACTGGTGGAGCTGGAAGCCTGAGGACGTGAAAGAGCTTCTGGAGGGATGCACGAAGCTAATTGTGCGTAGACAGTTTTTCTTCCTATCCTCACTCCTATACTATAACTAATCTGGTTACACCAGACCCTCAAAATCGCGTTCGACGCGCCTTTTGCGAAGCTATTAAACTTGGCCAGCTCTTTCGCAGCGCTCTCGCAATTTCAAAAACTTCAAGTGACGATTCTCCCTCAACACGCGCCTTCGCCTCCGCCATCCCCCGCCATTCGCATGCTCCCGACACCGGGCGGGTCGCCCATCACGCTCACCAGACCTATGTTATCACCCAGTAAATCATCGTTCGCGGAAGCGAGCTCTATAACCAATTCGCCACTTGCGAGCTCGGTCCTCACGCTCTCCAGCAGTTTCACAGAGTACCCCATGCAACCACCACTGCTGTCACCCTCGGACCTGGCACTCCCGCTTCTCCGTGATATCCGCAAGTTTGCCCGACGGTGCTCGAAGTTGACCGAGATCGAGTGGTACGGGAGGACCGCGCGCGGATCGTGGGTCGTCACGCGTGGTAACGATGTCGCGCCGTCCGTCTCATCTGCTTCTGGTGCTGCCTCTGGTCCAACAGCCACGGCGCCGACGACGGTGGGAACCACGCTGACGTCGGCTACAATTGCACCGCGAGTGGAGCATGTGCCGCCACCCCCGCTCTCTGAGGACGTGTGGGAACGCATCCGATGGGAGGAGGACGCCGCGAGATTGGGCTGGGCGCCGCCGGGCGAGAGGGAGGGCCAGGTGTGGGAGGGCGCTGCGGCAGAGGAGATGAGGGAGGATCGGGAGAGAGAGGAAATGAGTGCTGTTGCGCAGCAGATGGGCGAGGTGGGTGTTTCAAACGGGAACACGAACGGAAATGGCGGTGCGTGCGGGAGTGGGGGAGGAGGGGGCGGCCCTAATGTCAGATCGCCGAAGGGATGCGCGAATGGGACGTCGGGGTCGAGTGGACGAATGCGGAAGCCATCGGAGTCGGGCAAGGTCCAGGGTCAGAATGCGCTCGGGTTGGGCAGCAAGGGCGCGGAGCCGCCGGTCCCTGCTGCTCCGCAAAGCGAAAAAGTCTGGCGAAGAGGACGAACGAGTCCTGTGGTGACAACAGCGGCGACAACGGGGAGGGCTGCTCCGCGGACGACAAATAGGACCTCGGAACCGAAAAGCGGCGTCGCTGGCGATGGAAGCGTTCCGGGAGGGCGTTCGGCGCGCGGGAAAGGTGAGAGAGGCCGCGGTGGTGGCTCCCGAAGAGGCAGTGGCGCTGGAGGCGGAGCTGGGAGAAAGCAGAATGGAGGTACTGGGCATGGAGGTGAGGGTCGAGGTAAGACTCAAAGCGTAAGAGGTGGGAAACCGCGAGGCGGGAGATCCGAATCGTATTAAACTCAAGTTTAACCTCTCGGTATATGCCAATCGTTTGGTTGGCCTCTGCTCTTCTGTATCTGCGGTCATCTCACCTCACCTACCACAGCTCGCCCACCTTTCGTCAAGCCGACCTGCACAGTTTCCTCGCCTCAGCACCGATTTTTTTGTACAACCAAGCCAACTCCACAGCCTTCGACCCCTTCTTTAACAGCAAAACTCGCGCCCGCCCGCTGCTCTGGCGCCCCATTTCAGTACTCCAGTGTATCATTGTAGCTGTTCGTATTGTGTCGTGTGCGTGTATTTCATCAACAATCAAAGTATTGGCCTTTGAGCCACTTGTTCGACAAATTGCTGCTTCTATGACTGATCCGATAGTGTTCATATTTCTTGTTGTTCCCACTTACTACTATTACTAGTGCATCAGCTATCAGCGCTTCCTTCGGATCTGCGGAGGACCTCGAGCTCTGGATCAGGGGTTTGTAACGATAATCGCCGGCGCTCACGGCCACACAAGACCGAGGCCGCGCCACTATCCCTTCCATCTGTGCACGCAGGCCGCACAGATGTACACGTGATATCTTTTGAAGACTTAACCAGATGAATTTCGGAAGAATGCGGTATCCACAGCCACTGGTAGTTCTCAAGCCAAGCTCTTTTGGTCTATATGGAAGACTCGCATTCTCGGCTCGCGCTTGGCTTGGCAGTGTGTTAAAAAGGCTAGAATAGGCCATGGGCGTCTCTCTTGGGCCTTATAAGCCTCGCGTGTGTGATGTGCCTTCTTGTTGCCTTCCAGCTCCTGCCCTGTTGTTCATAATCTTTCAGTTGCGTGACTCTTTGGGGCGATTGTTCGTATCACGTCATGTGGGAGAAAAACGGGTATCATGAGGTGCGTTTGTTGAGGATTTTACTATTACGTTACCCTTCTCATCTGCTGAGAGGACTGGATAGGTTTCTAACGACGAAACGCAAGTTGGAACTCAGGCCACGCCTGTGACGATCGGTGCTGCTCATCATGAGAATGGGTCCCCATTTCTACCACCCCGGTCACCTCTGCCGAGCCCGCCAGAGACTGCACATGACCACCTTAACGAGCCTCCACTATCAGCACAAGCTGAACGACACTCACCTCGTAATGTATGGTTCCATCGCCAGGGCGCCCGCCAATCAAGCCAGAACCTCGACTATCTTATGCTGTCTCCACCATCAACCGCATCAGAGACAGGGAGGCCTGCAGAATATAGGTCGTCAAATTATGGGAGCTCTAGCTCGGAACATCTTTTGCCGCCGTCATTCAAGGAGAATTCCTTGCCGTTCGATACCGCCCCACAAACCCCTGTGGCCGCTTTCATCGATTATCCCAAGGAGCAGCCTTTTATACCACAACCTCATATCTCATCCAACGAACCTGGTTCAGACAAACATGGGATATTTCCTCCATTGCCACCTGGTACAATACGGCGACTTAGCTCCTCGTCATCACTGAGAAACTCGGGACATCCTTTCTTCCCACACCATTTCGAGAAGCCGAATTACTACTTGCTGATACGGCACGTGACGCTATGTGTGTTCGCGTTTAACGTCATATACTTGGTGGGTAACGGCGGCGTTAAGAGGCTTCCACTATTTTGGGCTCGGTAAGTCCTCTCGACAGTCATATTTCCCTCTCGTAATCGCTCAATTATCTTTTGCCACTAGAGTGATAGTAGGCTTGGGATGTGGTTTTGTGGGGTTCGTGTTAGGCTGGAGTTTGCTGGATATCGCGAGGCGACATCTGGAGGCAGTCAGTCAGTATTCATCTCCACCTTAATTTGATGATATATCCCGATGCGGCTTAAATTATAGTGTGGGCGACCATCGTACACGAGTCGATGCACGGAAACCAACGGGGCGTTACTCTCAGAGAGCTCGGGGAGCTCACATATGATCCTTTATCCCAGTGGTCTGGCTGGCTACTGCTATATCGTCGTATGGTGGTGTACAATGGAGTCAAACGTGCTAACCGCAAATATGAGTTCGTCGCCCAATCTTCATACTGGTTTATGTCAAGTTATTTACTCATTCTACTCACATTCCTATAGCACCCGCCACTGGTCCATCTACCTTATAGGCTTCCTTACGCTATGCGCGTTGACGAGCTGTCTGCCGTTCATAATAGCACGAATAATCAACATCGATGTCTCGGAAGTACAGCAGTATAAGCAATGGTCTCAAGTGTCTATAGTAGGAGACCTTTCACCTGCGGACGTGGCACGCGCAAAGTCATATAGGCTATTCTTCGAAGTATGTCGATGCTCTACCCATCTGCTCATCGTATTGAGACACCTATCCTAACACTAGTATCACAATAGGATATGGTTCGAACATGGACCATTCATTCGGTGGCATCATCATTAAACCTGCCGCATGCTGTATCCCTTCCCTGGGAAAACGACCAAGTTTACTTCTCCGAAGCGTATACCGATCAACTCATCCGCAATGGGAGTGGGTATGGCATGTTCGACGGCCAGAATAAACTCAAGTTCAAGACAGACAGGACCCTCGAGGGGTTAACTCCTAAAGGCTTGAAAGGAGCGATTCTCAGGCAAGCACCCGCACCACATGCTCACGGTTGGCTCTTTTATGAAGTGTTTGAATAGATGGCCTCGGTGGGGATTGCGAGTCAAGTGCATCTCCCTTCCTAATCCCAACACAAACATGTATGCTTCTTAATATACGCCATCAACTTAACTCGCTCACTCAGCCAAAAAAAACTACAATCACATTTAGTATCATGTCCACTCCCGGAAAATTCGACTATGCGTACATCCCACAAAGCCTAATATCTTTATTATTCGCCTCTATCTCCAAGCCCGTCCCTCCAGAGTTAACAGGGCCTTTCTCTAATAAAATGCTCAGAAACAATGATACGCCCCCTATCGGATTTGATACCAGTCAGATTTCATTTGTTGGTAAGTCAGGTCTGAGTTAGCGAAACGCGCTTATTTTGTAGATCGCTAACCTTCTCCCTTCATCCCTTGCCTCGGGACTCCTTGCAGCACCATTTCCCCACAACGGCGTCGGAGTCAGTATATTTAGCAAGCCGCTGCTGGGCATGGGAGCAGACGGGTCGGGTTGGCTGCAGCTTGAGACAGTCATGGTTCGAGTGAACCCCTCGCTCGCTCCACACGGTGTATTTCCGGCCTACTTTAACAACGGAACCTATCGCATAGGGTGCGCATGTTTGCCCTCTTCCCTCATCCCTGTCTTTACCAAAATTTTTACAGGTATGACGTCGCGGTATGTGCAGAAATCGTCGAGCCTTACGTTGTCGAAGCATACAACGGGACCTGCGGCTCCCCGCAATCACTGGGTATTATGTACAAGGCGAATACGGTCCTGGGCCAGGAGTCCTCCAGAACGAAGGTTCAAGAGCAGGCTGTACGAAATCTGGGCTCCGCGCTTAATTCTACAGGCAAGGAGAATGCCTGGATTGCGGCGCATGATAATTCGCGGAACGTCCTGTTGAAAGATAATGGGCGGGATCAAGAATATGTACCCTCCCCCACCGTACGTCCACCAGACCTTCGATGCTCTAATCCTTCCTCTGATCCGATTTTTTTGTGTTTCCAGACCATCTCATTCACGAACGGAGATGGCCCAGAGGGCTACACCAAACTCGATCCAGTGCGGGTCGCAAACACTCTCGCAGAGGGCGATGCGTCCAACCTCCTGCCGTACCTCGTAGGCAGTGCGTCAATCCTCGCGCACAAGTACCCGGACCGCACCGCCGCAGACACGCAGATCGACGTGTGCTATCTCTTCTCATTCATCGGTGTTGTCCTCGTTATGGGTCTTGTTGGAGTGATGTGCGTGCCTACGCTTCCACTGGGATTGCCGAGGAGGAGCTTCAGCACCGCGTCGCTTGCCACGCTCCGCGGCGATGGGTTGCCGTCGAAAGGGGACCGGTCGTGGGAGGAAGAGGAGCTAGAGGTTTTGGAGAAGAAACTTGGGAAATCCAAGCTTCGTTTTGGAGCTTGATTCAACGATTGGCATTGGGATGAGCGCTGAGCGCTGATTGTTAGGATAATCATCAAATTTTTGTGTTTCTAACTGGTAACAATACAAGGTGCCCTAGGATAAGTGTGGCGTAAAAGTCGGTGGAGACGGTTCGGGACACGGCGCGCATAAACAGTACTTGATTCGAGCCACTCTCTATACATGTTGTGGCAAGGCTTGGGACACATTTTATTTTCGTACTCATCCACCCCATCCTTGTTGGATCGTGCACTTAATCATTGGATTGGGTGCCAGACTTCTCTGCTTCTGGCACATCTTTTGGCTGTACGACGCGTCAAGTAGCATTGAGAAGGGCGTTGCGAAGCTCTGGTGGTTAGACTGTCAGAATTTCAGACACGCTCGCAGCATCCCATCTCTTGTGAAACTCGGCAGATCTTCGGTCGGCTTCTGCTCAGCGCTCAGCGCTGAATGGCGTATCACATGCTCATTTCACATCCGAACCGGTTTTTCCATGGGCCCGTATCCAGCTTTTTCGGGGCTTTCGACCGCTCCGCCATCAGTTGCAGCCTGAACTGCTCCGCCTCTTTCCTGGTGAATCCTGAAAACTCCGGCCTGGCCTGCTCGCAGATAAGGAGGATAATCTCTAGGGCACGCAGATCGACGCGTGCTATCTCTTCTCGTTCATCGGTGTTGTCCTTGTACTAGTTGATCTCTTTGGAGTGATGTGCGTGCCCACGCTCCCGCTTGGATTACCGAGGAACTTCAGTACCGCGTCGCCTGCGACGCTCCGCGGTAATGGGTTGCCGCCGAAAGGGGGCCCCCGGCCGGTTGTGGAAGGAAGAGGAGACAGAGGTCCTGAAGAAGAAGCTCGGGAAATCCCAGCTTCGTGTTGGAGCCTGATTGATACTGTGTTTAGGGCTGATTTCTACGATGGGTAGCATGGTTTTACATCGATAATAGCTAAAGCGACGCCAGGAGCGACACCACTGGTCATGACTCACAAGGCATTCTGGGAATGGGTTGCAGTGGTACAGTCGTACAGGGGCCGGTGGAGAATTCGGGACGCGGGTTCTCCAGAGTCTACATGAACGACAACTAGGGGCGCTCGGTGTGCATCCTGGGGCGAAGCTCGGAATGGCAGGAAAGAGGTGGAAGCACCCTTCGCCGGTATTGAGCGAGATCAGGGGTATTGAGCCCCATACTGCCCCATAGCGCATCTGATTTTGGGAGTTTCCACTCGTCCACCTGATGCAGGAATTGCGTGCTGGTGGAATCCCAAGTGCTCATATGATCAAGATTCCTGGAGGCCTCGAGGCCTGCAGGCCGTGGACCGCCCGCCGGTGTTTCTCTGCTCTTCGACATGCAAGTTGGCTTGGAGGCGAATAGCTTGTCCGGACATACCGGAAAAGTACATGGCTGTTGGTGGCTATACAGTCAATACATTCGCGTGCCTGGCGTCAGTGTTGACTCAACACCATCCACTCTTATCTGGCGATTACGGGAAGCGAATAGGTCGCGATGAATCTGGAACGCTACTTTTCAGAGGGCTCGCGCCAAGCGGCCACGGCTACGATACACCGCGCAAATTACAGTGAGATAATGGCGATAAATATAGCACCACCTTATGGGGAATTTGAGCGCTCACCTGAAGACATCGGACTCCGGTGGGACGTGCAAGCGAGTATGTAAAGTGAGCAGCGCCTAATATATCCAGCTAGCTGATCTCGGGCTCGTACCTATAAGTGTTAGTGCAATTTGAGCCCATCTACATAAAGCGACGCAACTTGGAGTGTACGCCAACACTACTCACTTCCTCGCTCTGCGCTTGCTCCACGTATTAATTGGCTATGCAGGACGACGATAAGGCTAGTCACAACAAGGAATCTCACAGTTCGAAGGCATGTTTTTTTCACACGACGAATTTTCCGGCCAAGTTTACTCATTGCCGTGTCTTCAATGGCTGTATAGGAAGCCGTGGGTGTCGATCCAACCCGCAGAACAAGAAATACGGGCCACCCCTTCTTCCCGCATCATTTTGAGAGGCCTTCCTACTACTTGCTCTTTCGCCATGTCGTGCTCTGCTGTGCCGGGTATCAGATTGTATACTTTGGCGCCAGAAACGTGCATAGCTTGCCATTGTGGTGGGCTCGGTAGGTGTATTTAACAATAAATCTATTTTCCCACAACAATTAATGCGTTTGATCGTTAGCGCTGTAGTAGGCCTAGTGTCCGGTGTTGTGGGCTTTACGTTGAGCTTGAGTTTGCTCGACATCGGGAGGCGGCATATTGAAGCAGTCAGTAAGTGCACATTCACCCCCCGAAACCTTGTGATATAAATTATTAATTGAAGCTCAAAAATAGTGTGGGCGACTATCGTGCACGGGTCGATGCAGGATGGACAAAGAGGCGTCACTCTCAGAGACCTTAGCGAGCTCGCAAGTCGCCCTCTGTCTCTCGGATCTGGCTGCATGCTTCTATACCATCGCTTGACGGTGCACAGCGGGGCCGGGCGGGATAAACGTCGCGAGTACGAGTAAGTGGCTCTCACCATACACTGCATTGCGGCATTGTAATCGTGCGTATCCATTTGGTGTTCGCAATTGTGTAGCACACGGCGCTGGTCGATTTACCTAATCGGCTTTATCGCAACCTGTGTTCTAACGAGCATCCTGCCGTTCTTTCTGGCGCGAATAATCGGCATCGATATAAGGGACGTACGGCAAGGTAAAAATTGGTCCCAGATATCTGTCATAGGAGATCTCTCGGCCACCGACATCGCCAATGCGGAGGCGGAAAAGCCGTTCATCGAGGTCGGTCCCTCAGCCACTGTAAAACCCGATCTTCTTTCACAAATCTCATATTTCATTCTTCATTCTTAGGACTGGATTCGCACATGGACACTGCACTCCGTCTCGTCGTCTTTGAATCTTCCGCATGCCATATCGTTCCCCTGGGGTAGCGACAAGGTCTTCTTCTCCGAGGCGTACAAGAGCCAGCTCGTCAAGAACGGGTCTGGGTTTGGCACCTTTGTTGACATTGACGAAATCAAGAACAAGACGGGGAGCAGTTCCGTGGAGTCCGCCTCAGACGATGAGATGGGTTCCGTTCTCAGGTAAGCCTTTTCACGGGACGACTGGAAAAAAGAAATCGTGTTTACGGGATATCCGCTGTCCGAGCAGATGGCCACGTTGGGGCGTGCGGGTCAGATGTGCCTCACTTCCAAATCCCCAAACAAACATGTTCGCCTCTCCTCTTCATATTTTATTTAAAAGAAGTCTCATTTTTCCCTTATTATGGATTATGCTATTAGCGTCATGGCTTCGCCCTCAGGCTCTGATTATGCGTACATCCCGCGCACTGTGATATCTTCCCTCTTCACCTCACTCTCCATGCCGGTTCCACCGGAATTGACGGTACCTTTTTCCAACGCGTCACTCGAGGCGGGTGATTCTCCTCCCGCCGGTATGAATACGAGCCAAATTGCCTACGTCGGTAAGTCGGTGAATTTGCACAAAAACCCCGAGTCTCGGCACCATTTCGTATTGGCGCTGAATTTAATCGTCCTTTTGTGTAGCGCCGTTCCCCATCGATGGCGTAGGATTCAGCTTCAAGAGCGAGCCGCTGCTAGAAATAGGCGAGGACGGGTCTGGGTGGGTGCAGCTCGAGGTAATCATGGTCCGATTGAATACCTCGCTCACTCCTCAAGGCGTCTATTCCGCCTATTTCACCAACTCCACCGTGCGCTTAGGGTATGTATATTTTCCTTAGCCGATACGTACCACAATGTCACTGACCTGATCTGACTTCGTAACGAGCAGGTATGACGTTGCCGTATGTGTGGAGATCGTAGAGCCATACGTCCTCGACGTCTACAACGGAACATACGGTGTTCCGAACTCGTTATCTATCTTGGAAAAGTCGAATACGGTTCTGGGGAAGGCGCTCACCGGAGTCAAGGGCAAGGAAAAGCCGGCACCGAACTTGGTGTTTGCATTGAATTCGACTGGGAAAGGAGATGCTTGGGTTGTGGCCCATGATAATTCGCGGAATGTGATGTTGAAGGATAACGGACGGGATAAGCCGTATGTGCCATCGCCTACTGTACGTTTGAAGCTCTGGTTCCAGAAGGCCCCCTCGCTCTGATTGACGTTCCGATTTTGAATATTTTTTCTAGGCTGTCTCCTTCACAAATGGAACAGGGCCCGAAGGCTACACGAAACTCGATCCAGCACGCGTAGCAAACGTTCTCGCAGAGAGCGACGCGTCCAACTTGTTACCATACCTCGTCGGCACCGAGCCGATCCTCGCACATCAGTATCTCGACCGCACCGTCGCTTACACGCAGATCGACCCGTGGATTCTCCTGGCCTTCATCGGTATCGTGCTCGTGTTCGGTGTGCTCGGAACGATGTTCGTGCCCACGCTCCCGCTAGGGCTGCCGAGAAGGAATTTCGGCACTGCGTCATTTGTGATGCTGCGCGGCGAGGGGCTACCACCAAGGAAGGTGGATGCTTCATGGGAGGGTGAGGAGCTGGAAGATCTGGAGCAGAGGCTGGGGAATTCGAGGCTCCGTTTTGGTGTTTAAGTCCTGGATCTTCTTATTTCAATTGGGGTTGGGTATTGTACTTTTTGTAATATTTTCTGTATATATTTTTGCTCATGCTTTGGGTGTGCATTTAAATGTTTAAATGCTGTCGGATATCAGAGAGATTGCCCTGCGACAGATGGTCAGTCGCTCTGGGTAGATGTTCAGGAGTCGATATCTCATAACCGGAACCCTCTGGCGTTCCTCTTATCTTCGGTGAGCCTAGAGACTCGTGCGCAATTTGGCTTAAAGGTTTAGCCATCAAATTTTCGTAAGGAAAAGTACATATGACAGCTCTGCCTCATCGAGCACCAGGGGGCGGAGCGAATAAGAAAAAAAAAAAAACTTGCCTTGGAAATTCCTTTGAGATCAGGGAAGCAAAGGAATTGGCCGACAACCCATCAATGTTCGCTGAAAGAGACAGCGTCAGCATACGTGATGGCAAAAAAAGCCCCCGAAACTTGGATGGCGGCGGCTGGGTTCGCGTACCACATGTTCATTTCACGTCCGAATCGGCCTTTCCAAGGAGTATCCAACCTTTTCGCGGCTTTTGACCGCTCCGCCATTAGCTGCAGCCTGAACTGCTCCGCCTCTTTCCTGGTGAATCCCGCCTCGGCCAGCTCGCAGATAATGAGGATGATTTCTGGGGGGAGTTTGTGCATAGCAGGAACTTTCATGAGGAGGTCGCAGTAGTCCTCGCGACGCTGTGGTGGGACGTCCGTGGTCGAGGGAATTTTTCTCGTAGGGTCGATCAGAAAGAAGGCGACGATTTTGCGGTGACCCGGTTTGGTTTTATCTGCTAGTTCAAAGGGCTGGACCTTGGAAATTGAAGGTGTCAGCTCGGTCGGCAAATGCTTAGCTAAAATACAAAGTATACGTACCTGGTGTTGATAGATATTTGGGAAAGCAATGCAGCGACCTTCTCTGGTGAAGATGTGCCCACGGTGTTGTACGCATGTCTTGCCGCTGTAGGCATCGTCAGACTAATGCGAAATAACGCTGTTTGACCCACTTACCGATCCAGCCCGTAGAGTATTCCCATGCACATCGAGTCATCCTGCATATGGTAGGTAGGTGCGCAGACGGCGGCGCGGAAGGCTAGCTGCGATTCTGTGACGTTTTCCTCGTCGTAATACTTTACGAGCGAACGTGAGATCCAGCAGATATAGAGGTGGATTATGTAGTGATGCCCACATATATGAACGTAGACACAATGGACTCGTTTTTCATCCCTAGTGGCGTCATTAGCTCAGCGCGACGGGAGTGAAATCAAGAGCATATTAATCGCTACCTTCTACATGCCACGATCCTCCGGGGTAACTCGGCTTTTCCGCCGTCAGGACAATGTTGGCGAGCTTCACGATAACCTGTATTCGAGAGTTGCTTAAATCAACTGTCTGTTTGATCACATCGAGAGCGCCATCGTATTTAGCCAAGGCCTGCGGCAATCGCTTGGGCTGCGCTTGAGTCCATGCGTGATACTCGGCGTTGTCCCATTGCCCATCCTCGTGTGGATACGCCCTGATCGGATCGTCAAACCAAATACACTCCACGCCGTAGTATTCAAACTTGTAACCCGAGGAGTCTAAAATAAGGGAGGTCTGTATGCGCGGAGGGGTGAGGGGTCGACGTAAATCGGATAGCACTCTATTCCACATCGGGACAGCGGCGCCAACGAGGCGCTCGATTACTTTGTAGAGCGCTCCATGCTGCACGCGGTCCACGTTGTTGATATAGGGAGAAACAAGGGTAGCCTTGCCCTCCACGTCAATATCAAAATCCGCGGGTAGCCATTGATATTTGGCCGAGTTGAACATGTCCGCGGGCTCGGAGCACGTGAGAAGGAGGCTCTCGTTATCGCTTGGATTGTAAGCGCGTGTGCGGCCATAGACGAGAGGGTACAGCGAAGGATGGACCAGATCGAGGACTTTGTCGTTGGACTTAGGGTGCCAGTCTTTCTCTGCCTCTGGCACGTCTTCGAGTCGTGCGACACATTTTAGAAGAGCATTGCGGAGTTCGGTGGAGACTAGACTGTCAGACTTCCAGATGCGCTCGCAACACCCCATCTAACATTGCGGAGTTTCAGTGAGCGCGTGAGTTGAGTAACGAATTCGATAAAATACCTCTATTCCCGTCGTCTCATCGAAGAGTTTTGCATAACCTGCCAATTCGGATAGCACATAGTCGACCTAATCATATGTCACGTAAAACCTCGTCTGACCACAAAGTAGCTGTACAAAGAGGGAAAGCGAACACGTACCATACTAGGCGTCAGCTGATGCTCGGCCGGGAGACCTTCTTGTTGCAAGTGAACTTCCTTTCTCCACTTGCCGATAATTTGGGGGTCCCGCGACTTTTGGATCCATGATGGCTTATCTCGGAGAACGGAGGACAGAGTGTTCATCTTGAGCTCTATGAGCGTCCTTGGCAAATCTACTTCGCCCTTAATGTCGTCGTTATCCCCATGGGGGGAGAAAGGCATCTTGTCTTCGACGAAAGGCAGCGGATAGAAGCGCCCCTCCCTTTCCGCCCACCTCAACCATCCATCGTCCTGCTTTTCAATTCGTTCCAGATCCGGATGCCGCCACATTGGTGCTCAAGTCGAATTTTTGAGAGTTACCTGCTTGCCTGCAGCCGAGATTCCAAGCGTTTCAGAAAGTGGGCTAGGGGGAGAGTTACTCGCAGACGAGTGAGATGGACGTTGAGGAGCGACCGGTGAGACTTTGGCCACCACTGAAATCACCAATACTATCGCGACCCCACAAGCTGCCGATTTGCATCGGCCCGCATTTATCTCACGACACACGTCAAATCATGGGACACTATTATTCACAACCCCGAAGGTTGACCTCTTCCGCATTAACAGCTGAAATTCCGGGGCAAAACCGTTGAGAACTGCTCGAGTGAGGTCAGTTCCGCGTCAGGGACTTCAAGCACAATGGGCATTTCCCCCACTTATGGCATGCTGTATTGGTGCATTTCATGGTTTTTACCAACGGTAATTGTTTAGAAATGCTTCTATACTTTGCCTCTACTATTGATAGGCGCCAGGCATCCGATAGGATTCCATTGGCTTGTTGCCAAAAGAATCATGCAGCAGTCCATTTTGCAAGGGATTGTTACATTTGTATCCGAGATCGTGACATTGAGCCATATGCGAGTGATAGGAGAGTAGTGCACAGCCACGTGACATTTCGTGACCGGCATGGAGACAGCTTGTGGTTTCGAGGACTGTGTCCAGCGGCATGACCCGGCACCCCGTTTACATGAGACTTTTACCATTTTTTTCTTGGGAGCTTTGAGTCAACACATATGGCTACTAGACTACAAAATCTTATGTCCTCAACTGCTTGTGCTGTGGCGCAAGAGCTTGCCGCGTCAACATCGACAGCTTGTGGGGTCGCGATAGTATTGGTGGCTATACAGTCGATAGTATATCCGGGCTTATTTACATATTATGTAACGGCCCTACTCTGGCTGAAATCAAAACACCACCAAATTGAGGCAAGAATCTGGAAAAAAAATCCATTTTTACCCACTCCTCACTACATACCCGACGACCATCCTTTCAAGGCAAAAGGAAAGCCTTTCAGTAATAACTATGGCGCGCGCGCGTTCAACGTTCAACGACCAACGTCCAGCGTTTCACAGCTCAGCGTTGAACGTTGAACATCCGGCGTCGACCACTAGTACATAGTCCTTATGCAATGTGCTGAGAAAGCCTCAGAAAGGGGGTGCTCATCTATGTGTAGGTTTTGTATCGACTTTGCCACAGCATCGCGGGAAGGAGGCTATCGAGGCCTGGTGTACCTCGGAACTATTATTACTATCATTAATTACATCAACAGAGCCTCAAACGACTCAGACGAGTCCCGACGCTGACCACCGCCCCAGCAGGTAGCTCCGAGGCGGTGCCGGCAGTTCAAGCGGCGCTCACCGCGTAATATTTATATTGACTATTATGCCTCGGGGCCGGGCTGCTCGGTATGGGCCCAAGTTTTCCGTCCCCGGGCTGGCGCGGACGCAAGGTTAGGGAAACTCTAAGCTAAAGCCAAGGCACCCATAAATAACAAATTCCGAGCGCAACGCACCCGAAAGTGCCCCCTCTGCAGCGTCAACACACTCTGCTCACCACCAAGTGCGCATCGGCAGCGAACTCCCATCGAACTCCAGCACAATGTCCCACTGGGCCTATGGGCGCGTTGAGACAACCGACGACGGCGACGCAGAGCCCTCGCGCGAGTATCTCTCGGGCGATTCTCCCCAGACGGTCTGGCCGCCCCAGTCAACATCCACACTCCGGCCGCTGCCCATGCCGCCTCGACCAGCGGCAGCCGATCCCTTCCCGCCCGGCAGGGGTCTGTCGTTTTATCGCTCCAGTAGTCATAACCCGGGTCACAGCATCGACTTTTCCACGACATCTTCAATACCAGACACCCCGGACACCAGCGGTGCCGTCGAGCATGGCCCGAGCGCATACGGGGACGCCAACTCAGATCCTGAGGCGCCCCTCCTCCAGTCTCCCCCGCCGAATATAGAATACCCTACCGCTTCATCGCGCCACATCTCGCAAGCGTCGCAAATGACATATGTCCAAGAGGAATACGAGCGACCGGGATCCTCAGAGTTTGACAACACCAAGCTCGTGGACCCCCCACCCCGGAGAGCGCATCCGATCCCATCTCGCCGTCATGAGCGGCCTGCGTACGATCTGCTGTTTACACACGCCTTGTATTGCTTCGGGGGCTTCGTGGTTGTGTACCTGGGCGGAGCGAATTTGCATGGCTTACCCATCTTTTGGGCACGGTGGGTCCTTTCCGGCATCTATTGGGCTTTTTCGTATGCTAAGGGAGTCACTGTCCAACAGAGCCGTAGTGAGCATGCTTTGCGGTGGTGTCGGCTATCTGCTAAGCATAAGCTTGCTGTTTATCATCAGGCGAAGCTTAGAGGCCGCTAGTACGTACTCATCTTGCTCCACTTTTCCTGCTGAAACCAAGTCTCTTTTGTAGTATGGGCCACGGTGGTGCACGAGTCGATGCAAGGGAACAAAGGTGTTACCCTCAGAGACCTAAGCCAACTTACATACAAGCTTGACCCACGATATTCATGGGCGGGCTGGCTGCTCTTATATCGCCGTATGAGAAAATACACTGGCGTTAAGCGCCAAAACCGCCAATACGAGTTAGTATATATCAAAAATTTATATTACCTTAGGCAGACGCTAACCTCTGTGATCTAACCCGTTCAGCACGCGCTATTGGTCTATCTACATATTGGGCTTTATAATGGTGGCTCTAATGACAGAAATTCTCACGTTCACCCTCGAACGCATCGTTGTCATCAACACCGCGGAAATGCACCAGTTCCACAAATGGACTCAGACTTCCGTGATAGGCGATCTGTCGCCCGCTGATGACTCTCGAGCAGCGGCGAACAGAGTGACTTTCCAGGTAAGCCAACAGCCGCCCAACATTTACACATCGTCCAACCCAATCTTCTCTCTCCACTTTCCCCGCCAGAACGCAGCTCTCTCGTGGACACTCAAGTCGGTCGCAGCGTCCCTAGATCTCCCGCAGGCCATCACGTTCCCGTGGAACAACGATCCGATTTACTTCTCTGAAGCGCTTGCCAGCCAGCTTCTCCCAAATGGTACCGGATTTGGGACGTTTGATAATAGCGCTGGGCTTGGAATGGGGGCCAACCCTGAAAACCTGGCATCGGACAAGACGACGGGTGCGGTTCTCAAGTGAATCTGACCCTATTAATTGGCCTATGGGACGCTAGCTGACGCACAGGGCACTTGACAGATGGCCTCGCTGGGGCTTGCGCACCAAGTGCACTTCACTCCCGGACCCGCAAACAAATATGTACGCTCACCTCACTCATGCTTTTCCAAGGTCAAGATCGCTCATTCCTATGGACATTAGAGTCATGGCCGCCCCCTCCAGCTTTGACTATGCCTACGTCCCGCGCTCCGTCATGTCTTCCCTGTTTGGGGCGTTCTCCTTGCCGGTCCCGCAGGAGTTGAACCAACCTTTCTCCCCCAGTACGCTCATGGGCAATGACGTGCCTCCGGCTGCCATCGATACGAACAACATTGCGTTCGCCGGTCAGTCTACCCCTCGGCGTTCGCTTCATCACACGCACCATACGCTTGCTGACATCCCTGCCCCGATAGCGCCGTTCGCAACTGATGGCGTAGGGTTCAGCATCAGCAGCATGCCGTTGTTGAACACGGGCGCCGACGGATCGGGATGGGTACAGGTCGAGACGGTCATGGTCCGCCTGAACACATCACTTACGCCCATAGGAGTGTTCCCGGCCCACCGCAACACTCCTCAGACCGGCAATCTGGGGTACGTACCCTCATCACCCATTATTTTTTTGCCGGAATGCACATCTTATTCTGTTATATACCGTGCAGGTACGATGTCGCAGTGTGCATCGAAATCGTCGAACCATACGTGCTCAGCGTCTCCAACGACACTTCCGGTACACCTCGAACAATGGGTATAATGTCGAAAATGAACACGGTATTGGGGAACGAGACGACTGGGGCAAAGGGAGATGAGAAGCCATTAGCGGGCCTGACGTCTGTCCTGAACTCGATGGGCAAGGCAGACGCGTGGATCGCGGCACACGCTAATTCGCGGAATGTCATGCTGAAAGACAATGGGCGGGATGCGAAGTACGTGCCTTCGCCTACGGTACGTCTTTTTTCCTCCGCCGCTGGGGATTTTCTATACCGAATACCTTTCTTACCATGCATGCCTTTCGTAGGTCGTATCATTCACTAGCGGGTCCGGTCCCTCAGGTTACACTCAGCTCGACCCTGCCTACGTCGCCAGCACGCTCGGCGAAGCCGACGCATCCAACCTCCTTCCTTACCTCGTAGGCAGCGGCCTCATCCTCGCACACGAATTCCCCAACACATCAACAGCGTGGACGGAAGTCCACCTCGAGTTCCTCGTCTTATTCACCGCCGTCGTACTCGTTGCTGGGATTCTCGCGGGCGTGTTTGTGCCGACACTCCCGCTTGGATTGCCAAGGCGGGATTTGAGTCCGGTGACGCTCGCGACACTCCGCGCTGACGGGCTGCCGTGGAGGACGGATCCGGGGTGGGAGGACGAGGAGCTGGTGGAGCTGGATGAGAGATTTGGCGGTGCCAAGCTCCGCCTCGGGGTATAACCATCCTGTTCTGCATTTTTTTTGGTTGGGATATCCTTATAGGTACTCGTGCGACACGATGTTGGACCTTTCATGATATATACATGACTTGCGAACGCATGTAATTGATTTAAATCATCGGATTTTACACCTTTCATCGATCTATCATATGTTTCCTATGGCGACGCGGCCCTCGAGAGTCGGGCTGTAATGAGCCCCGAACATCTCTACTTGTGTTTTTCAAGTAGTCCCTACAGTTTGAGTCGCTTTCTACCAGACTTAAAGTTACAAGCCCAAGCAGAGGGAGACGAGAAAGTTCTATTCCAGCAAGAGGTCTATTGACTGGCTGCGTCGGTATACATGTGCATCGGGAAATAGGCGTGGGGTGCGTGTGGTGCGTCTTCGCCCCTCTTGGTATTCCAGCGCTTGTAAGGCATGGTAGGCGGAAGGTTGGATGCAGAGAACGCCTTCCCGGCCCAAGTCACGGTCGCAATGGCGGAAGTAAGCTCGGGGGCCGCGGTAGCTGGCGCTGGGACAGACGAATCTGGCTCCTCGGATGTCGGCGCACTAAATGATGTTGAATTAGCAACTGCTGTGCGTGCAAGATACAGGGAGCGGTGCGGCGACGAACGACTGGGCTTCAGGAGAGGCCAAAAGGAGCTCGGCTAGGTGGTTTTGCGTTACGACGGAGAGCTGAGGGTAGGCTCTTCGGGCATCTCGCTTCCAATACTAAGGTGGGTGTCGGTCAGAGTGAGCCACGGCCGCAACGCGCAGGGGAAAAAAGAACTAACGGGATTCTGAGCGGGATCGGAGGCTGGGAGGTTTGGACGCGTAAGATTACCTATGTGAGCAGCTCAATAGTGACAAGTGCAGCTGACCTTTGGTCGCAGGTGTAGCGTAGACCTCTGGCCGCGAGGCAGGTTGAGGGTACCGATGCTTGTTGGGGAGCGGAAGGCCAGAAGAAATCCATGGGCTCACGACCGTGGCATCGCCTGGAAAAGAAAAACGAGTTGGTGCCAACTTCACGAATATGAGCGATTCATGGCTCACGGAACCGTTTCCAAAACCCTGGTGAAGTACGCAGGTAAGCACTAGAAAAGGTTGAAAGAGAGAAACAAGCGCGCCTTTGGGGGCGAGATGGTACAGGGTATGATCAACGTATTTCTTTGTCGACATCGTCGTTGGTGTTCTGGCGAATTCAACTGTGGGAGGGAAATGGCCAGTTGCTTCCGAGAAATTTTGCGGCAAACTCTTCCAAATTATCCAGGATTTTGTCCTCAACCTGCAGTCCAGCTCCCGCGGCAGATCATCGATCATCTTCTCAAGCAAACCTCGACTCCCATGGCTCCTTGAAACGCTCGAGATTCAGTTCAGAACTATACGTTCACAGTCGTAGATGTCTAGTTGACCCCTGAAATCGGTTTTTGCTCATAGTCAACGAATCGCGGCTTCAGCACCGAGCTCACTCATCGCAGCAATGCTCTAGTGTCTTCATCCCTTCAGCCCCCGTACACCCTGCGCCCGGTCCGTGTTGTTTATCCATGGCCGCTAACAACTCGAGATCGTGTAGCGATCAACACCTTTTTGGACGATCGTACGTCCTCTATCTTGAGAGTATCAACTCGCGCAAGAAAGGCGTGATGGTCAATTCTACTCCATGCCAAGGCGAGCCAATAATGCTGCTGGGGTAAATGATCGCTAAGTTCAAGTACCATATTGATTGCTCCCCGGAAACCCTTGCTGCGTGCTTCTGATATCTTTAAGCTCGTGGGAAGGGAGAGGTAAATGCTGCCTGGGATGTCGGGGCGGCTGTGGACTAGATGGGCCCTACACCGTCTTAGCGATCTTGCTCGGAGACTTGCCGGTTCTACTCAACTCCCCAGCGATTATCCCCCGAGGATCCGGTTATGCTTATATACTAGATCTCATCAAACCCCAGTGAGCAACCAGAAGTAAGGCCAAGTCGATTTCATGGTGTATAAAACAGACTCACCCCTATGCCGGCAAGTTATCGCGGAAAAATCGCAGCCCCGCGGAACCAATTCAACGTTTCGATGTTGGTTTTTCGAGCCGCTCTATCTGCAGTGGTTCGGATCCCCTCAAAACGCATCCAATGTTGGATGCTCTTTTAGAGGATTTTTGCCAGCTATAACACGGGGAGACTGCTTCGGCTTGCGGAGGGGCTGCGCTAGGAATAGAGACATCAAACCGTTTTTATGCGAGTGAATCGGTGAGCACGTGACCAATTTCGGGATTGCGCAATCGCGACGCGTGAGGGAGGCCGGAGGGATAACGCCATCGCGAGCTACTTGGCCATCAAGTCGCGCCATCGCCGTCGCTATCCCACGTAATGTGCAGCATGTGTAAAATGATGAATAATACCTCCCTCTCCTGGTGGCCCTATAAAAATTCGATAGATGCCCCGTGTCACTTTTCTGCTATCCCCCACTATCCACTTGCCTCTGCTCTGGAGCTTTGCCCTCGACAAAATGCCCGCTTTAACCTTTACCGCACCTCCTCACCCATCCACCGCGGTAAACAAGAAGCCTGGTGAGTAGCGCGCTCTCTCCCCTTTCTCGACGCGTTGCTTATGCATAGTATATTGTAGCTGTTACCCAGGACCCGCAGCACCCAGATCCCCATCTTCTCCCTTCATTCTCTCCCTCAACCTTTGAGCACCACAACGAGCCAGTCATCTACCTCCCACCCCTTCTCTCGTCTCTGTAAGTCCATGAAGCCTACCAAGCGCTTCCCCTTTCCTCTCCTAATACCAACCCTCTTACGTAGACCAGCTTCCCTGCCATCCGACTCGGTGCTCCCTGTCCCACCCCCATCGCAAGCGCCGCTACATACCGAATCTCGCCTGCCCCATATCGACCCGGCATCGCTTTCATTGCACCGTGCCTTGCACCACTTTCATCCGGCGACGCCGTCTTATGCTGCCGTGCCCTACGCAGAAGGATTCAACTGGTCAGAGCTCGAGCTTCCAGAAGACGAGGAGCGAGAGTGGTATGTGGTTGCATTTAGGAGTAAGCGACGAGACGGGAGCGACGGCACGCGTGAGTGACGTCTTCCTGCACCTTATATGTTCACGTCCTTACGCGCGCTTGACTTTAGCACTATATGAGGCTGACCGACTCGCACATGAGGAAGCTGTCCAGAATGGTGGAGTGAGTTCTTTTCCTATCCCATTCTTTATGTGCTGCACCCGAGCTCATGATGCCTCTTTATTGTAGTTGATCATGTATTGGTACGGCGTGCCCGACCCGACGACAGGGCTCAACCTCGCAACCTGCATCTGGCAATCGCGTAAACACGCCCTGGCAGCCAACTCGCGCCCGCACCACATCCGCGCAATGAGGCTCGCTGCTGCGTCTTTCTCCGAATACTCTCTCGAACGCCATGTCCTGCGCAAAGTGCGCGGTGAGCGCGGGATCCACGTCGAGCAATACACGAGCGGAGATGTTGGCTGGTGAACAGCAACAGCAATTCCTTAGAAGAAAGAGGGCTTGATTTGGGCTAGTTGATTAATAGTAATATTCTGAGTTCTGGAGCTTTGTGACTGGCGCCGTCACAAGTATGTTTGTACTACTATTCCACTCACGTAGATTCTTGCATCATCATTTCGATATCCTAAGTTCTCTCTCACATCAGTTTGACACGATGTATATCCATAGTTTGCATTCAATGGCTATCGCATTTCATCTTTTTATTCCCTGAGGTGGTGATCTTAATTTTTGGGCGCACACGATTCTTTTTAGTGAATGGTTCAGGTCCATTATAAAGCTAGTAGTGCTACGATTTTCAAAGTTCCTATCTACCATAAAAGCCAAATGACAAACACCACGATGAGGGCAATTTTCGAGCCGAGCGGAAGTCGGGGTGTCCGTGCGTCGATTTCGGAGGGAGTTTCCTCCTTTTCGATTTTGTTTACAGCTCCTTCGACCAGACCTGGCCGTGGTAATGGGTCGGGGCCGCCAATACTAAAGTTCTTCCGATCCCAACTTTGGATAGCCATCTCAATCTCCTCATCCGGAGTGAGCTCAAAAGATGATATCCGGTGGAATCTCTCCGGAGCGTGCTGCTCAACGAGCACCCCTATCATCCTTGACGTATCCCCCCAGACGTCGTCCATACCGATGATTACGGCGTAGGCCTGACGACCCGCATGTCGTTCCGACCCCTGAAATTGATTGGGCAACGCCTCCCACCTCATCTCGTCAGCCGTCTTGATCAAAATTCCTCCACTGGCACCCTGGACGTGCTCGTGGTCTTGTAGGCGGGCTACAGGAGCTGCCTGACAGTTGATAGTCAGGTATCCTTCGTCATCCATGGATATCGCCTCAACTAGGTCTCTGCAATCGTAAAAGGCGTCAAAATCCAAGAGCTCCTCAACGGGTGCTTCCCCGTGGTGGCTGCGAATGGTCACCTCTCCCGTCTCTTTGGTAGTAGGAAATTCTGGGAACGAAGAGAGAAATCGACAGGGGGGAAGAGTGCGCGAGATGAGCAGCCAGCTTGGCTTCCCACCATTCTGCACTATCGCCTTCATGAGAGCGACCGTCGCGCCCACCCGGTCATCTTTATGAAAGTCGCCGACCTCGAGGGTTACGCCGAAGAGACCCATGATACTGAAGATCATATCAACGGGTCGGGAGGAAGCGCGTGTGATCGCACTTCGCCATATGGCCGCCGCTCTGCCCTCTTCACGCCGGGGACTGAAGGCATCCCTAAGCGGTGAGAGGCGACATTCAGAGCTCCCGAGAACCACGGGCTTTGCCACGCGCATGCGAGCGCGCGAGAGATCTCTTGGATAAAAGAATAATAAATCGCGAAATTGGTAGGCCGTGAGGTGAAGGAGGTCGCGGATGGAACACTGGGCACACCGTCTCGGAGTGACTTCGATGATGCTTAGCCACCAGGTCTCCTCGTTTTCCATCAACGGATTGTCGTAATCGGGCTCATCCTTCAGATGGCCTGTCCCGTGTTTCCAGGAGAATAGCACTAGCGGCTCTTTCTTTGGAGCAACCGCTTCCTGCAGCGTCCATCCCCTTTTGATCCACGATGTCTCTTTTTCCGCGTCCGCGAGGTGACCCACGCCATCGGGAAGGATGAGGCATATAGAGCATGCGCTGTACACGCGATGCATGTTCTTTATCTGCCAATTTTTGTCGACCCGGCTGGTCTGGATAATGCACAGTCGATCCATCCACATGTATCTCGCACCTGACATGATAGACGCCCGACAGGCGTGCATAAGCACGTCGATACTGATCGGATCTCCGTCTAGGGCCCCCTCGACCCCAAAGGTCCCGCGGGGCTGATGGGGACTGTCGTGATCGCTCTTCCATACGTAGGATATGGCGGAGTAGGGAATATAGGATACATCTGTGAGCTCGTAGATGCGGAATTTGTCATGATGCGCAAGCTGGATGCAATCGATGAGGCGGAAGCGACAAGGCGTGTAGTTGGTGATGCTGAGGGTTTTGTCTTTCAAGTGGGAGAGTGTGGTGCGATACACGCAGTGCTTGTTTTCCCAGTCAAGAAAATTGCTTGATTCTTGAAGGAGCTCATGGTACTTTATTGAATAAGGACGCTGCGATTTGGGCACTGAATGGTTTGAGGCAGGAAGAGACATAATACCAAGGGATGTGGGCGGATTCCGGAGTTTAGATGAAGAGTGCGTATGGACCGGTCGTCTGATGAGGCACAAGCAAAGTTCCCAAAAAAGATGCACCGTGTATCAAGTACGAAAGTAGCTGTAGAGTGTAGACGAGCGGGAGATAGATGAATGGGTGAAGTTGAAGAAACGCGGAGAACGCAAGGCGATTAGCTAAGCATAAAACGAGACTCAGCTGAGCGGGGCTTAAACCCAGTCGAAAAACAAGTCAACTCCACTTGCTTGTGAACGAGTGGATGGATGACATCTTAATTTGGTATACCGCCAGCAAGCTGCTACGCGAGGAACGCTAAGACGCAGTGTTCGTGGACGAAAATCTGAGGGTTCCAAGATAGATAATTACACACGCATGAAATCAGTGGCATGCAAGCGAGCCATTGTCCCTATAGGAAATAAAAGGGAACGTCGTGGATTTCGCTGAAATCCTCGTAGATCGAAGCGCCGGAATGAAGCTGATAATGAAACGATAAAGGAGCGTAGGGTTAAAGGGAAAGGAGAACCAGTCATCAGGGTGAGTCGTTTCAACCCCTTCTCCAAGTGTATGCGCAGTGAACAACCGAAATCGCCACCTATGCTATAAAAACCTTGTACGTCCCAGTTGCCCAAATAAAAAGCGCTACAAGGCCGAAATAAACTGCGAGCTGCATGGTCCATAGATTCGGATCGAGGAAAAATCGCCGGATGCCCTCCTCCAAGCTACACACACCCGTCCCCAATCCCCGAAATACGCCAAATAGCAAAATAATTAATCAGCAGTAAGTATGGTTGGGAGTGAGCATCAAGTTTCTTCGATCGAGAGATTCGGGATTCGGGACGCACGTGAATAAGAACCGAAGTCGCCCGAAAAGGATCTTGAACAGCCCGTCATCGCAGAGGGTTAACTCTTCCGAGGCGATGCGGAATACCTGGTAGCCGTCGGCGATCCCATATATGGAGCCGTTGGTGGTGGTGCTGGGATGCGTCGCACCGAGAACAACGGCGCCCGCAATGCGCTCAATGGTTGTATGAGGTGATTCCTGGGCGGCGGGTGTTCCAAGAGATACGCCGAGGAGGGATGCATCTGTAGTTCATTTGGGAGGGGAGGGGTTTGATGGTGTAAAGGGTGTTTGGTGAGCAGAATCCGGCATTCGGGTGGTTGCGAGTATGAGTACCTTTGAAACTTCAAATAAAATTACCTCAAATTCTTCAGTATCGATCCTCCTGCTATCCGCTACAGGCGATTATGAATTTGGCTCACTCTGGTGCAACGACCACAATTCGCGATCTTTTAATCTCCAGTCTGGGCCTCAGCGCGCGGGCTAAGCCCAAAATCTAGAAGATTAAGAATGAGCGGCATCCCCCAAGTATAACGACCTCCCCGCGGTAAGGCCTCAATCTGAGAGGCAGTACGTACGCCGTGTTTCGAAGCAGCATCAACCGGCTCTTTTGGTATTGACAAGGATCGAGAGCGCGAGTTTATGTGAGACGAGATCAGGAGCGAACATATAATAACCCAGCGAGTAAATAGTTACCATTTCCAACAGGCCCGACGATGACAATGGCGGTGTCGCGGCGCGTTGGCTCACGATCGAGTTCGAAAAACGCCAAACGGACGGCTGCCAGAAGTCGTGCCACAGTTCACGAGCCAGAACCAGAGCCGTAGCGAATTCAAGAGAAGATCAGCATGGGAATAAGTAAGCAGATCGAAGTCTCGCTGGAAAGAGGCAGAATAAGACGCAACCGTAGAGCACGCCGATTAGGTTCGCGTCGAGCGCGTCGAGATTCGGTTTCGGTGGTCCGTCGTCAACATCCGCCTTGCCAAGGCCGATAGGCCCTCCAGCGGCGGTATTGGTATTGGCACTTGAGGCAGCTGCAAACCCACTCTGATTTCCCTCGAGCGCAATACCTGAGTTCACGACAATGTAATCCACCCGCTCATACGACGCAGTTCCAAGCTCGTAGAGCGCGAACAGGTCTTCCCACGACGCAGAGTCGCACTTTCGGCCCACGCATTGGCTTTCCAAGCAATACCAAAGATAAGTAATAAGACCGAGAGTATACCGCTTATCAGCAAGGAGGAAAACCATACTCACGCGCCTGTTTTCCCAATTTCGTCAACCAGACGAGTTACGCTTGCTTCATTGCGGTCTCCAATTACGATCTTAGCCCTGCACTCCGCGGAAAGTAACGGGGAAATAACAATCACATTAGAAGCACGTTCAGGAATTCACCTAGCCCCCGGGTATCAAGACACCAAGACACCAAAAATCACGTCGTCCGTCCCAAGGCCACAACGCACGCGTGCAACCCAGGTGCAAGAAGCAAAACACATGCATGCAAGGCTCAAGCAAGTGCCAAAAAGAACAACGACAACGAAATAGCCGCTCACCCGAATCGAGCAAACGCACGCGCAACCTCGCCTCCAACCCCACCTGCGGCGGCAGCATTTGTGATCAAAACAACCTTGCCTCTGGAACGAGAGGCGTGCGCGAGGAAGTGTGAATCCGAGATAACTTCCGGCATCCTTGGACACTAATTTTCTGTCAATTATGAAGCCAAGTATTTTGTTGTTTTTCAGAATGGTGTTTCGGACGTAATAGATATGTAATGAGGACTGGAGGCTTGAGAAAATAGTCGAGAGGCTAGAACGAGTTTTTCTTCAGGTTTCAGAAATTTCCGGATTGCTGTTGCGATTGCAAGGCCTGGATGGGTGACGGGGTGACGTTTGTGAAGACAGCTGCAAACGTTGAATACACACGCCCGGCGCCAAACGGCGTTTACGGTGATAAACCACGATATTGACATATCCAGAAAGCACCGCCACCAAGTTTCGGATTTCGTCTTCTCCGCAGAATGCTTACGTACGAAAATTTCTCCGCGGATTTTGCCCCCGTGGAGATCTACTCAACACCAAACTAACGCAGGCAAGTCATAGACGTTGAAAAATTGATAAGAGCTACAGATCTCCGCCAAGGTTGACTTCACTCCATGATCGTATCGAATCTCCATCACCCCTATCTTCATCGCTGTCAATATCACCCTCGCATGCACCAGCCGGGAACAACGACGACGCCCACCCCTCCCCCTCCTGCTCTTCCTCGTCTAGGCCTTCCCCACCCACGGCCAAGCCCACGCCCACGCCCACGACACCCGCTGGGTTAGCCCCATCGTTAGCCTCCCCTGGTTCTGCGCCACCGTCACCGCCACCATCTTCGTCACCGAACTTACCCCCACCGACACCACTATCTCCTTCCGTATCACGATCGCGATCGCCACAATCACCCAAACCTTCACCGTCCGCACCATAACCATAACCGTCATCGCCCCCCGTCACGTCGATAAGCGAACCGCCCACGCCTGCGTCGCCCACCTCGCCGGCGTCCTCGACGTGAGGGTCATTCTCACACATACCGTAATCATCCTCGTCCGCTCGGTGACTCTCTTCACCCAGCCTCCTTCCCACCTCTGGATGCCCGTCGTCGTCGTCGATACGAGGGCCGCCGAGAGCGCCGAGATGAAGAGAGAAGCCAACCTCGCCAATATCACCGCCACCCATCCCTATCCCCATCTTCATTCTCGCCCATTTCCCCACACGAAGCCCAACCCCAGCTCCAACCCCGGATTCTTCATCGATATCATGACCATCCTCGTGACCATCATCACCGCGGGTGTCAACACGATCAACACCAGGATCGTCTGAATGGCGATACTCCCCATCCATTCAGCCAGGATATCCGCGCGCTATCTCCGCGTGTTCGACTTCCATTGATGATGATTTCCACACGCCCGCTTCCGCCGCCGCCACATCGTCCGAACCCAACCCCGATTCCGACGCGAACATCGTCGGCACCGACGTGGAGGCAGGGACAGAGGCAGAAGATGCCGACGCTGCGAACGCGACCAATCGCGCATTATAAACGTCCTCTCCCACCCCACTCTCGCTCTCTCTCCGAGCCTCCATCTCCACTCGCGGCCCTCCCCAGCGCCGGAAAAAATCGACCATCAGCGGACCCGCCTTCGACCTCGAACACAAGTGGTACCGGAGAATGTCGACTCACCTCGTAGTGCTGGGCCCGCTCTCCGACCCCCTGCTGGCGGCGCTCGCGATGATATCCCTCGCCATCGCGTTCGCAATTTTCTCCGATCAGACGTACCACTCTCGTTCCCATCATCCCCGCTCGCTCTCCCGCCCTCCCCGTCCTCGTTCGCACTCTCGCTCGTCGCGTCGAATCCGGCACGGCGACCCAGGTTCAAAGTCGAATTGAGCGGCGGCTGGAAATACGGCCGGAAGGGAAAGTGCGGGATGGGCGGCTCCGAGCTTTCGTTGCTCTCGTCCTATCACGAAGAAAGAAAAGAGAGGGAGAAGAGTGAATGAATGAATGATTACAAACCAAATTGAGGTATGTTTGTGTCAAAAAGAGGAGGAAGATGGTGCAAACCGAAGCTAAGAACACCTCCCGTCCGTCTTTCTCTAGCTCTGTATCCAGCCTGTAGACGTATGTCGGCGACGACGAGGACCCGGCGCGGGCGTCGTGGTCGTCCCAGAGCTGTCTCCCAGGCGCAAAGTTCTCGTTCCTATATCTTGTATCCCCTGTATTTCCCGTGTATTTTGCAAATTTCGGCGCAGGTCCGCCGAGCGTATCGATAAACGAACGACGTTTCCTCGGGCTAAAACTCGTAGGAAATCGACCAGCGCAGACATCTGAAGTGGGACTCGAACCAAAGCCGGAATCCGCGCGTGCATAATTTCCATAGCCCTGAATCCGAGATCCACCTCGAGTCTGAGCCTGAGCCTGAGTCTGAGCCTGAGCAAAGATACGAGAACGAACAGGTGTACGATGTGCATCCAGAGCGAACGCGTTAGGGTAGGGAGGGCACAACGGAGATGGGGTCGCAGCGAGATCAATACGAGGATAGGGACGCGTCTTTATTGAACTCGCTGATAACCCAGAGCCAAAATGCGCCACGCGTAAGACTGGATCGAGCGCAGGGGAGGGAGGGAGAGGCGTGCGGAACGCAGTTGACGGTGCTCTTATTGACGTTCCTGTTCCTGTTCCTACCGACCTTGATGTTGATGCTGGTATTGGTATTGGTGCTGGCGAGGGCGAACTGTGTTGATTCAGATTCGGATTCGGACTTGGACTTGATCGAGGACGAGACGGATGGTGGAGGCGAGGGTGATAATATCGAGGACCGGGCGTGCGGAAGGGTATCGCGGATACAGGTATAGGCAGCGAATTATGCAATTCGTTCTGGGGATAGGCCCGAAGATGGGATAGGGGCCGCTGGCAATGTTTCGGATCATCCGCGCTGCCGTTATCTCTGTCGCTTTCGCTATATTGATGACGGTACTGCGACTGATACGGATGCTCTGGATGCGGATGGGGGCCTTGATGGTGGTATTGACTGCGGTTTTGGACTTGAATTTGAATATGCTGATCGTGGACTGGGCCGTTTTGGGATGTACGAGATGTATCTGTGGGCGAAAAGAGGCGCGCGTGGTCGTGCCAATCCTGGAATGGCAAAGGCTCTGAGGGCAATACTCGTGTACGTGAACGTGGGCGTGGGCGATCGGGATCGGAAAGGACAAGAGCAAGGGCCTGGGGGCGAGAGCGGGAATGGAAATTCGGAATGGGATCGGAATGGGATGAAGGCACGATGCTCGGCGGGGGGGAGCCGGGGTTCGGAGGGCCCAGAATGGAGGGTGGAGGGTATCGGGGGATCGGCTGGTGCAGGAAGAGCGGGCCGGGTTCTGGCTCTGGCCGGGATTGAAGCCTTGTATTTTTGGCCTGAGATGGGCTAGTAGTTACGGCAGTACGAGCGGTACGAAGATTGCCATGACCGGGACGAGAGCAAGTGCGAAGGGGCGAAGGGCAGCGACGCGATTCTTGATGGAGGCGGGTGACGCGACCTTTTCTGCTGGGCGTCGCCGGGGCTGCGCGTGGACTCGGAATATTTCTCCGAGTGGTCGGAGCAGTGGGATCAGCGAGATTAGGAAGACAATTGAGGTTAGTGAGCCTAGGAGGGCTAGAGAGACGAGAAAGGGCGAGCGAGCGAAGCGGGTGGCGTGGATGCAGAGAAACGCAGGTCTCGGAGAGCCAGGAGGGGATAGGCTGGGGCGAGGGCCTGGACGCGACCTTTTTGGGCGAGAGACTAAGAAACGGGGGTGGTGACGAGCGCATATACTCACGCTCGGGGAGCAGCTCATCGTGAATACTGTCGATCTGTGGACTGCAGATGTGAATGTATGCGCGTGGGGGACGTGCGGTGTGTCGCCGAGGCGGTGGGCGACGACGCGGGGGACGACTGGGCGGCTTTTGTGCTGGAGGCTGGAGGCTGGAGGCTGAAGCTTGACGCGCGAGATTAATGCCTGGGGGAATATTAATGCGTGATTCCCGAAGAGGAGAGAAGAGTGGAGCAGGGTGGTGGCGTGTTTGGACCCTGGGCGCGTGCAGCCAACACAGCAGATGGGTGGACTGCATTCAACGTCATCTTTTCTCTTTTCTCTTTTCTCTTTTCTCTTTCGCAGCACAACAGCCGACGCTTTTATGGTGCCCATGGCTCGCCTGCACGCCCTTCTGCCCCCCGCGTAGCCGCATATACCCTGCCCCCCGCTGTCGCCCACGATGGACAGCCCCTCCTTCCGCGCCGTCCCCAACAGCGCCCACGTCTCGTATGGCACCATCACCGACCGCCAAGAGCAAGAACCGCCGCGCTACTCGTCCACTAATCATCTCGGTTTGTCATTCCACCCCGAGCCCGAGGCGAATGACTACCCCTTCCCCCCGCCCGCACGCCCACGCCCCTCCCTCCCCGCCCACTCGCACGCCCGCGTGAGCTTTGCAGAGCAGGCCGACGTCGTGTACTTTGTTATCATGGACGACGCCGCCCCCGAGTACGTCCCCCTCTCCGCCTCCAACCCCGACTTTGGCGAGCGCGCCTCCCTCCTCTCCAAGTCCTCCTCCCCCGACTCCCCACGCTCTCTCAGCCCGCGCTCCATGAAGGGCATTCTCCGCAAGAGCTCCGAGGGCTTCCCTCTCCACTCCTACGACCCCAACAAGCCCCTCCCCCGCCCTCCACCCAACTGGGGCCAGCGCCTCACCATCATCGCCGGCGTCCTCTTTGCCACCTCCATCTTTGCCACAGCCCTCCTCGGAGGCCCCGCAGGTTGGCACCTCTCACTCCCTTTTGCTTTTGTGTGCCCTTTCTGGATCTAAATCAATTTTTTTCTTCTCCTAGAGCGCCGGATACACAGGCCACCCCGCTTCCCGGGCAGCCAATCGCCCTTTGACCTCGCATCCCCGCTCTCTTCCACCACCTCTTCTGGCTCCGATAGGAACCCCGCCTACCTCATCAAGGCACAGTCGGGCGCTGTCGCCTCCGAGCACGAGACTTGCTCCCAGCTCGGTGTCGATCTCCTTAAAGCTGGTGGCAGCGCTGTCGATGCCGCCATCGGCAGTACCCTGTGCAGTAAGGATCTTCATCTTCATCCTTGAGTGGATTATGATGCTCATTGGGGTCGATTTTGTGATCGATAGCCGGCGTGCTCAACATGTTCTCTTCTGGCATCGGAGGGTACGCAGATTCCAATATTGAACCTCAAAATTATCTGTCTCACTTTTTTTCTCCAAACATTACAGCGGCGGCTTCCTAACAGTCCGTATTCCCCCACCACCCCACGCCCGCACGCGGACCGCCGAAGCATTCAACATCGACTTCCGCGAGACCGCGCCCGTCGCTGCCAACTCCACCATGTTTGGCTCTGACGACGACGCCGACGAGGACAAGTACGATCCCGATGTGTCGCGCTACGGCGGGCTGTCGGTTGCCGTGCCGGGCGAGGTGCGCGGATTGTGGGAGGCGCACCAGCGGTGGGGCCGCTTGGACTGGGAGAGCGTCGTGGCGCCGAGTGCGAAGCTCGCGAGGGAGTTTAAGGTCGGCAAGGAGCTCGCGCGGCGGCTGCAGGTTCGTCATGTTCATCCTTCCTCTTGCATTATTCCATCCTTAATTTCAGCTTCGATTTTCCGATTTGACGCTGTAGATAGAAAAGAACTCAAAGTTTATTATGGCCGATCCGACGTGGCGCGCGCTCTTCGCGCCCAACGGGACCATGGTCGTCGAGGGCGATCTCATCTCCAGGCCGAATTATGCCAAGACACTCGAGGCGATTGGAAAATACGGACCAGATGCCTTCTATACCGTGCGCATATCTTCTCTCCCTTTTCCTAAGCACTCCATTCTGACCACCCTTTGTGTCTTTCTGAAACTCCTCTCCTCTAGGGCTCGATAGCAAACTCAATCTCCGCGAAAGTCCTCTCCGCGGGTGGAATCCTCACGCCAGCGGACATGGCAGCGTACTCCGTGGACGTCACGCCCGCGCTCATCGGGTCCTACCGCGGGCGCACGCTTTACACTACGCACGCGCCCACCTCTGGCCCCGTCCTTTTACACATCCTCAACCTGATGGAGAGGTTTGATCTGGTCAAGGAGGGCCGGACGGGTTTGAATGTGCATAGGATGATCGAGGGGATCAAATTTGGATTTGCTGCCAGGTGGGTGTCCAGCTCTTTCTCTTCTGTGATTTTTTATCCCGTTTTTAGCGTGCGTAGACTTATGTTCTGGGTTTTTTTTTTAGGACACGGTTGGGCGATCCAAAGTTCCACAATGAGACGCATATCATCGATGAAATTGCGACGAAGAGGTTTGCCGAGCGGGTTGCGCCCAAGATCACGGATGTCAGTCCTTCCCTCCTTTTTCTACTCCCCTTACTTTATGCTAAATCGTACCTTAACATTGCTTGCCGCACAGGACGCGACCCACCCCTTGGAATACTACCGCCCGCTGTTCGACATCGTCAACGACTATGGGACGACGCACATCTCCGCTCTCGACCACTGGGGAATGGCCATCTCCATCACCTCTTCCGTCAACCTTGTCTTTGGCTCACGCGTACTGGACGAGGAGACGGGCGTGCTTATGAACGACGTCATGGACGACTTCTCGCGGCCGGGAGTGGATAATGCGTTTGGGCTGAGGTCGTCGCCTTGTGCGTACCCCCCCCCCCCC
>KL198071.1:45251-60340 GCA_000697705.1 Botryobasidium botryosum FD-172 SS1
TCCCCCCCCCCCCCCCCCCCATCTTTTCAAACAGGTGTTTTTGCTCACACTTGCGATCTGCAATCTTTAGATAATTATCCAGGGCCCAACAAACGCCCACTGTCCTCGATGGCACCGACGATCATGGAGCACACGGACGGGACGTTCTACGCTGCGCTCGGCGCCTCGGGCGGTTCGCGCATCTTCTCGGCCGTCGCGCAGGCACTATTGAACCTCGACTGGGGAATGGACGTCAGCGCCGCCGTCGAACGGGCGCGCGTGCACGACCAACTTATCCCCGTCGAGGTGAGCGTGGAGAGCGGGATGGAGGAGGGGATCGTGCGGGAGTTGAAGGGGCGGGGGCATAATGTCACTCGTCAGTCTTTTTTTCCCCTGTCTGTTTTCCTTGTTCAGGCGTTGACTCTCTCTTTTTCTTGTGGGTGCAGTATTCGATGTGAATATGGCGAAATCGGAAGTGCAGGCGATTGTATCGGATCGGGAGGGCCGGATTACGGCTGCGAGCGATTCGAGGAAGAACGGTGTTGCGGCGGGGTATTAGACATCCACCTCTCTGCTCTTCGTTTCTCAACCTTAGACATCCTGGTCTCGGTTATTCGGTCTGGTCGCTCACCCCACACCCACCCACCCTACTCCATCTCGTCGTCGCGTCTCGTCTCGTCTCATTGTCATCCGAGCCCCCCCAGCATTGATTGCTCCTCACCCCACCCCACTCCACTCCCTCCAACGCAAATACCCCTCACGATCTCATGACTTACGAAACCCCAAAACACCGCTTCACGACTGACGACGACGCGACGACCCCCTATTATCGAATTATCGAATGCATATAGCCATCATTTATACCAGGGTAAATGAACCATATACACGAGCACCACCATCACCACCACCCGGATTTTTCTTGTCTTTCTCTTTTGATCTCCATCCTTTTCGATTCTTGATGTATTTGTGCTTACCGTTCTTTTGTTTCTCACCCCTTCTTTCTTTAGTTTCTTTTTTGTGTTGTGTTGTAGAGTGGAAGGGAGTTGTTGTAGTTAGGAGTAGGAGTAGTGTACGATCTTTTGTCCTTAGGTAGTGATATTATTATGCCAATGAAAGAATTTTGACACGCATTTTCTGTGTGTTGGGTCTGAGGAATTAATGGCTATCGAGTCGAGCCGAGCTCGTTGTGGGTGCTTGGACGTGGAGGATTTTGAGCTCGCAGCTCGTAAAATGTTTCCACAGATGTGCAGTTATATATGCTATATAGCTACATCTCGCCTTACAGTGATGTCCATGTTGAGCATATAAAATGGAGGCTTGGAGACCGCGCTCCATTTGCCTGCTGCGTATGACAACAGTCAGAGATATAGATAGACGCGAGCGTTGGAGACGTAAGGGGTCCGTGCTACTGGTCATATCTTCCGCCGCGCACCACGATTCGCAGTGGCAGCGGGCGCCTTTCGTTTTCGGAACATGCTGCCCGTAGACGCAGACGGGGGCGGCTGGGCGTCCCCATTCGTAGCGCTGTCCTCGGCGGGCGCTGTAAGTGGGAGCGTAGGACTTGACTCTTCCTCCTTGATATGTGGTTTGGTGTCCTCCTGCACCAGTGTCGATGTCGATATCGATGGTCCCTCGTCCTCGCGCTTCACAACCCCCCCTCCATCCTCGCCTTCTATCTTGACTGTGGCTCCCGCCTGCTCCTTCCCCTTGTCGCCCTCGCCAGCCTTATTCCACCCCCTCGCCGTCCACGTCGGCGGGCCCGAAAATTTCGATGACTCGGGCTCCTCGATCTTGGCCGTCGAATCTTCGCGCTTGACCTTGACGCGAATCTCGCCCGGGTCCCAGATCTCCCCGAGACCCACCCCGACGCGCCGTTTGCCGAGTCGGTAGTCCCGCGGGTTATCATTGTCGTTTTCGCTAGTGATGGCAATATTAGTACTGGCGCGCGGGACGCCGGTGTCTGTATTCGTGCCGGCTTGGCCATCGTGCGGAGCCGGGTCGGGAGGCGCGGGCTGGGGAGCCTCTACCGTCGTCCAGCCGCCTACGAAGCCCTCCTGCTTCCGACGCTCTGCCTCGGCGATGGCAAAGTCGGCGTCGACGTCGGTGTACCCGAGCGATTCGGCGGTGGAGTAGTTGGCGTATGGGTTCGACGGTTTGGCGTGTACCTTGGGCGCGGGTGCCGATACGGGCGCAGAGGCAGAGGTTGAAGCAGAGGTTGAAGCGGTGGACGAAGAAGAGGCGAGCGCGGCGCCGACATCTTTCGCGTATGCCGCTTCAGCTGCCTGTATGGGCGAACGACTTGGTCAGTATCGCCAGAACTGCAGCGGCAAAGTGCGGCAAAGTGGGCATACCGCCTCTACACGCTTCATCTCCCTCTTCTCCTCGTCCAGATCCCGCTTCTTGCGTTCGCCCGACTTGTACAAGTCCCGGATGAACTTGTTCTTGTTGCCCTGATGACGGAGGCCATTCTCGTGCTGCTGCCTCGACGGCGCATCGTCCGCGATGAAGATGTCGCAGTACTTGCAAAAGTACTACATCACGGCTGGGTGTTAGGATTAGGATGAGTAGTCTGGTGTCGGGCAGAAGGCGGACCTTTTTCTTGCTGACCCAGTACTCGCTCATGGTGGTCGTTGAAGAGAGGAAGAAGCAATTACGTAATGGAAAACTCCGACTCAGGCGAGCGCTCTCCGCCTCCGACTTTTTGTTTAGGGTGGTGCTCAATACTATTCCTGAGCGCAGCGTGAGTATTGAGAGAAGAAAAAGATACGGACTAATAAAATGGAGGCCAATAAGAGGAAATCGATTTGGGGTCATGATCGATAGGGGTGTAACTCGACGCGCGGGGATATTTTTCGGTTCTCAAGAAAGCATAGTGTCTGATCTGCACGAAGTGCGCGGGGATGTGCCAGAGAATCGGACCAAATGCAAAACAAAGGCACTCGGAGGGTTCGGCTCAAATCAGCTTGTCCATGGTACAGAATAACGGACTCGATTGAACACTATTTATTTGAGCCATCGCAGATGGTACATGTTCGCCATGATAGACTTTGAACATGAGATCTCGATCATTAAGCGGCAGGGAGGCCAAGCAGGATGAATATTCCCGCAATCATCCCACCGGCGCCCGCAAACACAGCCAGAGCCATCAACACCCAGACGGCTGCGTTCACGCATAGTTCGACGAAATGGGCATGCGGCTCCGGGAATTGGTGGCATGTCGGGCACGCGGGGTAGGGGCCGGATATAACGCGACAATCGTAGAATCGGGGTGGCTGAGATTCGACGTCGTTGGCGTGCACTCCTTTCCTATATGGTGACAGGGAGAACATGAGAGCTAAAGGTAACACGTCTCGAGGTGAGAGCTTACAATGGTAAGTAGCCCGCAGGCAAATTGCGACAGCTGAGCAATCATAGGTTGAGTCAGTCGACATGAGCTCCAAATAATCAGAGGCAGATGCATATCTTTGCGTGTTTGTTTGAGTATAGTAGGCAGCTGCTCCCACGGTGACGGATACCAGGGCCAGCCCGGAGATGAAACAGAGCGCAGAGAGAAAGAGTGCCATGTTGAGATAGTAGTGGGTGGGTGCGGGCTTGCGGGTAATGAGCTCGTTGATGGGAGGGTGTTCGTGAGATTGTGCCATTTGAGGCGGCCTTTTATAACAAAATGAGCCCCGCGACACAACTATGATCGTGCGAATTGCGTCTCGTAGAAGGCTCGCATTCTGCTAGAGTCTCCTATGTTCAGTATATCCAGAAGGATCGAATTTGTCTCAGACCATAGGCTCGATGACGCGTCAGTAAGGGCCGGTGAATCCGCCTTGATTCGCCCGATGACAAAATTCGGTATGGGCGCTTCAATAACAGTCATTAGTTTCAGCTGCGGGTGTGTCGAACACGTCTTCTATTACTGTCTCCGCGGTCATATCTAAGCAGAGTGCCAATAGTACTACCGCCACTGTCGCCATACTGGCTTAAACTTGTCTCAGATTAGAAACCAAATAGCAAAGCATAAATCGATTCGGCAAGGTAGCGCGCAAGACACCGGTCGTGCTGAATTTTCTTCCTCCGCCAAAGCGACAGGTCCTTGTGGGTGGAAGCCAATTCTGAGTTGCAGATCTTGAGCAATTGAAGGGATCGCCCAAGATGTCGGACTTGGGACTCATTAACGTGGGCTAGTAGGTCAAAACAGCTTCCGCGACGGCCGGTCCAATAATATTTCTGGAACTGTTCGTTGGATTGAAAGCCTAGTAGATGGCTGTATAATAACAACTGCAAGAAATACGATGGGCGTGGAGAGGGACACACGAGCGTCGAGCGACTGGCTTATGTAACATAAACCGGATGCAAAGATCGAGAGCTGAATAGATTATGTAATAGAACTCTCCGACTCCGAATCCTCACGCGATGAGATTTTCTAAGGTAAGTAGCGGCCTGAAATCAATCTCGTTTGGGTTTGTGTCTTCTCTCCTGACTTCGCGCTCAGCCCGAAGCCTTACCTTTCCGATCAGGGCCGGTACTTTCAGCACCTTCGTCAAACTGGCATTGCATCAGCCAACCCTCACGCTTTCTAGGGCGTCCTCGTTCAACGTTGCCTTTATTTGTAGGTGTCATAAGTACCATTTGGCGCTGAGAACTCGAGGCGGTTGCAATCGCACCAGCGTCCTGGCATCCCCCACTGAAGGCGCCCGCTTCTCTTCCGCGAGGAAAATGTTTTGTGGATGTAAGAGTATTTACAACGAGCAGGACCCCCCCCTCTCTCGTCTTCTCTACTTTATGGGCAGCGCAATGGGGTTGGACGGCGCTCCCAGCGTGCGCCTGTGGCGGTTCCGAGGCTACTATTGGTGGAGTTTGTGTGTGCGGTGGAGGTTGTGTGCGGTGGAGTTTGCGTGTGTGGTGGAGTTTGTATGTGCGGTGGGGTTTGTGTGCGTGGCGGAGGGTTGGACGAGGGAGTCAAATATAGAGGACGTTCCTACAATCGTTGCAACGACGCCCAGGAACAGGATGAAAGGCAGCGCCACCCAAACGGATGCATTCACGCATAGCTCAACGAAATGGTGGTGCGGCTCCGCAAATTGGTGGCACGCGGGGCATGCGGGGTAAGGGCCGGGTATTCTGCATTTCTTGTAGACTCGAGACGACTGAGATTCGATGTCGCCAGCACGGGCTCCATCCCTGTATGGTGAGAGAGAATTGGTAAGTAACGGTGGCACATATTGAAATAACAACTTACAAGTTGATAGACTCGGGGTAGCTCGCAGTTAAGTCTCGACAGCTGGATGATTATGACTTGGGTCAGGCAACGTGAGCCTGAAGTATTCAAAGACAGATGCACACCTTTTCATGTTTGATTGAGTATAGTACGCAACTGTTCCTACAGCCACGGATACCAGGGCCAGCCCGGAGGTAAGGACGAATGCGTATGAGAAAAGTGCCATGTTGAAGCAGTGGGGGGTGGTGGTGAGCACTGCGTGATGCGTTGGTGGGTGGGTGAGCGACGCTGAATGTTAGTGGAATTAAGCCGTTCGAGGCGGGCTTTTATAGCAGAACGAACCCCTCAACGCGGCTAAGTACCCGATAGTGACATGGCGTCGTGAATAGGGCTTGCCTCCGCCAGAGTCAAGTCTCCATACTTAGCTAACCCAGGCGAGTTGATGTTTGTCTCAGATCGTAGTCTTATTTTAATGACGTAACAGCAAGAGGTGAATTCGCTGTGATTCACCCGATGACGAAGTTCTTTCTAGGTTATCAATGACAGCCGAAGATTTTGGGCGCCGAACGGGTCGTGGGTGTGTCGAACAGGTGAGTGGCACACGGCGGAATGCTAGTACTACTGCGTGGTGTGAACGTGAGCGTGCTATATAGCAAACATAAACTTCGATTTTTCGGAGGAGTTGCTTGGGGAGGTACTACTTTCAAAGTAGCCCCTTGTTGCTGTATAGCCTTCCTAGGACCACAAAGCCCTAGCCTCTTGAGCGAGTGAGTCGATAAATCCCACGCCGCCACACTCCAGCTTGTCTCAGATTAGAGACCACATGGTAGAGCATAAATCCATTCGGCGAGGTAGCTCGTGGAACGTGGAACATCTGCCGTGTTGATTCCTTTTCCTCTACTGTAAAGCAATGGGCGCGCGCTATGGATAGATGATGCTGATTCTGAGCAAACCTTGAGCGAAAAGGAGTCGCCCCAGATATAGCCTTTTTGATCTTGAGACTTAGAATATACACCAGATTTAAACAGCTCCCAGCTTACATAGTACTTTTAAGAAACGACATTCAAGTTGGGGCGAAATTTTCTCGTTAGCTGGTAGCATGGTCCTTATGATGGTCGCCAGACTCAGGTGCCAAGTTACTAGTACGGATGAGCCACCTGGGCCTCACGGAAAACCCCGCTTACAAGGCTGGCAGCCTTGGAAGGCTTCGATTCCTTGATTCAATAGTGCCGCGGATAGCTGCTCGAAATAGCTCGAATAGCTCGGGATACTGGGGCCTTAGTCACCTATACCCAGGGCCGCTGTCTCCTGCCGGACGTCGCGCCGCCATCTTCTGCATCCGTCGCTATCCGTCGTCACCATCGCGCCTCATTTGCATCCGGCGTCGCTCGCCGCCACCGTCGTCGTTGACGTCGTCAGTATCGTCCTCGGCGCTTTTTTTCTATTTGTATTTTTTTTGTTTTGTTTCCAGCGCATCGCCGTCGTGGTTCATTTTCACCTGCCTTTGTCATTGTGCCTCACTTACAGCTAGCGCCCGGTGTCGTCGTTATTGTCGACACCGTCCTCAATATTCTTTTTTCTTTCTTTCTTTACTCATCTTTCCCGCTAGCTGTAAGCAATAACAAATGGCTTGATGTAAATTCCGACACGATAAGCTAGAGGGGTTTTTTTTTATGAACGTCGGAGTCCAGATATCGAATGGGCGGCGATGAATAGCGAAGGTAATCTTGGGGCGTCGTTTTGTGACAGGGAGAGGCGCAGCAAGTATAGGATTCTAAGAACAATCACTACATTGAAGTGAGAAGGGGATATTTGGAAAAATCAAGCGCGCAGTTGGAGAAAAGGGGGTATCAGGTGGCTAATTCCCCCATAACATTCTGCGACGGTGCTGCCCCTCCGCTAGCGTCTACAGCTGCGTCGCTGCCCTTTGCCTGGGCGGATTTCTTCTTCCTAGGCTTGGGCTTTCCTTTGTCTGAGCGAATCTTTCGTGCTTTACGGGGAGGTGCCGGGGGCGCAGCGGAAGGGGCGGTGGAAAGTGATGCATCGGGAGTCGATGAAGTGGGCGTAGGAGTGGTGACCGGCGCAGGAGTAGCAGAGTTGGCAGCGGCTGGTGGGGCAGCGGCAGCAACGACAGAGTCTTGAGCGCGAGCGGCAAACCACGCAGCAAGTTCGCTCGGCGAGAGCTTACGGAACTTGGCTACGTCGTTTTTCCACGCGTTGAACAGAATGTTTACCTCCATTGCCGACCCTATGTCGCTAGGAGAGCAGAACCGCGGCAGGGGCCAGTTATCGATGACGAGGCCGTACTTGGCTGTGACATGCTGTCCAAAGTTACCATAAACCATTCGGACCTTGTCAACCCCCGCTGCAGTTGCTTCATATCATTGCGCTCATGTCAGAATGGCGGCTAGGGCACATATATACTGGAGGGATACTTACCTAGCTTGGCCTCAATCAAAACACGCGTCTTCACTTTGAGCTCCAGAAGCTCTTTTGCATTACTTTTCTTGACACCTAGAAGATGGTCAGCGTGGAACTTGCAAAAACACATTCATGATCGTGGTGGATGTACCTTCCATGCCGGACAAACAGTAGGCTTCAAATTTGCTCGAGAACTCGGCGACGGTCACACCGTAGACGTTGTTCAAAAATTCCTCGGCCTTGCCACATGTGGTATAGCTGTACGGCGCATTAAGGGCACAGTCCTTGGAGCGGACCCAGAGGGAGAGGCCAATGGCCCCGGTGCGAGCGTGTAATGCGGTGGACTGGCGAGTAAAGCTCTTGATTTAGTATGACCCAAGAGTGCGAAGAGGTGGTGCTTACCGCGTTTTCCATAGCCTGAACATTAGCACGCACATCATTGAACGCGTTAATCGGCAGGTTCTGGACGGCGAGGAGTTTCATCTCCCTGGTCTCCTCAATCTCGGCCACCGCATCCACCGTTGCCGCCTTCCTCTCATCTTTTGTCATCGCATTCCACTCAGGCTGGATCTCTTTTACAACAGCCTCAAGGGAGAGCCGTGTTGCACCCTGCCCCTCACGCTCTAGATATGACAAGGAATTATCAGTTAACAAGGTGTCCTAATGTTGCGCAAGTCGCTAGCGCTGGACGGGCGTACCTTCATTGATACGTTTAGTTTCCTGAGCGACATACGCGTTCCAGCAGTTGACACCACGTTTCTGCTTGTCCAGTCGATACTGCTGCAGCATATCCTCCATGTACCAGGTGACGGAGTGCGCGCCAAACTTTGTGTGGAGGTATTCCGCATGGGCCTGCATTTTTTCACGTCCCACCTGCCTTTCTTGAACATACTCTTGTCTCTCTTTTTGGCGTTTAGCAGCCGCGATGCGCTTCTCGGTAGGCGTTTTTTGAGAAACCGACTTGGTGCGAGTTCGGTGCTTCTTCCGCGGGATATTAGTCGACGTTTTTTGAGACGCCAAGCACTTAACCCCTTGCTGCGATTTGGAAGGGTTCTTCCTGGATATGGTAGGAGTCAAGGGCTGGGAAACCGAGGAGGGTATATCGGCATTCATTTCCGGTGTCGTGTACGAGTGGTTTCTGAAGTGTTGACATCGAGTTGCAAAACAAAACAACAACTATTGTGGTCAATTTGTTTGGTGGCCTGTGCGGCGTGATCATACTCAACACCAAGGGCCAGAGGCGCATTGCACAGTATTTTGAGCTGGTCAAATAATACACAGATTTCAATGATGGCCCATTTCAATTAGTCTCCAAATGAAAGCTGCTTCAACTTGGGCCATGCCCTGGCTGATAAGGTCTGCGAGGAAATGCACACGTGCACTGCTGTTGTTGTACGCAGCGTGAATACTACGAGCCGAGGGGAGGTCAAAGCCTTGAGCTTGTATGTAGCTATCAGCGAAGACACCAAGGTCAGGATACTCATGGAGCTCATTAAGAGCTCCAGATCCTGCTTCGTACTCGGCGATCGTTACAACGCGTGTGATGCCGCCCAGATCCCGGATGTTGTGGTGGACGCATACTGCGGTGTTGAGATTACGGAGGGGATCAGAGGATGTGGATGAGGTTGCTGCAGCTTGGGGTTTGGGGTGGGGAGGGAGCTCAGCAGAATAAGCGGGGGGCGGTTGGCTTGGTGATGGCAATGGCGGCGCTGCTTTGGTAGATTAGGTCAGAAATAATATGCATAGATGTGGGTGCCAGTGACATTTGCTTACCTTGCTCTAGCCTCAGATTATTGACCGAGCCAACAAGCTCCCCAACGCCAGACATGACAACTGGAGAGGCGGGGGCGGCATACATTTCCATCACAGCCATGGCCTTGGCGAGAGAGCCCACCCGACGGTATATTGCTCCTGCGAAATGGAGGACTTGTTTGGCGGCCTCCTCCCTAATAAGAATGACAAAAGAGAAAATGAGGCTTGATTGGGAGGCAAGAGATCTTTGAACCCCGAAATGAAAACACACCAAGTACGGTAAATACCCGGAACCCTACCACGCGCGACGGGGTAATATGGGCGTCTTTCCTCAAGGCAATCGGGTCCCGGCATTTGGTGCATCAAGAGAGTGGTACAGACACAAGCAGATAGCAGGCTTATCAGCGCAGGATCTAGCACTGATTGTTGATGGCTATCAGGCAGCTATCCGGCGTTGAGTCGTGGACGTCTCATGTATTACGTAATGTGTTCCTGCCCTGCGGCCTCCGATCGGCGCACGATCGACGATCACTTGCTGACCCGATATCCAGGCGCCAGTGGGAACGGCGGGCATCCCGCTGGGAGGGGGAGAAGCTTGAGGGGAGTGCGGGAGTTGGGACATGGCCCGATGGGAATGTGGCGGGGGTTGTGCAGTCGTGAGGGTAGGTAATTAGAGGGAGCCGACATGACTGGGCTCTATTTGAGGGCGGGTTTAAAGCTGCTATGTACTAGCTATTGCAAAAAAACGCGAGGTCTCCCCGGGGTGGCACCTCGAACTCCCATCTATTGCGCCATGTATGCTAGATACAGCTTCCGTTAAAGACCACCCTAGTGTCTATTTGAAGTTTGTACGTGGAGTACGGATTTTGGATTCTGCCGGAGTACACGGAGTGACGTCCTGAGTAGCATCAGGCTAATTTAAGCACCCAGTGAGCCCCCGAGAGTTGTATACGCAGCCTGCAAACTGGTTATTTGACATCATAGTATTTGCATTACTTGGAATTTATTTTACACGTGCAAAAAAATACGCAGCGGCGAAAGTTGGTTCAATCGGTGGATACTCGGGGCTCAACACCAACACCAATTAAAGTGGTCATATAAATGACCGAAATCAACCTCAACACAGCAGCTCACAATATTAAACACAAGTTTCTGCGCACATTATTTATCCTTGAGTTATGACGTATGGCGTCCACAGCGTCAAAAAAGTCTGTTACTGCCATTGGGATAATAGGCAATAGGCGGTTGAGCCATTCACGGCCGGATCACGTGACGAGGCTTGGCGTGTTTTGAAAACAATTAGTCAGCCAAGGCGAGTGTCCTGCGTACAACGTCGACTCTACTTATCATGACCAAGCCAAAGAAAAAAACGTCTGGGGTCTCAAGACATACGCGGTCTTCTAGGGGTACCTTGATTTCTTCATCGCGCCTTTCTGCTGCTACTACACACAAAGTCCTTCTCCAAAGCGAGTTCGAGATTGAGCGAAAACTGGCACGCGAACGCTTCTTTAAAAATGTCGATCATGGTATACTTTCACAGCGTTCATCGTGGGAATTATAACTCAGCCATCTCTGTAGAGCTTTTTTCAAAGGCCTTACCTGCTGGTAACCAAGATATGGAGCCACGCGACATGCAAGATTGGGTGGACGAAGACAACATCGGCGAAGAGCCTCCGCTTAGCGTAGATGACGATGGGAAGTTTATAGAGGATATACAGGATTCACTGGATGACCGGTATGCATTTATATTTAGCCGCCGTCCACATCTTTTAGTGATCGTTTTCAAAAGTTATCAATACCGCCATTATCACGACGAGAGAACGTGGAGTCGCCGCCTTGAGCGCAGAGATGAGAACTGGGCGCCACTACTGAGTGAAATGGTCGACGCATATATACAGTGGAGGTACCCTAGCTCAGTCCTCGTCATGCCGCCCAGCCATCTCCCACCTGATGCGCATGAACCTCCGCCCGGCGACTCCGACACTATGAGCGGAATCTCCTGGGACTTCACCATCGAAGTTCTGAATGTTTTTTCATGTCAAAGGAGTGCCAATATCCCGCATTCAAAGGACGCGCCTTCCGTTGCTTCGAGCCTTGTATCCAGTGGATATCTTGGTGCGACTCCCAATCAGCCGACCATCGCAGTATGCCTCAAAACGCTCGAGTTATATCACCGCCTTCGTGTACGGCAGCCCAATTTCAGTATTCAGGCTTTCACAAAGGTCATCTGTGATAGATACCTTGTTTGTGACCATCCCCTCTCCACTTCTTGCACGCGTTTTCATGCACACTCTCTGATCAATAGGTCCCATATCGAAGACGTTTTCGAAGAGCTTTTTCAGACGCATTTGACGTATACCTTACTATCACAAACGAGGTACATAACAGGATGAAGCCGCATCTAGGGCAAGACTCTCCTGACTGGCGCGCGCTGCGGGAGTGTCCGCCTTGTACATATGAGGTAAGTGCATATGAGGCCACTTTGCAGCTTTCTTCACAGGCTCATACCTTCATGATATGAAGCTCAATGACGAGCCACCTCTTGTGTGGAAACGCATGATCGTGATGGACGGAAACGAGTCCACCAAGCGTGTAGCAAGCGCCGGAAAGGCGGACAAGCGAGTCTTTAAAGGGGACTTCTTCCTCTCGGAAGATTATGTAAATAAATACGCTGATGAGGTGAAGTCTCGGCAGCACAAGACAGCCACTCCTACGCCTGCATCTCCTACGCCCGCACCTCCTACACCTGCATGTCCTGCACCTGCTTCTCCGACTACGGCACCATCCAACTCTTTGGCATCGGAAGGCAATGAAGGCGATCCATGCGACGGTGAAATTGACCCAACGGCCTGCACAGCGCGATGGCGAGCAGCAGCAGAAGACAAGCTCAAAAAGATGTGGGGCATATTCCGCGAGACAGGGATGTTTGCTTGCGCGTGCCGCCACGGACTTGTTCTGTGGATCGCGGATATGGTTGAAAGCGGAGAGCTGTGCGTCTATCTAAACATTCCGTCAATCAGGCGCATGCTCACACACCGCTGTAGGGCCAAATATCCTTTGGCAATGGTCGCGAAGGCCCTTTCAATAATCGGCTACCTCCTCCTCATCGGCTACGACATCGGATGCTCCTTTGGGGCTACCATTTCGCATAGCTCCCTCGCCTCGTTATTCAAGGCGCTAGAGGCACGCCTCTGCGTCAATGCTTTTCACGGATATGCTCACAACTACCAATGTCAGCAAAAACACCACCCGCTTGTGATCAAAGGCATGGGGCTCGAGGATCTCGAGACTATGGAGCGTGTCTTCAGCTCATCTAATGCCGTCGCTCGTCTCACGCGGTATGCGTCTACTTACCACCGCCATCTCTTCCTTGACATGCACTTCAATCAGTGGAACCAAGACAAGTACACAAACACTGCACTCATGCTCTACAACAACTATGTGCAGGCACTCGACGTCATCGCTAAAGGCGTTGTGGCAGTAGAGGATGCCAAGAAATCACTTGGGGTCAGCGACTCCCAGCTTGATGAGTGGCTTAGTGAGGAGAAAGCGTATCTTCAGGACCTGCAGCTCAAACAAACATTGTTGTGGGACTCACACGCACTGGTTTATGTCGAGCTTTTGCAGAAGCTTCGCGAGGCTGAGTCTGTACCCTATCCAATATGTCCACATACACCCACCGTACTTAAAGATGACGCCGCTCAATAGGTCTACTCACACCGCGACGGCGACCCAATTTGCCAATCAGACACCAGTGGAGTATGACCTTCGCGCGCTCCTCGACGGCCAGACTTCATACGCCAAAGATGCCTCTGAGACACGCAAACTAGAGTCTCAGCGGCGCTTTACCAATGCCCGATACGAGTCACTTCTCCGCGATACCATTGAGCTGGAAGTCCATATGGGCATCGCGACATCGGAGCGGTGGACACCAGAAACACCAGAATACGCGGCGACCATCAAATTCCGAGCCGAGCAAACCTATCACCGCGCCCTCGATAATCTCGAGCACCTTGTCGTGCAACGCCTCTTTGAATTCCAGCGGCTTGGAATTTCTGAGACTGGTATGCACTCTCCGTATGCTTTAGCGCCCACGATCGTTTACTAACCTGTCACGCAGCCTACAAAATGCGGAGTCACATATCAAAGGCACTCCAAAGACGATCGCAGGCAATCAGGACCGCGCTCAATGCCTACAACAGCGCCGCACAGGATCTTAACCCGCCACGGCCAACGTACGACTGGGAGAAGCTCTCACATTACGGTTTCTTGCAAGACTGCCTGCTCCTTCGCGAGTCCCGCCCCGAGGTGCTGAGTAAACCGTGGTCTCAGCCAGCCATCCGCGTTCTCATGAAGCAGCATTTGCGTATACAACGCGCTCGAGAGGAGATCGTCCGCTGCAATGTTGAGATTCGGCGCCTTCACATGTTCGTAATTGACAAAAACGCTACGCTTCTGGCCACTCGGAAAGGCTTGGAAGATTCTCAAAACATTCTTTTGGGACCCTTCAAACAGTATTGCGACCTTCGTCGGCGCGTGAACAATCAGATTCTCGCTCGTATCTTTGAAACATATCGATTGGATGGATTTACGGGAATACCCAAGCCTGGCGTGCGCAAGGGAAAGGTGCCGCCCTCGGGCCAGCCTTTGGAGGGTCTGCAAGCCGAAGTCGCCAAAACTCGTGCGGACGAGGCTCTGGGAGCCTCGAGCCTTGAGGACAATGATGGGATGCGTGATGAGGTGGACCGGATAGTAGAGGCTACAAGTGGTATGTCTATGTAGTAGCTAGCGCCGGTTTTAATCACTATCATTATCATTATTGTTATCATCATGGCCGATGCGCGCTGTTTCAAATCCCCCTTGCTTGCAAATGGCATGTAAATATGTGTACTGCGGCGGGAAAAGAACGTGGTGAAATTTCCGCGAAAAGTCGTAAAGATGTGACAAAGTATGGTCGTCGCCGTGGGCGACGACGACGAGAGCGGCGGCGGCGGCGACGAGCGGCGCCGGAAGCAAAAGAGCGTCGACGGGTCCGGCAGACTCAGAGGGGCCCGGCTATAGATAAATAGTGGCCGGTACCCCAAGCTATTCGAGCTATTTCGAGCAGCTATCCGCGGCACTATTGAATCAAGGAATCGAAGCCTTCCAAGGCTGCCATACCCGGGGGCTATGCCAGCCTTGTAAGCGGGGTTTTCCGTGAGGCCCAGGTGGATGAGCTACGTAAGCAGCACTACGGTCGCCGAGGCTGATCAGGTAGGATTTTAAAATGAGAACAGCGGGTGCAAGACCCTCGTCCCTAGACTCTAGTTCGCGGCTTGCGACTTCTCGCTCGGCATCACTGACTTAGCATGTTTGGACGGGAAAAACAGCCGAAAAAGGCCATTTCTTGATTACGTAAGCAGCGTGTCGGCGAAAACAGTGCCGTCTACGCCGTATTTTCTGGCTACATGGGCATATATTGCTGTATAAGGAGTGTTATTGGCTCCATAATAGGAAGGATGGCGAGTAAAACTCTGAGTTTCGGAGAAATCTGCTGAGCTCGAGCGGAGGGAACAATCCGCGGAGCTTAAAAACAACGCCGGAAATAGTAAGGGGCGGGTCACTCCGTGGATTATTCCCATTTATGCTTAGTGTCCGTCTCCTAAGTAGGTCAACATCTCCAAGTTTTGGGCTACATGAGCCCTTACTATTTCCCGAGCTGACCTAAGAGACGGCACTAAGCATAAAT
>KL198071.1:60520-74685 GCA_000697705.1 Botryobasidium botryosum FD-172 SS1
AAGTAGGTCAACATCTCCAAGTTTTGGGCTACATGAGCCCTTACTATTTCCCGAGCTGACCTAAGAGACGGCACTAAGCATAAATGGGAATAATCTGCGGAGTGACCCGCCCCTTACTATTTCCGGCGTTGTTTTTAAGCTCCGCGGATTGTTCCCTCCGCTCGAGCTCAGCAGATTTCTCCGAAACTCAGAGTTTTACTCGCCATCCTTCCTATTATGGAGCCAATAACACTCCTTATACAGCAATATATGCCCATGTAGCCAGAAAATACGGCGTAGACGGCACTGTTTTCGCCGACACGCTGCTTACGTAATCAAGAAATGGCCTTTTTCGGCTGTTTTTCCCGTCCAAACATGCTAAGTCAGCGATGCCGAGCGAGAAGTCGCAAGCCGCGAACTAGAGTCTAGGGACGAGGGTCTTGCACCCGCTGTTCTCATTTTAAAATCCTACCTGATCAGCCTCGGCGACCGTAAGCACGTGACGACCGCGTCTGGCGCGAGAGAGCGCGAGCGCAAGTCGCCACACAGCCATCGTCTCAACCATGCTCGACGCAGCAGAAAACACATCTCTTCTCAGGCGCCTGGCTGGTCCATCTACAGGAAAGGCTGGGTTAGTTTGTTGCCGCGAACAATTCTGTCATTTTATGCTGCCTAGACTTTACTCACAACTGATTCCGTCTACAGGCTGGCCAAAGATCAAACAGAAATCAATCGGATTATTGCGGAAGCTTCCAAAGGATCGCCGTTCTACGAGGCAAGCGTGCTCTAGAGCCTTGAAATCAGCTAGGGTGCCTCGATAATCAATGCTGGTATGATTTCTCACTAGTAGAACGAAAGGAAGAAAGACGAGCAGGTGACGCGACGAATCGAGGTCCTTCTGAAGAAAAGAGAAGAGTTAGCCAAAGCTGCAGATATTGGTTGGTGAAATATGTCTCTCAGCGAGCCATTCGCGAACATCATTGTTGATGTATCGAATGACTGGACGCTGGTAGCTAAACTGGAGGCAAACGCAGAGCGACTGGTGAGTTTACATCTACACTGAACTGGCAGTAGTGTACGAACATTGAAGCACGTCAATGCAGATAGCAGAACTAGAAGCTACTCGCGACCTCAGCCAGATTATCTGCCATGTGGACATGGATGCCTTCTACTCTAGCGTCGAAGTTAGTGGGAAATTCAACACGCCATCTGGTTCAAACTCCTCAATCTGATTATAGGTGCTCGATAATCCTGAGCTCGCGGACAAGGCGTTCGCGGTCACTGGCGGAGGCGTCCTCAGCACTGCGTCGTACGAAGCACGGAAGTGGGGTGTGCGGTCTGGAATGGCTAGTATGTATCTCATGAGTTATATCAACATTTCTTGCCTGCTCATCTATCAAAGCCTTTATCGCCAAGAAACTTTGCCCGGATCTCATCTGCGTCGCCCACCACTTTCCGCGATACATTGAAATGTCAAAGGCTGTTATGAGCGTAATGAGAAAATACGATTCTAACATGGCGTCATGGGGTTAGCATAGGCTCGCGGCTTATTGAAGAAGACACTCACACATATATTCCTTAGGTCTGGATGAGGCATATCTGAAGTAAATATTGCTTCGCCGTATCTTGTTTTCATACTAAGTATATCCTTGCTTCAAATCAGTCTTACACAATACTGCGCGGCACACAATCTAACCGCTGAAGCATGTGTAGCCCAAATGCGCGAGGAAGTGCATCGAGAAACGAAGCTTACATGTTCGGCGGGAATTGCGCCGAACAAAGTCATTCACACTTCATCCTTAAATTTATTGGAGATATTGATTTTGTAATCTTATCCCTCCAGATGCTTGCAAAGGTAAGACAAATTCCGGTCGCGCCCCTACATAGCTCATCTTTATGGCTGTAGATCTGCTCAGATCGAAATAAGCCAAACGGCCAATACTATCTAGCCCCAGACCGCGACAGTGTAATGACGTTCACGCACGACCTCTCGATACGCAAGATACCCGGTATCGGAAGGGTGACCGAGCGTGTAATCGAATCTGTCGGCATCAAGGTATCGTCAACTTGGCCATCACATTTCCTCGAGCTTCTTCCTCATCCACGTGGCTGGTCTGTTCAAGACATGCGGCGATATCTACACTCATCGAGCGGCGATATCCATGCTGGACAAGGAACTCGGGCTCAAGTCGCTGCTTCGTGCTTATCTCGGGATAGCCTCAAATGTCGTCGAACCGTGGGCTCGAGAATCAACAAAGAGCGTTGGCTCTGAGAGGTGATCTCTGCTTCGATTTTGTCATTATTGTGCTCGCTGATGCTGCCGCAGAACATTCAAGACAATCTCGGATACCGGACGACTGCTAGAGAAACTAGACGAGATAGCTGAAACTCTCGAATCTGACCTTGAACACGGTGGCTGGTGCGGAAGGACCATCACGCTGCGATACAAGCTAGATACTTTTCAGTGTGAGCAAAGTGCGCCCACGATTCGTTCTGCCCGCCACTGACCAAGCCTCGCGCTCGAATCAGCGTTTACACGAGCAAAGACGATGGATCGTTATGTCAAGAGCAAACAAGATTTATTTGCCGTAAGCACACTTCCGCATCCCCGCTGTCGTTATGATCCCTTTCATGGTATAGATGGGGACTCTAGGTGGGCAAAGAGCTTATGATGAAAGAGGTCCCCCTAAAGCTGCGGCTCATCGGTCTGCGCGTGTTAAACCTAAAGGATCTGAGGCAGTCAGACGACAGAGGAATCCTAAAGGTCTGAATCCACTCGGAAGCTCAAGCCCTCCTGATAACGTTGAAGCCGTTTCCACAGTTCTTCGAGAAAGGAAAGTCTTCAAAGCAGCGGGACCCGAACATCGACGAGGGAGACGACGAGCTGGGAGAGTTTCTTCATGAAGACGACGATGGCGATCGCCACAGACACTCGGACGAATTCGGCCATGACGAACACGAGAATGCCGAGCCTATAGCATCCACCTCGCGGCGTCCACTGTCGATGGGCGCAAAACCACTTTCTGTACCGCCAAAGCCCATATCATCATCGAAGCCAAAGTCAAAGATGGAGACACCGACGCAGACATGTCCAATTTGCGCCCGCCCCTTTGATCTGGACAACGCAGGGTTCAATCAGCATATCGATTTTTGCCTCAGCAAAGGAGCCATTTTAGAAGCAGCGGCGGCAAACCCCGCTGCTGCTGAGAATGGAGGGAAAGCAGGAGGAGATCAAGAGACGAAAGGCTCGAGTAGGTTTGGGGGAACTGGCAAGAAGCGAGCGAATCCGTTTTTCTTGCCGGGCTCTAGCTCTAATAAGAAAAAGTCGTAGGGTGTAACTGACCATCGTCGGATGTGTGTACGGCAGTCACTGTAACAATGTGTTGTGGTTGGAATCACAATATGTATCGCAACACACCTGGGGAAGTGTTGCGCAAGGAATCTAATTAGCTGAAACGAACGGCTCGCTGGGTATTAGATGTTCCCGTCTTCCTCTCTGGTTCACCGCCTTGATCCTCGTCATCGTCGTCGTCGTCGTCATCTCCGATCCCAAACACATCTTCCCTAGAGTCCCAAACGTTCCCAAGGCGCGCTTTCTTCGCCGAGCTGGGCTGGGCTTGTGATGAGCTTTGATACATAGGTAGCATGGGCTCATCGTCATCGGAAGGCATGTCCTCGGGAAGCTGGTCGAGAGGCTGGTACAGGCGAGCAATTTCGCGCCGACGGCGGTAGTACTTTTCCAAGTTGTAGGATACTGAAACGGGAAGGTCTTAGAGCGCTTTGGTACTGATGAGGAGGGTGACTGAGTGGTATGTACCGACAAGGCCCAGCGAGGAACCCAATAGATTAGCCTGGCCACTTGTTTAGCTTGGGTTGATGGGTGCATCGACAGTCTACCAGACTTACTATCACATCTCCCAGCTGGAAGGTCTTGTACTGGGGAATAGTCAGGCTGCTACCTTTGATATGATACCCCGTGATGAGCGTACTCACCGGTAACAGCGATTGTACAATCTCGCTCACTATTCCGCCTAAGAAGAAACATAGTATACCGGTGGTAATTAAAGCAGCATTCCTCCATATCCATATCCGCCGAGCGTCCCTACAAGTGTAAAGTGTTCAGTATCGGAGTCGTGGAAATAGGAGACAGGCTCGGCACAAACTCATCGACATCAAAAATAAAGTAAAATACACCAGTTGCGATAGTGAAACACACAAAGTGTAGCACTTTATCGTTGATAGAAAATGCGTGCGGTATATTTGTGAATCCGAGGAGTCCCAATATAAGCATGACTACAGTCGTGGCGCCGAGAAACCACTTGATTCATCAAAGAGGTAAGCACCATATAGTACTACGCACGACAGAAAGGACATACAGGGCGGAATCTAATGGGAGTGTTTATGCCTTTGGCAAGCTTGAACGAGTACGACCGCATGCCCGCCCGAACTGCTCTGCGGGTTGCGCGAGACAATCGCGCCGAGAACGACGGTGAGGGAGTGTCATTTCCGAGGCGTGGCATCGGGGCGATCTGTACAGTACTTGTTGGTCTGGTGGACAGCGTCGGGACGGCAGGGGCGGGGATGGTGGGAGGACCAGCACCGGCTGCGTTGGCGATGACAGAAACGCGTAGCCAAGCCGGCAAGTAATCAAGCCAAATATCAGCACAGCTGCTGCTTCAATGAGCGTTATGTAAGCGACGCGCGGAAAATTTCCGAGTGCGGGGTCAGAACGTTTTGCGCACCTCCATCCTCGATTCTTTGTGGTTTTTCGTCTTGCAACACTCCGTGAGAGTCAGTCGAGATGGTTTCGTTCCAATGTGATGGCTGCTCGGACACAATAAAGAAACCCAAGCTCGATCAACGTTTGTTTATCGGATTTCAGCCTACTGCAATCTGCTAATGAACCCGTAATCTTCAGACGGAGCGCGGTGTCACGCATCATTTACTTGTCTGGATTGCAGGTTCGTCTTCGGTGCTAATTTTTGCAGTGATCCATCTCTTACCCGCTGCTTCTATTAGCACGACATTTCCAGGGCCGGCGCAATGGAAGTTCGTTACTTGCCTCTCCATCCTGCCTGAGTATGATCCAAACGATTCTTTCCAATCCCTTAGAGGCCACACTTCATGCATCTCCGAAGCTGAAAAGTATCAAAAGAGCGTCTATCAAGCTCCCGGAAGAGGGGTACGTTTGCCGTCTTATCATCTTAGACGTGCACTGAATTACCGCGCACTAGGGCACGAGAGGACGCGGAGGAGGTCGGGGCGGTTTTGGGGGGCGGTTCCAGCCTAAATGGGGAGGCTCGAACGATACACCCCTCGGAGCCCCGCTTCGCACGTTTGGATCAAAAGAAGGCTCGATAGCATCGACGCCCACTCCCGAAGAGACATCAACGCCAGCACAAACTAGCGCATCTCAAACCTTAGCGCCCGCTGCGGAGATATCCAAGGCTGTTGAGCCTACTGTGGAGGTTGTAGCCGAGAAAAACAAGTCCAAGAAGGATAGGAAAGAGAAAAAGGAGAAGAAGCGGAAGTCGCAATCCGCCGACGAGCCGCAGCCGGTAGCAGCCGAGGTCTATTTTGCTTTATGCATGTCTTGCTCGTTATCACTCACTCGACCCATTATTTAGGATGCTGTCAGCGAACCTCCTAAAAAGAAGAAAAAGTCTTCTAAGCGCTCTATCGATCCTACCTCTGCCCCCGCCGACCCAACTACCTGTCCCCTACCACCATCTCTCGAGACGGAGACGACAAGCGCGGAGAAAGTGAACAAAGACAAGAAGGATAAGAAGGATAAGAAGAAGAAACAAGGAGACGACGCGGCTGCCGACGCGACCGCTACAATTCCCAAATCAGAGTCGTCGCCAGAGAAGAAGTCCAAGTCGAAGAAAAAGTCGGAGGGAGAGTCGACAGGGGATGCCGCCGTCGTAGATAGTGGTATGGAGGTCGACCCCGTAGCAGATCCTTCGCCGTCGAAAAAGAAATCAAAGAGGAAGGAACAGAAGGAGGTCGCTGAAGTCGTGTCTCCAAAGGTTATGGACGGGGCTGCGCCGATCAAATTGAAGAAGTCGAAGGATAAGAGTAAAAAGAACGAGGGCGGAGAAGAAGTGGTTATTGCACATGGGGACGGCGACGTGATGGATGTAGACAGAGACGAGGGCAAGGTGAGGAAATTGAAGAAGGACAAAAGGGACAAGGCGGCGGAGGTTTTCACATAGCATCATCTGTTTCCTTCTTACATATTTCTTGATTAGTATCAAACTAAATCATGACACGGGTTTTGCTTTGTTGAGGAAGCGAGTGCCGGAAGAGTTCGTCATCTTGCAGCCAAAGGCCACCCTGAGGGTTGTCCAGTGGAAATCTCATGATTTACAATTTCCCTCATCAGTAATTTGATATTCTACTTAAATTTCCCCCATTTTTTGTTTTTGCAGTTACTCTACAGAATCCAAGCCTCAATAAAATTTAGATGGATATCATATGAGAGTTTCCTGTCTACCTTTAGCCTACAAAAAAAAAACTAGAAAAAACCAAGTATAGCTTGAGTAAATTACATGATATTGACTCCTCACTTAGCCACTTAAATCCAGTACTCTTAGCTCCTTACAGACTTAAGCCAAGCTTAGCACCACTTAACACCCTTACATCACTTTGTAAGTGGATTTAAGTGAAATGTCACATTACTGATGCTGCCCAAGTGGTTGCATTTTTGATACAATTGTTGAATTTGCAGTTTCATGCATGGTAGGATGACAGTTCTTACATAAGCAGTAGCTTTCATATAAGTATATCTCAGACTCCTACCCATTTGCTTGTTCCATGTTGTTAGCCTCAATCTCTCTAGTAGTGTTTATGTTTGGTCTTGTATGGTGTGGTTTTTTGTTTGTTCCAAGGGTCTAACTTGGGGAGGCTGCTTGTTCCACAAGCGACTGGAGGAACTGTGGTGTTTGGCACAGTGTGTACAGTCTTTGTATTGCTTAGTCACATAGTTCCTCAAGGCCCATTTTCGCAGTTGGAGGTGATTTTTCCTGCTGCAGCATGTACAACCACAGGGGAAAAGAGTGGGGGGATGATCTGAATCATAATCTGCAGCTAGTTCTTGATGCATCCCGCTGGATTCCATTGCTGCACACTCAATTCACATCTGATTCCACCAAACCTTTGATTCAATATGTCAAGAATATTTCTTTCTATGCACTCTCCAAATCTGATCGCCACAAAACTCTCATCCCAGGCTGATGTATGCAGAATACACCAAATATTCAGACAGCATTGAATTTTATGATTATTCTGTAGGGCCTGACATGAGCCTATATTCACATCGATGAATTGGGAAAATTCCAGTTGACCTACCGATGCAGGAAGACCTAGCACGCATTATGCGTGAAATTTCGGCACGCATAATGCGCGTTTGGGTCTTCCTACCAAATCCCAGGCTCGGCCGAGAAAGTTGAACCTGGGATTCCATTGAGCCCGGGATTTAACTGAACCTGGGATTTCGAGCCCAGAATGCCCGCTGGTGCCTATCCCATGGGTGCTAAAAATTTGACGTTGAGGGGATTCGAACATGTATCCCCCAGATAATAATCCTATTATATGTCGGCTGTAACACGATGTACCATTAGGCCATAGAAGTCTGACTACAGTGTTGCCTCCATAGTCCAAGTAGGCCACTATGCTGTAAAAGAATACTCAACAGCTACGGAGAACAACTTGTCCACGACGAGGCGAGAAATCCCCCTCCTGGAACCCCGAACGTTTTGCTTACCATCGTGTCCCCAGAATTAATCCCGAATCCTAGACTAATGTAGAGCGTATCACCATCCTAGAAACTCGAATTTGAAATCCTGAGTTTTGGCGCTCAGGTTGATCCTAGGAAGACCTGAGATTAGTAGCACCCACCCGTATTCGAAGTCTCGGGTCTCGGCGCCCAAGCGGATCCTAGGAAGACCTAAGACTAGTAGCACTCACCGGAATTCAAATTCCTGGGTCTTGGCGCTCAGGTCGATCCTAGGAAGACTCGGGATTAGTAGCACTTGCCCCAAGCTCAAGATCCTGGGTCTCGGCGCTCAAGTTGATCCTAGGAAGACCTGAGATCGGCAAGGTTTTGGGATCAAGGTCCCAGACTTTTAGCACGTTGGCCCTCGCAGAGTTGCTTGTAATAGGTGTACCATCAGTGTGATCTGGTAAAAAAAAGAGCTATCCATATCTATATCTTGTGCGTGTATAGGCGAACGGCCTGTGAAGTCCCTTTGGGTGCGCTACCCCACCGGCACAGCGCTTCGTGGCTACGGCTGAAGGCTTAGAGTCATACGGCACTGCAAATATGATATTAAATCGGGCACAAGAAAGGATATACATGAAAGTGAACTACGATCGCGGTTAGAAATAATTCCGCTGGAACGCTAAGGTATTCAGAATATACTCACGTTGTGAACGGGCCTTTGACGCAAGAAAGACGCGGACCAGCTAGTTCTTCTTCTTTGCCTTGGGCTTGGGCTTGGGAGGCAAGGAAGGGTCGAAGGGGACTGGTGCTTTGATCGCGCGGCCGGTGCTGCTCAATTTCGATGGCGCCGCCTCCGCCTGCTCCTCCCCATCCGCCTGCTCCTCCTCCTCCTCACCCAAAGCGTGCGATCTTAGGTCATGTGGAAGACGTCAGTATACACGGTTCTTGCGACCACGCAAGTTTGAATTTGCTTACCCCTTTGCTGCTTCACCGGGTTTCTTTGCACCCGCTGGCGGGTGTTGTCGTTTTGGCGCAGGAGCGTCCTCGTCCGGCTGTTCGTCGACATCACCCTGCTCATCAACATCACCCTGCACGACAGAACTCCCCTTCTTGGCGCCCGCTGGCGGTCGTCCTCGCGGTCTTTTTGCAGGCGGGGCCGGCTGTGCGTCGACGTGCTTCTGCGCGGCCGCAATGGCCTTTTTGGCGGCCGCCGGTGGACGCCCTCAACGCTTGGGCGCGGGGCGGGGTCGTGCTTGCTCGCCTCGGCTTCCTCGTCGACGTCCTTCTGCGCGGCCGCGATGGCGTTTTTGGCGGCCGCCGGTGGGCGTCCTCGACGCTTGGGCGCGGGGGCGGGGCCTGCTTGCTCGTCTTCAGCTTGCTCATCAACGTCTTCCTGCGCAGCAGTGATGGCTCGTTTGGCGGCCGCCGGTGGCCGCCCTTGGTGTTTCGGCGCGGGGGCGGGGTCCGCTTGCTCGTTGATGTCTTTCTGCGCAGCCGCAATGGCGTTTTTGGCGGCCGCCGGTGGGCGCCCTCGACGCTTGGGCGCAGGGGCGGGGTCCGCTTGCTCGTCTTCCACCTGCCCATCGGCGTCTTCTTGCGCTGCCGCGATGGCCTGTTTTGGGGCGCCCGGTGGCCGTCCTTGAGGCTTGGGCGCGCGGGCGGGAGATTTTGCGGGTACAGCTTCCCCGACCTTGGCCCTGAATGAACGCATTAGTATCTCCAGCTTCTGGATGCAAATGAATAACTTGCCGCTTCTTCGCTGGCGCCGCCACCTTCTGACCCTCTTCCCCCCCCTCGGGTTCGGTTTCGGCGCTGCGGGAGTAGAGCTCTTAGAATCTACTGGCTCAGCGTGAGAGTGAGTAAGATTTACCGTCTCTTGGCAGAACCCGCCTTTCCTTTGTTATTCGCGGCAACCTTCTCTCTGCCGCTTTGAAATAGGTCAGTTCACTGGTATAATTTTCGCGCCAGTTATCTTACTTACGCTTTGGGTTTCGCCGTCGATGCGGTGGGTGTGTCTTCGGGCTCTGCGGCAACTTCTGCGGGTTCTATGTTGCTGCCATCATCCTCGATGACCCCGGCTTGGGAGCCCTCATCGACGGCTTCCTCGTCTTCCCCAGCAGCCGCGTCTTGAACGCAGTGGATCTCAGATGGGATTGCGCGCTCTAAGGCAACAAGACACCTACCTCCGTCATCGCCATCCGCCTCTGCGCCTGCGTTCTCAAAAGTAAACCCAAAGAATGGGTTTTCATCGCTGTCGCTCGCCTCGATATGCCCGCAGAGCATGGCTACATGCACGGGCCTCATTTCTTCGAGAGGGCCCCACTTGATGGTGTCTGGAATGCTGGATGCCGTAAGATAGCTGTTGGGGTGCTGAATGAAATCGTCCCAGTCGAGCTTTTCTTGGGCCGAAGCCATTGCCTCAGTTCGAGAATAGACTGGACAATCGATAATGAGACGTGGAATTTTGGGAAAGTAGAATGATACTTACCATACAAGTCCCTGATGTACCGCTTGAGCTCGCGGATCATGCTCTTGCTGTCCATATCATCGCTGATGTTGATGCGGGGTCGCATGCATTCGATCTCGCTTTCGTTGTCCGCATATTCCCCAACACAGTCCTTCTTCCGCTGCTCTGGGTAGCGAGGCGCGAGTTAGCAAGACATGGATAGGTATCATTATGCATGCTGCGCATACCTTGTGCGGCGAGATTGTAGTCAACCCACGGCGTGCCAACCCAGTCGTCCCAATCGAAGTCCTCCGTCTTTAGCTTGCTGAAATCACAGCTGGCGCCTAGAGGGGGCATATCCACGCTGATAGAGGCAATGATAAGCACAGTAGTTCAGAGTAAGAGGCAAGGTTACTTACACCCAGCTGTCGAGCTCGCCGTCTTCCGCAGGACCACACGCCATCAGAGAAAACGCCCAGCCGTCGGGACAGCGCATCTGGGTTGACCAAAGCCAGACTTGCGCGGTGGCTTGGAGCAGCGCAAGGAATCTGAGAGATACATTCATCATCAGCGTGTGGTCGGGCCAATCACATCAATCGCATAAACGGGCTAGATTACATACCCCTCTTTATCCTCGACGTTCTCTGGCTCGTTTTGCGTGCGACCGGCCTCGGATCCGTAATATTTCTGATACTCGGCATCGAGCTCGTCCCACGCCATGTCGACCGCAGCCTGATACACACGACAGGCGATATCACTACGTCCCTCCGCAATGAGCGACTCTTTGGCCTGGTCGGTATAGTCGGCTATGAGCTCGACATGCTCGAGCGTGAAAATCCGCTTGGCGCTGGCCTTCTTGGGGCGCGCATATGCTACGGAAATCTTGTTCGGGAACACCAATGGCGTGCGGGCTTTGTCCAGCTTGGTCACAGGTTTGTTCCTGCTCTCGCGTAGAGCCCAGCGATAATAACGCTAAGGGAGAAAAAAGGAATGAGCGACGTAAGCGGCCAAGAAACGCAAGGTATGCTTACATATATCTCCTCGTCCTCGTCCCACTGGGGGTTCAGAGGCCAAAGGTCAAAAAACTTGGGAAGGACAGTATCTTGCCACCACGCCTTCGCGTTCTGATCGGCAGTCTTGACACGGAGGTAAAACCCGTCAAGACGAGCCCTTAGCCACTTCTCAGCATCGGGTGACGAAAACGTAACCGGACGATGCACACGGGCCCCTGGAGCCTTCTTCAGGGCGGCTCCCTTCTGCTTGCGCTTTCACGGAGGGGCGACGTCGATCCCATCATCGGAAGCGGCGAGATCGACGGCAACGACTTCTTCCTCTGTAATCGAGCCACCTTTCCCAACTTCCTCCTCGGGGCTCTCATTCTGAACGCGCGAAGAGAGGGCGGACGCGTCGGGGGCATTGCGTGGCGCAGGTGGGGCAGAGGTCGTGCACGGATCGGAGGCGCGCGGAGCAGAGGCGGCAGTGCGGGACGCAGAGCCCGTTGCAGAGGGCCTGGGCCGACCCGTGTTATCATCGCTATCGTCCGTGTCGAGAACGATAGTGGGGTGCGCTGAGGCCGCGCTTGTAGTACGCGAAGCGGCATTCGCCAAGGGCTTGCGTGCGGGTGGCTGGGGAAGAGGGCGCGATTTGGGAAGCGTAGGCGGGGGTGGGGGCGACACGGGATCCCCCGGCGCATTGCGCGCAGGCGGCCGGGGACGAGGGCGGGGTTTGGGAGGAGCGGGGCCGTCACCAACGGAAGTGGACTTGGATGATTTTTTGAGAGGCGGAGGCTGTTCGTCATCATCGACATTATAGGACTGCCGCGGCTTCCCTTTCTCCTTCTCTTTCCCCTTGTTGGTGCTCGCTTTACGCGCGGTCGTGGCGCTCTTATTCTGCGGCTCCGCTGGCTCCTCTGGCCTCGGGGTCACATCGCGGTTAGACCACGCCGCCTGTACATCACTGAGATCATCCATAGAGCGTGCTGCGCAGGGAGATTGGGGATGGATGCGGAATGGACGAGTGAAGTATGGAGGAGTGACTTGGATGGGCAAGTCCCTCGCTCTCTTTTCTTCGAGAGGCTGTGGCTATTATTGATCGGACGACTTTTTTTTCCGCTAAGTTTGCACCCGCCACCACCGGACCTCGCATTGACTTCCTGCAGCGGCGGCGTTGGCACGTGGGCAGTGGGGCCCTCAGCATCGTGATAACGACGTACACGGTCTGGACCAAAAACGGACTTACGACCGAATGAGTGCCGATGGGGCGCGTGCGACTTGCGTGCGGCCGTAGTTAGTGATCAAATCTGGCAACTTCAAGTTCAGTACACGGCCGCGGGTGTGCTTGACTGACTTACTGCATACCGCAGCTATGGCATAGGGAAACGGCCTTCGCGCAAAGATAATTGCCGCACAGAAGCAAGGTTATGATGTCTACGCAAGACAAGAGCCAGCACAGAACGAAGTGTTACACATAGGTCCGGATGAACGGACCTGTTTGCAAAGTGCTCGAATGGACGGGCATGGGGCTTCGCGCGAATGAACGCACAGGTTAACGAGAAGGGTCCGGATAGACAGACAAGCCTTCATCGCTGGGGAGGGTCCGAATAGACAGACACGCCTCCGCTTATTAGAAGGTTCCCGATAGACAGGTCACCGTGGCCAGTATGTTCAGATAACACCATTAAAGGACCTACTACTCACAGTACGTTGCTATTAAATTTGATTGAGCGCGGTTGCACAGTTGATGCGAGAGAGTCGCCGCCGGGTCGTCTGTATCCATGGGTATATGGCACGCGGCAGTGGCGTAAGCGACAGGAATACAGCGTAAGAGGCAGTGCTAATTACTACCAGTACTTCGCTCGAGAACCGTTGAGCGCTGGCCTTGAAGCTTGAGATAAGGTGGGGCTCCAGATTACATCAGCCGTTTGTATCCGGCTTCAAGGCAAACACGCAGCAGCCAGCTGTCAATATCCACCACCTCAAGCTCAAGTTTCAAGGCGTCAAGTTTCAAGCTCAAACATTCGACCTCGCGGCCGCCACTAGTCCCAGCGTTAGCGTCTCGTCGCGCTGTAAGTACTCTCGGTTCAACACGCCCCTTTTGCACAAGTATCGATAACCCAGTTACCTCGCCCTGCCTACGCTTGTCCTTGTTCATTCGGGATAGCTGTCCGTAGTCTCACCCGTGCATTCGGTTGTCTACGGCTTTCGAAGCGCGTTTATCCGTGCTTGCCACTCGCTGCGTTTACCCGCGCGAGATACTAGTGCTGCGTTTATCCGCGCACACCGCAAACAAGTTCGTTTATCCGGACTTACTTGTGTAACCTCACCTACGATCTCTGATCATACCACTTGGATCCCTCCACAAGTCGCGTTCAAGCTCCATTAAATATTGCCTGTGTATGTTCCTACGTCTCATCCGCTACCCGCAGCTTCCTTGCCGACACGCTCCGTTTATATTCCCTCACCTAGCAGTTCGCCCTCAAATCTCGCCTCCCCTCTCTTCGGTCTGCTCGTCATCTTCCCGGACTCTCCGTGAGTTGTATTAATGTGTGCTAACCCCAGCGATTGCTTACGATCTCGCTCCAAAAGCAATGTCGAGCCATCACTACGAAAGCCGCTATCGTTTCTACGCTATGGGGCAGGACCCCCGAAAGCCCTAATATATGTCCGATCCGAAAATGGAAAAAATCGGCACCAAATAAAGCCAAATTTCGGCTCAGGGGCATATAACATTAGCCAATTTTTGAAAATTAGTCCTCAGACGTTGTCAATTTTTTGTCCAAATTTTCGGAGTTTCGGGATCAGACATTGCTCCAGACTACCCTTTTTTTGCTTTTTTGGGATTTTTTCCCCTGTTTCCAAGCATTTTAGACTTTCTGGCACAAGACATAGTCATTTTTTCCCAAATTAGTCCTCAGACCTCTGCCCAAAATTGCACCATTTTTAGACTTTCCAGCATGAGACATCTGAATTTTTTCCCTAAAATTAGGAGATCTAGCATATAACATTTCCTAGGGCTTTC
>KL198071.1:74750-86117 GCA_000697705.1 Botryobasidium botryosum FD-172 SS1
GCTAACCCCAGCGATTGCTTACGATCTCGACTCCAAAAGCAATGTCGAGCCATCACTCGAAAGCCGCTATCGTTTCTACGCTATGGGGCAGGACCCCCGAAAGCCCTAATATATGTCCGATCCGAAAATGGAAAAAATCGGCACCAAATAAAGCCAAATTTCGGCTCAGGGCATATAACATTAGCCAATTTTTGAAAATTAGTCCTCAGACGTTGTCAATTTTTTGTCCAAATTTTCGGAGTTTCGGGATCAGACATTGCTCCAGACTACCCTTTTTTTTGCTTTTTTTGGGATTTTTTCCCCTGTTTCCAAGCATTTTAGACTTTCTGGCACAAGACATAGTCATTTTTTCCCAAATTAGTCCTCAGACCTCTGCCCAAAATTGCACCATTTTTAGACTTTCCAGCATGAGACATCTGAATTTTTTCCCTAAAATTAGGAGATCTAGCATATAACATTTCCTAGGGCTTTCCGGGGTCCTTATGGGGCCCGATCGCTTCCAACTGCGCTCGATTAATTCCTCGTCCTTCCCCAACAATCCTACCCACCCTCGTCTTGTGGAGAGGGCGCAGCGGGCAGGCGAACAGCGTCCCCCACTCTCACCAGACGGCACATACGGCGATCGCGACTGGCTTTTCAATACGATCAATTATCAGCGGAATCGCGTGTGGTTGCATTACATCCCCACGCAATCCATGTGGGGTGAAGGCTTTCGCGGCTGGAAACCCCCGCCTATCTACTGGAAGCCAGCCCAGTTCGGCGATGGACTGTGGCTGCAAACTGGTCCCACAGGCCGCTTCGGGGCTAAGTTGCTGACCGATTTGAAGCGATTCCACGACATCGGGGTCAGGCATGCCCTGGAGCTTCGCCAGACCGCCGTTCACTACACTCGCATGCCGCTCTATGGTGATCGGCTGAAATGGGATAGTATCCAGGGGGAGGGGACGTACCCTCAAATGTTGATCAATTTGGTGGATCTTCAATGCGCGATCGCCGAGCTGTTCGGATGGATATTTCTGCAAGAGAAGATGCAGCCGACCGTCCCCAGTATGGTGCCGCGCCCGACTGCGGCACCCATTGATTCTACAGCTCCGATACCCAGGCTCGACCACTTTACCGGTGTGATTGTCGAATGGGCCGGCCGAACCGGCGACTTCGAGTGCATGGCCATGTCGCATGGCGTAGCCGTCTGGCATGTTGATTACATCTCAGATCCCCAGAGCGAGATTGCTCCATGGAAGGGTCTTGCACAGGGAGGAACCATCATCAACACGCATCGCGGGGCAGGCTACGCCCTGGCAAGGAAGACGGACATAGTCCAGATGCACAGCGCGCGGGTGGATGAGCCCGGCGTTGCGAAAACATCCCTCGACGCCGTGTTGTTGGCCGAGACAGCGAGGCCACCTCGCGTGCCACCCCCACGTCAATCTTCCCGTGCCGCTCCTGCGGGCTCTGCCAGTGGCCAATCTTCTGTCGCCGCCCCCTCTGCCTCCGAAAAAATACCCGGTGCCGCTGTGGCCACTGGCCATGTCAGCACTTCTGGCGGGCTCCCGGGCGGTGTCAAACGACCCCGTGCTCAAGGCAGGCCAAGTGCCAGCGATTTCCCGGATAGCACCCCCGATTCCAGTGTCCCCGGGGCTGTTCGCAAGAGAAAGCGCAAGAACCACTATTCCCAGCGGCAACGGAGGGAAATGAAGGCGGCGGCGGCGGGCACTGGCACTAGCACCAGCGAAGCGGGTGGACCTTCTAGCGCCTGAAACTGTGAGGGCACTCCATTCATTTCATTTTGTTCTATCTATATCCTGATTGAATCATTCCGTTATAGAACTTCACTCGATTCGATCGAACGCCCCATTCATTTTTGGTTTATCCGCTCCTCGATTATTATTTTTGCATCACGTGCCTTCATCTCTCCCCTCTACTGCGTGTATATACCTACGTCCATACTCGCTTCCCCCCGCTCAATCAGTTCTTGATCGTACCATGCCTCCCAGACTCAAACCCAAGCTTCCAACGGCGCGTCATATTGAGACGCGAAAGGTTGAGGTACGAATGACAAAAATAGTTGTAACCGGGCGCGGTCGGGGCACACGCAAGGAGACGCGCATAAAGAGTAGCAAACCGCTGAAAGCCAGCATGGTTTTGCCTGAGCCGGAATCGGAACACGAGTGCGCGGAGGGCTCAGAGGATGAGGAAGAGGACGAAGTATGGGGTCCCTCGAGAGTAAGTGTTAGGTTGTCCTCGCGCCCGAGTATCCACGGCTGAACTCCAGAAGGCTACCAATATGCTTGCCCAGTTCCAAGAAAAAACCGATCTCTTTATCCAGGCCTTGCTTCAAATGGAAGCTCCTGCGAATCCTGATGCACCATGTGGATGCGCTCCCCAGGTGGTAGGAAGTATTCGTTGTTTGGAATGCGATCCTGATCGTCTGCGATGCCCGGAATGCGCGGTCAAGGCCCACCAGCTCCTTCCGTTTCACGTCACGGAGAAATGGCAAAATGGGCACTTTGTGAAAGCGCCTTTGGGTGATCTCGGGCTTACTTATCACCTCGGTCACGGCGGCACCCGATGCCCTGCTCTCAACGCGGATGCCAATGGTCAGCTGATCAAAGTTGCTCACATCAATGGGTTTCATGCCGTGCGCATTGGATTCTGCAAATGTCAACACGCGCCCGGCCACGCCGCTCAGCTGTTGGGAGCTCGACTGTTCCCTGGCACCATATCAAAGCCGAGGTCGGCATACACGGTCGCCTCGCTCACGCACTTCCACACGTTGACTTGGGAGTCACATATGGTCATATACGACTATGCCAAGGCACTTTGTCGCTTTACGGATGGGGTTGCTCCACACGATGTCCAGGTGGGCTATTTTGCATCCGTCCGCCGGCATCGTTTAATTCAGGATGTACCCATTCCCGCAGGCCCGATACGATGGATTTCGGGTGGTTTTCCGGTTCTGGCGTCATCTCCAGCTTAAGCTTCGGAGTGGACAGCCCCTGGGCATCGACAAGAAGCTCCCAGCGCCTTACAAGGGCTCGATCGCCACTATCTGCCCAGGGTGCCCACAGCCCGGTATTAATTTTGATCCCAAGAACCTCGACCCCAAACCGTGAGCAACATCTGTTACTCAAAGATTCATTGGCTCACGGCTTCGCCCCCATAGCTACCGGGATGCATTGTTTCTATGTATGGATGCCAATTTCAGGGCGCAGCAGAAGGCCAAGACGAGTGATCCCAAAGATTTCCACCTCCGCCCAGGGGCTGCGTATTTCCGCGAGGACAAGGCGTTTCATGAGTATCTGGCGAAGGTGGGGGATGAGCACGAGGTAAAGCTCTCCTTGCTGGCGATTTTTTGCTGCTAAATCCACTATCCCACAGCCGTCAACTTGCAGCGGTTTCAAGGCAGGGAATGTCCTCCGGGCCGGCCGGTACAAGAACACCGTGGTGAGCGGGCTACTGTCGGTCGTGTGCGCCCGCCACTCTTTCTTCCGGCCAAATGCTTCTGTCGATCTCCAGAAAGGGGAGAGATATTCACACGGGGATTACGCTCTGGCTGGCGCACTATCAGGGACTGAAACAATCCCTCGAATCTGGTTCTCGTATGACATCAACTGTCAATACCATCGCCGACTCAAGGAGCGCTTCCAGACACGCTTTCCACACATCGGTCAGGATCACCTCAAGAAAGTCGTCTACGTGGTTCCGAAGATGCACGTCCTGGCGCACGTAGAAGACTGCCAATATCTGTTCTCCCTTAATTTTACCCCGGGATCGGGCCGGACGGACGGTGAGGCGCCGGAACGCAACTGGGTCGAGACAAACGGCGTCGCCACGAGCACCCGCGAGATGAATACGTGCCATCGGCACGAAGTTTTGGACAATTCCATGAATGAGGTCAACTTCAAGAAGATGATAAAATTGCGCACGTCGACTCCAATCGCCCAATTCTGGGTCACGCACTGACTCAGGGTTATATCTAGCAACCACGCTCAATAGGGCCCATCCCGACGCTCTGTCTTGGTATAAAAGTGCCTGTAGGGAATTCGACAACCTCTGCGCCGCGACACAAGACGCGGACTTGGCCAAGTGGGAGCTCCTAGACGAAAAACCTTCACTGAAAGGAAAGAAGGTCATCAGCGTGTTTAAACCCGACAGGGGTAGCGGTGGGTGATTGCCGCGCCAAAAGTTTGACCTAGCCCTGACTGCCTGTATCCTAGCGCCATCTCTTGCGCAGCTCGTCAACGATCTCCTGCAAGCGGAAGCGAGCAAACAGGGACCTTCAGCCGCTCCGCACTCGGGGGTCGCGCCACTGTCCGCCGAGTTGGCATTCGTGGTCGAAGGGATACAAATCGAGACGCTGCGGTACGTTCGCCCCCATAACGTCTGATACGCTTGTCACTCACTCGGGCTATGAACCCAGTACGAAAACCCGGGACCTCTACAGCGAGCTCAAGAAGACTGGCGAGCTCAAGCGCGCGACCGCAGATCCCCGCTCGGCCCTCAGTGCTCTCCGCTCTCAGCTCGCCCAGCGCCTGGACGACTGGTGGCCTCACCGTCTTATCCACATGGCATCTCTGCCCATGGTTGAGGAGGCGGAAGGAGCAGATGTCGAAGATGTGGCCTGGCTGCTTCCATCATCGTACAGCCCAGCCGAGCGGGTAACGTATGATCTGCAGGCACTCGCGGCAACGGAATACCAGTTTCGGGAGGCACAAGCTCACGAGGCGCTCAATGACCTACGACTCGCGATCAAAAAGCGCGCTTTTGGCCTCAAGATGAAAAAAGGGCAGAAGAGCGGACGGGGCCAAAAAGCTCATACTCGGATGCAGACCCAAATCCAAGCCCTTCAAGCGGACGTCGAGAAACATGCGGGCGAGTATCGCAGAGCCAGGAAAGCGCTACGCAACCTTGGGATGCCTAACGACCATCCCACCTTCCGCGAGCTGGAGCAGGAGGATCTGCGGGGGACCACGGCCAACGATAGATGGGAAGAGAACGCGCTGGGCGAGGGACAGCGCAGTATATCATGGATATGGCTGGTTTCTCGAGCCCTGAACACTACGGAGGCCGATTGGTCAACCGAAGGTCAGTGCTCGTGCTTCCTAGCGACTGGGCCAAACTGAATAAATTCACGTGTAGCTGACCGGGTGCCTTGGTTCCGCGCGCGCGCACGTCGGGATCGTTGGCTGGAGGAGTCGGAAATCCTTGAAAAAGAGAAGATTCGTGCTGATAAATACTTTCACTTCTACGCGAAAATTTGGGCAGAGCTCATGACCCCCGGAGCCGCCACTCCGCTCGAGCGGGGCCGAAACGCATATTGCTACAAGATGCAAGCCATGTATCTTCGCCTGGCAGGTACGCAATCGATCGTGGTTGGACGATCACCGCACTGAATGTTACGCACAGACCAAATCGTTATGCCAGCGCCGGAGGAGGAGATCAGCATGGGTGAGCAACTGCCTTCTTTGGTCAATCGATCAACACGCTAAAATTCTACGTGGTGCACAGACCCACTTCAAATCCCGCAGCGCGAGGCGGAGTCAGAGAACACGTAAGGGCTCCAACCTTACATGTGGTGCGGAATTTGTACATATGGGCGCCTGTCCGTTTGGCCCCTGCAGCTCATTGATTCTCTGCGCAAATCAAAGCCTAGGCGGAGTGCACAAGCGGTTGGGCTTTTGCCCGCCAAGTATAAATTGCAAGCCTCCTCAGCCCAGCGTTGCTGCCCACCATGAGTACCACTCCAAGGCTCGACGACCAAACGGACGGGACGGAATCAGACCACATGCCTGACCTCGCTCCATACGACTCCGATGACGACGACATGGTCCTCAGCGATTCACCGCCCCGCGAGACAGTGCCTTCGACACCGGGGGAGGGCGATGCGCCCTTCTATCTGTGTGGCGATGCAAATTTCCGCCTTCGCGACGGCGCTGCAGTTGTGCGTTCTCTGTTCAATGTCCGCTGTGGTTACATGACTGACAGTGCGATGCACATAGGTACTAAGCTACGACGTAAACTGCCAAATGTTCCCCAAGTTGCATCAGATGGTGCATCAGCACCACTGCGACGCGGTATGTGTTTAGGGACGAATACCTGCTCGCCACCCACTGACAAAGTGCGCTCCTATAGGCGAGTATTCATGGGTCCGACGATGATGACTCACCCAGGGATCCCCTGCCCAGTGACGGCCCGCACCAAGACGAAGCTGCGGGGCCGCTGGAGGGAGAGGATCTGGACTATAGTGCGGATGCAGAAAACGACGGGGCGGGGCAACACGTGGACCAGTGAGGGTTAGAGCGGGCCGCCGGAGGGCAACAGTTAGTGATGCATGCGAACGTGACATGGTCGGCTTTGAATTGAGATCATATGTACACGTGTGTGAAACTTTAGCGTGGTCCGGCGCAGAAAGTCCTCGTGGCAGCGCTTCAGGTCCCTGGGTATGGGTCGGTTCACTCCGCGCTACTATAGACAACCCTACCAGCACGACCCGCCGCTGCTTGATGCCCAGCAACTTTCCTCTGAACTCAGAAATGATGCCCTCGGCTCTATATAGGGCGCCGCCGGTGGCAGTCGTAGACGCTGATTTGAGGTTTAGTGCAGCTCGCCAGGGAAGCACAAGATCTAGCCTCACGGTGGCGCCCGGGTACTCAGCTGTGCGGGCACTTCCTACACAATAATGTCTGCGGCTGGGCCGTCTTGAATTTCCCCCTCTATCTTATCAAACCCCCACTCCACCATCATCTGCTCTCCATCAACCCCCCATAAAGTATGTCTCCTCTTGCCCATGATCTCATCGTCTATGCTCACTTGTAATACCAGCTATACTAAGACCTCCTAGGTCCGCACACATCCCACAGACTCGCCCCTCGAGTCTAACCCACACTACCACCACTACAAATCCCCACTCAACCCCCCCTCGATGGCCGCAACCACAGCGAATAGAGGTGCTTCTGCTGGAGGTAAACCCTCCCAGCGGGACACCTCTCGCTGGCACCCATATGAGCACCAGAAACATGCATCGACACGCACCGTGTCGCACCCGATCTCTCCGCCCCGGACTAACCCAATCTCGGCCAACGTATCGCCGTTTACACCCCCCGCTTCCCGCACATCATCCACCGTATCTACGTCTTCTACGTGCGTAGAAACCGTAACTCCGCCTTCCTCCTGCCTCAACAGCACGAAGCCCACGCCCGCGCATACCCTGCGCACCATATCTAGTTTCTCGGCTTCGTCCACTGATTTTTCTAGGCGCGAAAAGCTCCTCAGCAAGGAGGAAAAGACCCGCTACGCGCATCACCTCGTCGGTACGTGCTGCATTCATTTCTGTCCTTCGTTCTGCCTCTCTCTCTCGTGTATGCTTGATTGTGAGTTTGTCCAGGGATTTGATTGCCACGGTGTAGGCGGTCGATACTCGTCAGGGCCATACGGTTCATCCAGTGGGCTGTGGTCCCTTTGTTGGGCGCGTATGTATCGATTTGTTGTGACCTTATTGTTTTAGCCACGCTGATATGCAGTACGTTTTGGCAGCACGCACCTCGCGTTGGTAAAGAGTTCGACTGGTTATCCGAATGTTTCGTTTCGTCATTGTATTCAAGAACATTGGTATTAGCAATCATTATATCTGCTCTCTGCCCTGGGTGAGTGTATTGCGCTATACGTCTCTCTGCCTCATCGACCGTTCGCTAACACATTCTCGTCTTTGTATTCCAATTATATTGTTATGATATTGGAGGCGACTGGCCGCGAATATCCCAGCAAAGCAAAAGAACAAAAACAAAATGAGAAGAAACACGGGTATCAAGCGTCTGAATATAGACGAAAGCGTGAGGGAGAAGGTGATGTAAAGGGAGATGGAGCGTATATTAGCCCACTAGGAAATGGACATGTACGTATTTCAGGGCGGGGGCGGGTACGACTACTAGAGCGTACGTATAGTCAGCCTTGAACCACCCATCGGTGTACTGCGTGGACTCACAAGATTTTGAAGTTGCTTCAAACCCTCCTCATGAAGAGCGTTGCAGATCGCGTCAACATCCACCTGATGGCCCACGGCGGTCCACGGGATGTATACCCGCGCGGTTTTCGCGTTGATCAGTTTGGCCCTGACCAGCCCATCGCGCCCATAAAGTACCTTGACGCGCAACAGGGGCTTGTGGGAGGAAGTTTTGGCCCCGTGGAGATCGGCCCAACGCCCTTTGAACAGCGTCGGTATGGTGCAGTTCTCTTTGCTGGTGATGAGCCATTCTAACATCGATCTGTAGTGTCGGATGCGTGAAGTGGCTGCACGTTGAGAATGGCGTGGAGGGGGGCGTACTTTGTCAAGCAGGACATGGCAATCGAATCGGCGATGAGGTAGCTGAAGCGGGTTGAGATGTGTGTCGGCGAGCTCGAGGGAGCGTTGGAATCAACGAGTTGGACTGCGAGGCAGGCCATTGCAGCTAGACTCGATTTGGCTTTTCCTTATGCGGAATGGCAAAGGTCGTGAACGCGGTAGCTTTGGCGAGAATAGCACACTCACATGACGCGTTTACAGGCCTCATTGACTTGAGGGGTGCAAGCCGTGCTTGCGCTCATACAGCATACGACGCGACCTCGATTGATATGCAATGACGTTGACAACGTCCGCGTCGTGCCTACAGTGGACTGAGAGACTCGGTGAGCAATCCCCTGGGTTTGTCCCTGCTGCCTGCGCGTATTCGACATACTCTGTTACCGGCAGCGATCGTCAGTCACCACCACCGCACACGCCCCTAGGTCACCTCATCCTTCCCTCTTACAACCCTCGCCCTCCCGCAGCTCCAATCGCGGAGGTCAACCCTAAGGTCGGTGCACTCGTTCCTTTGACTCGCACCGCCCAGAGGCTCTCCAGCTCTCCAACCCCCACCGATTGCTCCGTAACCCCGCGCAATTAATCGCGCCGTGAATATCCTTGGGTAATTTTGGAGGGCCAGGTGCAGCCCCTGGTTCACCGTCGTTCTCCCGCGCTTCTGGCATAGGCATGCAGGCCTACGTTCTGCCTGGCTCATCGTTGGTTCGTAGTTTTAGCATCATTTATTAGCCATCCGTGGTACTCAAATATTCGTGGTTTTCCGCGCAGTTCCTGGGGAGCGCGTCATTCGCCCAGTCCGTCTGTATCAAAGACGTAAGTATATTGTATCGCAGTTGTAGCTTCAATCGGCTGATTCTGATCATCGTCGCATCAGCTATGGTCCATGTTATTGGCATCGCGAATGAGGCGCTCGATGACCATCTTCCCCTTAGTGAAAGGCAACCCCACGATGGAAAGCTTCCCAGCTAATCTACGCAAAGAGGAAGTCAAACGCTTCTCGGGTGTTATCTTCTGCCGCATTGCCGTGGTGGCTCTGGGTAGTTTTAGCGGGTCTTGGAACCACCTAAAGGTGCGGCCTACGTCGCACATCTCTCTCACGTATCTCGTACTTATGCTTAAGTTCTGCACCAGCTTTATGCTCCGCCTCTCCTCCTCCATCGCCCTAAGCAAGACATTCGCTGCGGTCACAGCGCCCATTAGGTCTACCTCACTGGCTTATGCACCGCTAGGTTCCGCATGTGATTTTAGTTGGCGTGACGCGCGCGTCGCGCCAGACCCACCGAACCTTTAGATCTTCCTGCCAAGGTGCCGGCCGGGATTTCTGTAGCTAGGCCTCGAGCACGCAGTAGCACCACGAGTTGCATCACGACTTCGTATTCCCTGGGTAAGCTCAAATTTCACTTAGCTACTGAGTTACTTCGTACTCTTACCACTGGCCCATCTCTACATTGATGTCCGCAGGAGCGGCAGCAAGTGAAAATATGCAGCGCTCGCTCAATCACCACATGGGTGAGTCTCATACGGAGCACACGCTAATCGGAAGGTTTGAGATTCTGCCCAGATTTGAAGTACAAACATTCACTGCTCAAGTTCTTGACAACGATCCAGGACTTCGGACAAAATCCCAGGCAGACCCGCGCGCGCAAAGACCCAGGAATTCCCAGGACGTCATGGTCACACTAGGCCCGATATTCCAGGTGCGAGCGCTCATCTCCCGAGTTCTTGACAACCCAGGATTTCTGACAAAATCCCGGGCAGACCCGCGCGCTTCAAGATCCCGGTTTTCTCTGCGAATTCCCAGACCTTAGACCTTGGGGAGACGTCAAGCCCGAGATTCCAGGTACGAGCGCCGAACACCCGGGTTCTGCTTGTCTGACGAATTCTAGGCAGACGCACAAAATTCGGGAGGACATGATAATGTGCACCCAAAGCACTCTGAATATCTTCCGCGTTTAGCTTTTTTAGTTGCTTAGTAATGATATTATGCACTATAAGCAAACGGTGACATCGTCTGTTACTATCCCTACTAGCTCAGCGGTACCAGCAACTAGATGTAAGCATGAAAAGCGTGGGCCTCAGGCTCGATTCGCGGTGGTGGCATCTTTTTATTTGAGACCAATGTCATATTGTGAGGACCCAGGATTTCACGAACAATTCTCGGTCTCTGAATATATGTAGCAAGTTCCAGGATCTTCCGGAAGACCTAGCCGCGCATTACTCGTGCTGACACTCAGTGCATAATGCGTCACAGGTCTTCCTGCATCTGTATGTATAGTGAAAATTCATGAATGCCCCTCCCTATTCAGCTCACATTCACATTCATTCTGTCAGAGTCATGCAAGTCCGAAAGGGTCTGGAAAGGGTCCGAGTGGGAACGGGGGACCCTAAGGGTCCGGACACTCGGAATAAGACGTCTGACCTCCGGAGTCGGCAGGAAACGGAGACAGGAACTTAGGAGCTGCGGCTGAGCAGGACAAATGGGGGGAAAAGATGAGATACTAACTCTGCTGCACCCCTAAGGGGGCAGCTGGTATATATACATGAAGGATGGAAATAGGAGTGTCAAAGCTAATGAATGGAGAAGCAAGGAATGTGTGGACGTAAGGGAAAGAAGCAAGGGAACAATGGAAAGGGGTTCGGGCAGAAGCCCGTGCGCTGGGAATACTGGTCCAAGGCTAGTTGGAGAAATAGGGCAAACTCCGGACGCTCCGGAGGGTAAGGAGGGGCATGGAGTGGTGGCTGCGCCTAGTCTGGAGTCCGGAGTTGGGTAGGAGCAGAGCGGAGGTCTGGAGTTGGCACGCAGCATGTCAAGGTCGTGACACATTCTGGATTTACATTCATGAATAGGTGATTCATGAATATGAATATTCATGAATGTGGTACATTCATGAATGTTCAGATATTCATGAGCCTAGTATTCATGAATGTGAATGTTATTCATAAATAGTATGATACCCTGTCTGGCCACAAATACCTGTGATTGTGACACTGGTAGGTGCCAGCAGCATACTTGGACTCATGAATAAGAATAC
>KL198071.1:100002-238334 GCA_000697705.1 Botryobasidium botryosum FD-172 SS1
GCTCTCCAGAGGAGGCAGCTGGTATATATACATGAAGCTGTCTAGTGGTGTCTAATAGGAGTGTGAAAGTAATGAATGGAGACAACGGGGATCAATAAGAAATGTATGGACAAGGGTAAAGAAGGAAGGGAACGTGTGGCGGGGTCTTCGGCAAGAGTCCGGCGAGGCGGGCATCGAGGCCGAGGGTCGCGGGCCCGCGTGTAGGAGGTCCGGACGCTCCGGAGGGCCTAGGCATGGGGCCGGAGGGGCCGGAGGGGCCGGAGGCCCCGGTCATCGTGCGGAGGAGGTCCTCAGGGTCTCGGAACGTGTCGCGGTCGTGACATGGTATAGGAACAAGCACTTACAAAAGCCACTCACTTTCTATTGAGCATGGAGCCATGGGGGGCACATGGATCAAGCATCCAGATAAATTACTTACAACCTGTTGAACATACAGCCATGATGGTCAGCAGGGTGGTACATGGATCAAGAACCTATATAAACCACCCACAATCTGTTGAACATACAACCATGGGGGTAAGCAGGGTGGCACACAGATCAAGCAACCAAAAAATCCACATCCTGTTATTTATAGAACCATGGTGGTCAGCAGAGTAGAACATGGGTTAAGCACCCAGAAAAGTCACACACAAGCTGTTATAAAAGCACAGTGGTCAGCAAGGTGTGGCACATGGGCTGAGCATCCAAAAAGAAACTCACTTTCTGTCAGTCATAGAGCCACAGCAGTTAGTGAGGTGGCACATGGATCAAACATCCAAAAAGCCACCCACATACTATTGAGCATAAAGCCATGATGGTCAACATGGTGATACATGGGTCAAGCACCCCAAAAGCCACTCACATTCTATTGATCACATAGCCATGGTGGTCAGCAGGGTGTGGCATATGGATCAAACACCAAAAAAGCCACTCACATCCTGTTGATCATGTGGACAAGATTACCAGCTGGGTGGAACATGGGCCAGGTCTATCAATACAACACACCTTCTGTTGGACACAGGTCATGGCATGCAACATCAAGTGAGCATTCAATAAAAATCAAATCATACCTTCCTCCTTATCTATGCACACTCCCAATAAATCCAATGAAATTGCATTATGGGGCCAAAATACTCACTTCCTTCTGATAGTACAACAAATACCCCAGTTAATATTGATTCAAAACCACCATGTGTTGTACTTACATCCTGTAAATGGTCACATTCACTCACTTGCTGGTATTGAGATATTATAGATTACATACTTCCTATTGTGACAAAAAAAAATGAACTCAGCATTTTCCTGTCCAAACTTTGAAAAAATAACACCCTCCTTACCAACTAAAGGGCATCAATGGGAACCAAATAATCTCCTGCTTGACTTAATCCAAATTGATATTGGCTCACATTCTTATTATGGGGTATTATGAGGCTGTGTTTGGTATTAAAAAAAAACACTTACATCCTCCAAAGATGGTATCATAATGGCAAGTTAGAACCTGCACATACACTGTCATAATATCTTCACATACTTTCTTTTAATTCCACATCATGTAAGTTTAACCAGATAATCAGATTTACAGCCGTTTCGGTTGCATATTGCATCTGAGCGTTTTGCGCCCTCGCGCACAAATTCCGGTTCAAACCTTCCGCAGCTCGCGTCGGCCGCAAATCGCATCCCAGGGGGAAAAATCATTAGTAACATTGCCATAGGGAATGCAGGGCTAGGGCATAGTACAATAAAATCACAGAATTTCCAAAAAAAACTCGTTATGCCCCCGAGCGCGCCGCGAGCCTCCTAAACCATGTCAAATCGACGTAGACGACATCATGCTACGTATGCGAAGGGCAGGAATTTCCCATTGTTCCTATAACGGGGCCAAACGAAGCGCTAAGCGCCTCCTGCGCGCGCGGGGGGCATTGTCGAGCTATGAGTATATGTATCAGAGGTCTGACAACAGCGCTTGCGCCTCTCCCCCTCTCATTTGCTGCTACCTGCTTTCGTCCCCTCGGACAGCTAGTCATGGGCAATAAAAAAAATCAGCGCAAGAGTTCGAGACGGGCTATAGACGCAGGGGATGCACCCGCGTCCGACGATCCTTATCAGCTCCATACCGTCGCACCAGAACCAGAACCGGAAGGTGACGCGAGCGACGCTGCAAGCATTGATCACAATGCGGAGGGAGCCGTACCAAACCGTGACCACGCACCGGTCCAGTCCATTGACGAGAGGCTTGCCGATTTGCGCGCTCGGATAGATGCGCACCTTCCTTCGGACCTTGAAGACGCAGAGTGGGACGACAATGCTGATGAGGATCAGCTCTGTAAGTTACAGCAGCTACATCCAAACTGGAACATACCTAAAGATCATCCAGCCTCTGACAGTGAATCATCGCTTGAGGAGTCCGAAAGTGACACAGAGCGTGTGGCCGGAATAAACTACGAAGTCGTCCTTCCCAGCGGGCACGTGGGGTCTTTCATGAGGTCGTGGGATACAACTTTCGAGCGGCTTTTGCGGCGTATCGGGCAAGAATTGAACGTGGACGAGTCCGACGTGAGAGTAGGATACCGGCTGAGCATCGATCCAAAAGGCACACTGCTGCGCAGGCTTGACGCCAAGTTGTTCCCACATATGGTCGAGAGGATTGCGCAGTATTATTCTGATCAGAGGGCCAAGGTTCAGCGGGCAAAGAAACGCGCGGGAGCCTCGGCGGGCAGCTCGAAGAGTAAGGGTAAAGGTAAAGGTAAAGGCAAGTCAAAGGGTAAGGGGAAGGAGAAAGCGCGTGTTTCGGAGACCCCTCGTATCAAACATTTGACAGTATGGATTGAGAGTCTGGATCAAGTCAAGAAGGTGGCCAGCAAAAAGGTGTGTTTCTTGTGTCGTTTTGCGATCTTATTGCAAATCAACCTGACGTCCTCAAAGAGAAAGAAGGGCGATGTTTCAAGCGGTGATGAGGACAGAAAACTCGGACCCGACTTTCAAACAATTTCTGCACTCAACCTGTCGCTCAGCTGTGAAAAGAAGAAGCATAAAGGCCGAGCATGCTACACACTCCCAAATGGTGATTGTCGACAGCTTACTGTCCAAGAAGTTTCTACCTGGGCGATCGGCATTGTAAGCCTGCGCTATTACTGTTTAGTATGCCTTTTACTCACCATCTAGCTATGCGGCCCGTAGAAACAAGAGAGAGCGTCACTTCACACCCCGCCGCCTGAGCTAAAGCTTCTGGAGGGGGCTCCAGCTGCCCGAAACCAACCAAGTTCCTCGCGCATGCAGCCTAGTCCACCTCTCAGCCACACCCATGCCTATCTGCCTTCTGGCTATGCCCCCTATTTTTCACCGCTGGGCATTTACCCACCATGGTACGGACAGCCCAATCCAGACGCTTTGCACCCTCCTAGTACCATTGCCCCACCACCATCCAATAATCAACAGTCGACTACCAATGCCAAAGAGGATTCGGATCTTGGTGACCTGGACGACAATCCGGCTCGCTTCCCCCTCATCTTTGATTGGCTGTTTGAGATTGAACTTAGTAATCGGAGCAATGGGCGTAACTTTATGGCCCATGCCGAGGCGTTTGAAGATCTTGGGCTCCGCCGCATCCACGAGATACTTGCTTTTAGTGCCGAGGAGCTCGCTGATCTTTGTCACATGTCCATCGGCCAGGCGAAGTTGCTGAGGCGTCTCGTACAGACCGACGTCAAGAAAATCCAGGGATAAATCGATAACAAGTCAGTAGTACTACATGTGTCGAGTTGGCCTTTTCTCTCCAAACATTTACCTATTACTTATCCTACAAAACCCGTATACGCGAAAGGCATAAAATGTACACTAGTAGCCACTGTGGCTAAAGTATCCAGCCGTGTCCTGAGCGGTGATGCTAAAAATTGCATTGTGAATCATCTTTGCTACACGATCTTCTTCTTGGAATAGCATGTGTGTGAGAAGCTCGACATTGTTGTGACACAGGGTTGACTTGAACTTTGAAAAGCCTTCTTCCATGGGGTTGAAGTCGGGGCTGTATGGAGGTAGAAACTCCAAGCGCATCCCACTATTTCTGAAGGGTGAGCTTTAGATGCAAAGAATCACTATTTTGGGGGAACAAACCGATCTTCAATCATCTCCCTTACCACAGGAGACTTGTGGATGTGACAGTTATCTGCTACAACAACAGAGTTCCGTCCAGGGAAGGGGTTCATTTGATCAAGCAGCCCCTCAATAAAATCAGCAAACTGCTTGCCATCGAATGAGTCCCGCACAATCTGCAAAGAGAGGATGCCGTCTTGAGACATGGCTGGGAGAACGGAGTATCTGCCCAAAGACCATGAAGCCATAGGTAAATCTGATTAGAGGTACGCTACCAAACAACTTGCCTTTGACCTCACACAAACGGAGTCTGGGTAATGGCTCACTCACCGGTGCGAGACCAACCACGGCGCCTGATGGTGGTACGCTTGCCAACACTAGTCTCATCCACGAAAACAAGCTGGTCGGATTGATATTGGGCCCCTATATTGAACATGAACATTGTGCGTAGCATCTCGTTTCGCTCCGCGGCCTGTTTTGTAATCTGGTGAAGTCACAGTTGAGCGGAGAAAAGTTTAAAGGAAAGACATAGTAAGCCCAGACGTACATTTTTGTAAGAATATCCAGTGCGATTCAGCCCTTCCCAGATGGTAGACAAAGATGCAGTCACTCCACGCGAAGCACGCAGATCATCGTGGAGCTGCTCAAGGTAAAGTGTGGGCGTGTGCGACAGCCGAGCAAGCAGGAACTGGGGATTATGGGGATCAATAGCATCAGCAACAATTCAGGATAATTATCAGCTAAAACATATACCAAGATATCGCCTGTGGATAGCATGTGGCGCCGCCCGCCGGGCGGTTTATTATACTGGGCAACATCACCAGTCCGCTCGAAGTGCGAGTAAAAGTGCTGGAGCGTCCGAAGTTTCAATCCTGTGTAAACGGCGACCTCCTGTGCGGGCAAATGGGCTCGCATGTTGACAAGCACCCATTTGAAGTGATCGCCAACGATTTGATGGCGCGGCATTGCTGGCGTGGTATCAGTGGATGCGCGGTGGATGGACAACGGCATGTAGTACTATGTAATAGTGACAAATTACGATTTCCCAATTTGGTATGTCTGCGATATTGCTTTTTTCATGATTTTATTGCATCATGCCCTAGCTACAAGCATTCTGGACATACTTTCCCAAGGCCACTCGCGCTCGGGAGACGATTTGAGCGTGGTACGGCGCGCGGAATCTTGAGCTCATTTTTCATGGAGTGGGCGCAAAATCTCGGATGCGCCATATGCACTCGAAAGCGCTGTAACATCACCACTCACAGTCTTTTGTTCCACAGGAACATATGTCAGTCATCCAGTCTTGATCAGCACATCTGTGAGACACCCACCTAGTGTTTAAGTTCAAAAGTGAAAAGTCAGCCATAGTAAAATGGTCTAGAGGATATGCAGCCAACCCAAATATATGGGAACCACTTCAAAATCTCCCCCAAAAAATTTATATCAGGTTCAAAGAAGCCAAATTGACCCTGTTTTGCAAGAGCTGCAAAATATTTAATCTCAATATCCTGATATTACTATGTACTAGTATAAGGTTTATACCTTTTGCTGCATTTGTAATTGTTCCACTGTGCATTGACATTAACAACATGATATCAAATAGGAAATATACAATGCTCACCTTTCTACAGCTGCCTTTATGCACAGCTTGATATTACTTTGCTGCACAAAAACTAACAATGATTTGAGAGCATCATCATCCAGAGAGGTGAATGTCTTCTCAATTAGTTCAGATACCCCTTTGTGAGAATGTGGAAGAATGTTTTTTTGCATATCTGTAAAAGTACACATCATTGGTATTGTATGCCACCAGGGAATTTTGTGTAAATTATACTTCTCAGATAAACCACATCCTTTGGGGGATGAGGTTGATTTTGTATGAGAGGAAGATGTGTTGATTTGAATATTTCTTCAGCATGAGCAGGAGCACCCTGCTTAGCCTCCTCAAATGGACAGCCACTGGCTTCGAGGATTTGAAAGGCAGCAGAATCAAGTGCGTCGAACTTGGTGAACACAGCGATGACAGGAACTTCGGAGAAATTTTTCAGTATTAAGACACATCAACATAGAGTTCAGCTACTTGCCTCTGCCAGTATCAATCTTTCCAAAGAATTCTTGCTCGGCTGCTGTAATCACTCTATTTCCGTCTGTAGGAAAACAGTACCTGTAAAAGGAATCCTATATGAATGCAAGCTACAAGGAGATATGGCAAGATGGCATAGCACCATATAGCGTGTAATTGCTCATCCATATCGTTGCTGGCGGCTCGAGTTTGAATGAAGGCTCGCACAAGCTCCAGTTCATCGGTGGCCCCAGACTCAAAGCCACGCGAGTCATGGAAAATGTATCCACGATTACTCGGAAAGATGAGCGAGTAATCAATCTTATGCAAGCCACGCTGAAAGAGTACGTTAGTATCATACCAGAAAAGTCGTAGCTCCAAACGTACCATCGAGGAAGGCGAGAGAATCGCACTGGAGCCCCTCCCAGTGATTGTATCGCGAATAGAATGAGCAGCTGCCCGAAGCGCTCCGATCTATTCAACTGTAAGCGAATCATCAGAATATCTCCAACCCCAAAGTACTTACTTTATGCCCTTTGCGATCGTAGACTTCGGGTTCTTCATTAGTTCCACAGAGCGCTCGAAGAATCGTCGTTTTTCCTGCATTTGCTCTGCCGATGATAAGCACACGGAATTGCGTGGGTCGTTTCATGCTGGGGTAGAGGGTGATACTGCTGCCGAACGAAGTTTGCTATGTGTGAACTGTAGAGTGGGAGTCGCGAGATAGGAGTTGCACGACGAGAACGAGGCGGTGAGTCACGTCTCCTATTCGGGCCAATCTTATGCACTCCGCTCAGCCCCGCTCGTTGTCCGTACACTTTGCCAGTCCCACAGTTACGCCTGGTTCAAAGTCTCTTCGATACTTACGACTCCTTGATAGGCTACCTTCGACACCCCCTTGTCCTGCTGGTTTAAGGTTGGACGGTGAGCGCATTGAAGCCCACTTCCTTGTGGTGGCAGGTACTTAGTGCTAACTAGGACCTCCCACCGCCGTGCCTGGTAAGCGGCCGGAGTTCTGGTATGAATGCATATGCTCTTCCGGCGATAGATTCAGCCAGAAGTTACAGGATCACGTATGCGGCGCGCCAATTCAATACGATGATTAATTTTGGAACTTGGGCTACTCCTTTAGTACTTGTCATTCCCCGCGCACTTATCAGATACACGAGAGTGATCACCGAAAACGTCACGGCAATAGTAAATACGTCTCTATTGCAGCGCGGTACCTTTCCGCGAATGGGGAAATAATAGATGCTGGTCGCTCACGGAAAAGCCAGTATTTCAGTCGGCTACTACTTAGTATACTTAACTTCGCAATCCGCGCTCTCATTCGGTATCAACGACGCTGACGCTATATGTTATAGCGATATGGCTCCCTAACTGGGTTTTTGTGGAATTTATGCAGTTTACGATACACACCACAGCTGCTCGATTGTTCTGTCGTAATTCTGGCAGTACAAGTATTCTCAGCTGATAGCGAGAAGCTATCTCTGCCCCCCCGCAAACCAGTGCCAGTAACAAAAAATAGAGAATAAACCAGAACAGCACCCCGAGGACTATAGATCCGCAAACATTTCATTGACTTCGAGCTCATGCACCGTGCCCTTCTTCAGCCTCTTCGCCATCTTCGCCTCGCGTGCCAGCTCCTCCCACTCCTCTTGCGCCTCCTCATCCACGTCGTCGTCCTCCATCCTCACGCCACGCTCATCACCCCCCGCCTGATTCTCCCCGCCATCCTTTGCACTCTCTGCCCCCTCGCCCTCCCCCACATCCACCGACATCCCGTGCTTCTTCAGCCACTCCCGCTTCCGCCCCTTCTTTTCTTTCCTCAGATCCCTAGCCTCCCTCGACTTCTTCTTATCCGACCACGACGAATTCATCTTCTTCAGCTCCCGCCTCTTCAGTCTCTCTTCTACCTTTGCAGCCTCCGTCTGCGCACGCGTAGCGGCAGCCTTCTCCTGCGCCTCCAATCTCTGCTTCTCCAGCACTTTGTTCGCGAAGGCGTAGCTGTCCCACTATCACCCCCATTCGCCATTCACCGCGTCAGTGCAGTGTCAGATGTAAATTCAAGAATATGGGCGCTTACGTCAACCTCAACGGTCTCCCAGTCTTTCCTTTCTTCCCTGTCTTTCAGCTCCGGCATCTTCGGCAGGCGAAGGAGCCCGTAAGACATGGCGACTCCGACGAGATCAAGGTCTTTTATCCGGAATATATACGACGCTTCGTGTTTTGAGTATGCGCGCACGAATGATACAAACGCTTTGACGCCCTGTAAATAAAGCCATTTGGTTCGTTTCTTAGTGCCCTCTAGGAGAGCAAAACTGTGTACGGGGGCACCTTATCGTGGAGATCGCGGTCTGTCAGGACTACTTTCTGCATCTCTTGCAATAGTGTCTTGACATCCCGAGCTCTCCGCTCATCATCAGCTGCTTCATCCATCGATCCAGTGTTGCGTTCATCATCTTTTAAAAACGGCCGTTCTTTGATCGGGATTTTGCGCACGGCAAGGAATTCTATAGCCAAGCCGGCATAAGACAGACAAAAGTGAGGACATGGGCAACAGCGGACACAATACTCTAGGACAACATAACATACCAATATAATCCAGCTCTCTCCCCTCGCACAGCAAAACAAACGCCTTGCCCTTCTTCCCCGCGCGCGCCGTCCTCCCCGCCCGATGACTAAACGCCTTTGGATCCGTCGGCGGGTCGAATTGCACCACAACATCCACATCGGGCAGGTCGAGCCCCCGCGCTGCGACGTCCGTGCATAGGAGCACCGACGGATTCGCGGGCGTCGAGGGGTGCGAAACGAATTTCGAGAGGGTCGAGGTGCGTTTTTGGGGTGTGAGGTGGCCGTGCAGGGCGTGGAATGTGAATGGGGAGAGGGAGGTGAGGCGGGGGAGGATCTGAGAATGGGGATGTCAGTTCTAGAAAGTAGCAAAGGAGGGGGTGAGGCGACGGACTCTGGAGAAGTAGTCTACACATGCGCAAGTCGCGAAATACACAATAAATCGCGACGAGCTCAGGTTGCGCTCGTTATTTAGGAGGCGGACAAGCTGAAGAGTTTTCTCCGAGGGCCGGCATGTTATATACGAATTCTGCAAGCTAGTATGAGATGGAAGACACTCCCGTCAGCACAAAATCTCACAGCACGCGCGATCTGGGAGTTTGAAATCTGACCTAGCTGGCATTCGTCTCTCAGAAACCTGCTCTACCACTTCAGCCTTGCGTTTCATCCCAAGCAGCTTCTTCGATTCAACTTTGACAACGATGCGAACAGGATTCCGGAGGCCCACGCGCACGAGCTCGGATAGCCCGTCTGTCATCGTCGCCGAGAAGAGCCCCGTACGGCGCTGTTTGGGGAGGTGTGTGAGGATGCGCGTGATGGAGGCGGAGAAACCCAGGTCGAGGAGTCTGATACCGGTTGAATATTAACGCACGTCGATCACTTAGGTGGTTATTTTAGGGCGATGAGTACTTACCTGTCTGCTTCATCTAGCACGAGGACCTCGAATTCTTTTACACTAACGCTTTTTTGACCTCTCCCGAGGAGGAACTCCTCAATACGCCCGGGGGTGCCGATGATAATGTCTGCGCCGGTGGAATGAAAGCGGGATAAGTCCTCTGCCGGCGTCGACGTCGAGCCGCTGACAAGGAGCAGGGGCGGCGGGTATGTTGGTTCGGGCGGAGGGGGAGGTGCCGATGATGATGTCGGTTCATCCTCTTCTCGCTCTTCGTGGGGTTGGGAGTTCAAAAAGAGGGCGAAGACAGAATGGATTTGAGTCGCGAGTTCACTGGGTAATCGAGTAAGAATGAGGTTATAGGGCGAGGAAACGTATGCGCAGAGCCATACCGAGTGGGAGACACGATTAACGCGCCTATCTCGTTCTTTTTGAGACGCGTCTGTCTCCGAACGAGCTTCTCGATGATGGGGATGACGAAGGCCAGCGTTTTTCCCGACCCGGTGACTGCCTGGAGAAAGTTGTCACCAGACGAGAAAGGTATATACGGAGTACTGACTGACCTCGACGACAACGTCCTTGTGCTTCATAAACAAGGGGATGGTGCTAGCCTGCACGGGTGTCATTTGCTCGAAATTGAGCGATCCAACGACGTCGGCTCTACGCCATTACAAATCCGTCAAAGTCTACAGAAAATAATGAAGAAAGATACCCACATCCATGGTGTGAGCGGAGGATCGAGCTTCGACCAGCTGCCCGCAAAGCTCGGTGCTTGAGCGAGCCGTTCGCTCATAATTCACGATCGCAAGTATCCGCAGAAAAGCAGAAAAGTGAAAATTTGCATCCGCGGGTGTGGCCAAACAAATAATATCCGAAAGGGAAGCAGGGCCATGCACAGGCCTCGTTGCGACCGTGTAAGTCAAAAAGCACACGATGTGAGCCTTTTTTTTCTTACCACACGACTCCCATCCCGCACCCACGATGTCCGCTGCTGCTGTCGGACCCGCTCCTGGCTTCCGCCTCGACCGCGACCGGCGCAGAGCCGAGTCTAACCTCGAGCTCGCGAGATGGTTCGAGGGCCTCTCTCCTGCCGTCGTCCGGGGTGGCAAATTTCCCTTCGAGGCGCTCCCCGTAACCGTGCTCTGCTTCAATCGCGAAAGGAAATACATGTTTCTGTATGAGCGTCAGGATTCAATGCAGCACGTGTACTCTGCTACTATCCGTAAGCAGTCTCTTTCGTTGCTCCTTGACATATAGCTTATTCTTAAGCTTGGAAACAGGGGGATGCGTTGTGGCTAGCGTTCGCGTTGATATATCGCTCACCAAAAGCGGCGTTGTTCAAAGAGAGCACGTTTTGCACGCTATGACCTACGCCGCGCGGCAGGGGATCCACGTCGTTTTGGGAAGCACACCTCCATCGACGGGACATATGGCCACGCATCCTTGGAAGAGGCCGGTGTACATGACTGGCGGAGCTCGGCAAGATGGGTCTGAGATACGGATTTCTCTGCCAACGCTGGAGGACCTGAGGTCGGGCAAGGTTCCGGATAACGTTGATCAGTACCCCCGGAAGAATATCCCTCATCATCACCACGGTCCCGAGCTACATGCCAAACTGCAGGCCTTGCTAAGGGAATTCGAAGAGGACCTGGTCTCCCAAACAAAAGAGGCTTACCGTCGTAAGCTAGACATGGAGGCGATCGAGGCTAAGGTACAGGCCCTGTTACGGGCAAGCGACGAGTTGGTGTCGGACGCGACACACCGCGGCGTCGACCGAGAAGAGCCTGCGGACTTTTACTCGCCTATGGAGACCAATGCGCTGGGCTTGACGATGACACCCCATCCAACGTCAATTCCCGCATGTTAACGCGAAACGCTGTCACTCGACCGCACTCCCCATGCATATAGAACGCTTCTATTCTCGTCACTCTCGATCTTGCCATGTCCCTTTCTTACTCCATACATAGATACCCGGCTTCGCCTCCCCAGTATGCACTATGCCGACCCTGTATCTTCCCGCTGTATCTATCAGTCGTGCACAGAGATTCCATACTGCGCTTTGTAGATTGTTACGACATATTACCTGGATAATAGACGCCTGTATCGAGCCGCACTTATTAACGGCACTCCCGGCCAGCCAGGAATACTGCTGAAGGATATTGATAGACGATGCGCTGCTGGCGGTGAATCGCGGGGAGGACGTCGGCCTCCGAAAGAGGCAGCCTCCGCGCCGGAGTCGGCGCCGACGAGCCAGTGAGGATGCCGGGATTTGCACCAGCATTATTGTCGATGATGACGTCAAGGACGTAGACATACGCTCATAGGAACGGCCATATGCTCCGTCCCATCTCTCGTCTCTCCTACCACCATCTGCACCTCTCTCGACCCGCATTATTCACCCAAATCGCGAGAATGGCATCCGAAACGAAAAGCATTGCCGTGCTCGACGCGTCCGAGCTCAAGAGCGGCCAAATGTACGTGCATCTCGAACGGGCACAGTGCCAAGTAACGCGACGGCGGTGGTAACGGAGCGGGTTGATCTCAAAACAGGAAAGAAGTTGAATTTGGCGAAGGCAAAGTTCTCGTCTCTAGGATCGGCGACAAAGTGCATGCGACGAGCGCTTGGTGCACCCACTACGGTGCCCCTCTTGCCAGTATGTCATCTCTATCATTTAGTAGCGCGTTCTCGTCTGACTTATTCGTGCACGAAAGAGGGTGTTTTGGAGGCTTCTGGCCGTGTGACTTGGTGCGCATTTCTTGTGATACTCAAAGTAATCAACTCACTGATTTGACACCGAGCTCAGCCCCTGGCATGGAGGTGCGCGCGCTCACACCCAGCGACACTCAAAGCAATACTGAATACACTGTGCGCTTTAGCATGCTTTAATGTCTGCACAGGCGACATTGGTATGCCATTCTTGTGTCCTCGTGTTTTCTTTTTGCCTACTCACTGTTCATCTTTCGTGTTCTTGCTTATTCAAGAGGATGCGCCCGCCCTCTCCTCCCTTCATTCTTTCAAAGCCGAGATTTCCAGCGAGGGAAAGATCGTCGTTACCGCCCCCCTCGACAAGGTTACCAAGAAAGATATGGAGCGCTCGTCGCTTCCCGTTGAGATCTCTGTCGAGGCGGCGAAAGAAAGCAAGGGAGTCGTCATTGTTGGTGGGGGGTCCGGTGCGATCCATACTATTGAGAGCTTGAGAGAGGTCAGCCATTCTTTTTTTAACGTTTATTTCGTAAATTCCGAATCATTTATCCTTTGGATTTGCCGTAGAATGGGTATAATAAACCTATTACGATGATTTCAAAAGAGCCTCATGCACCCATTGATCGGTAAGTTTTCCGGTATCATGTTCTATTCGGTCATTTAGCCAAAAATTTCCATCCGGGTAGCACAAAGCTCAGCAAAGTTCTTACCACGGACCCCGCGAAAATTGAGTGGCGTTCCGCAGATGTACTCAAAGAGAAGTACGGCGTCACGCTGCGCACTTCAACGGAAGTCGCCTCGGTCTCGCCCAAGGACCACACGGTCACCCTTACTACTGGCGAGGTTATCAAGTACGAGGAGCTCGTGCTAAGTCCCGGCTCCACCCCGCGCCGCATTCCTATTCCCGGTGCCAAGGAAGGTGAGCTCGAGGGTGTGTTTACCCTCCGGGGGATCAAGGATGCCCAGGCTATCAGTGCTGGTGAGCAAATTCTTTTCCTATATTCGCCCCTGAGCAACACTAAGAGAATCTCTCTCTTTTTTTTTCTAACAGCTGTAACACCCGGAAAACGCCTGGTCGTAATCGGCTCCTCTTTCATTGGCATGGAGCTCGTCGTTGCCGTTGCGAAGAAAGAGCTAGAGTCCATCGAGGTTATTGGTATGGACGAAGTCCCATTCGAAAATATACTCGGAAAGGAAGTCGGGGCGGGTATCATGAAGGTAAGTATACCCTTTTTTTTCTTCTCCTATCGAAAGTTCAGCTCACCAGTATACCAACACCAATGATATAGTTCCACGAATCCAAGGAGATTATCTTCCACATGAAATCTAAGACAGTGTCGATCAATCCTTCCAGCCACGACTCGAAATGCGTCGGGTCCGTCACACTGGAAGGGCCAGACGGCGATACGAAGGAAGTCCCCGCGGATATTGTCATTCTCGGCGTCGGCGTCGGACCTGCTACGTCGTTCCTTAAGGACAGCGGTATTCCGCTGGAGAAGGACGGTGGCGTCAAGGTTGATGGGTTTTTGCGCGTTGAGGGCGCTGAGGGCGTGTTTGCCATCGGTGAGCGGCACTGCACCTAATTTTAACTTTAATTTGCCAGTGCTTGGCGTTCTGATAGATCTTGGGATTTTCGGCAGGTGATATTGCGCACTTCCCCCAGCAAACTGGCGAACTCAAGCGTATCGAGCATTGGAATGTGAGTTACTCTAGCACTCTTATTAGGCCACTCTTCAGAGTCGGCTTATAGCTTGGTGCCTGATATGTAGGTCGCGGGTAACCACGGACGTGCGGTCGGACGGACCATCGCGCGTCCTGGCGAAGCCATCTCCTTTGCCAAGATTCCCGTTTTCTGGAGTGCCCGTACGTGCTTTTCCCGCAGCGCATTTAAATCCTTGCTGATTCACATTCTGGCCATGTAGAGGGGCAGCAGCTCCGTTACTGCGGTGTTGGCGCTGGATTTGACGACGTGATCGTGCAGGGCAAACCCGAGGAGCTAAAGGTAACCCCCACCATACACACTATTAACTCTCCAATGCCTGCAGCTGATGGAAAAACAACCACAGTTCGTCGCGTATTACGTCAAGGGAGACAAAGTGACTGCTGTCGCAAGGTCAAGCTCTCTTACAGGTTATACATGGTCGAGGCCTATTACTCATACGAACCTCCCAACGATATAGCATGCAAAAAGATCCCATCGTAATCAAGTCGTCCGAGCTACTAAGGTTAGGGATGATGCCTACTGCGTCGGAAATCAGAGAGGGAAAGGTCAGTACATGAACCAACTCCGCCTTGCGTAAGCAAGTACTAATGCAATATCCGGTTGAATGTTTAGAGCCCGCTTGATGTGGATATTACGGGTGTAACTAATTAAGCTTGAGTCTGAAGCGCGCAGAGACAGATGTAGGTTAGGCTCGGAGACTGACAAACTGACAAAGATTGTAACTGGACAATTAATGAACACATTGAGAATGACTTGGATGACGGTTCGCTTGACATGGTCAAGATTCTGGTGCTTTGTGTACGGCGGCTTATTCCAGGGGAAAACTTGGTTCCACCCATTGTTTCTTATTCTTTGTGCATAATCCTGCTGTAATCATGGTGCAAGGTACGAGCGCCGGAGGTGTTGAGTGTGGGGTGTATGGTTCAAATTGAAGCGGAGAATAAACTTGCTCGAGTGTTGATTGAGTGCCAATGGCTCCTGCGACTCACCACCAAATCGAGATTTATACTGTTAGTGAACGTCAGTTTAGCTTGTACTCATGGAGGACGCAGTTATAGAGCCAGAGATAATCGCACCACAAGAAATGCTTCGCACCTTCGAAGGAATCAATGTCGCTGGTTTGTTTCAATTGCCACAAGTCAGCGCTGCGCTAGTCTCATCAGCGACGAATTACAGCGCCTTTAGTTCGGTATTCAAAGCGCAAGTCCGCTCATTCGGCATAACCGCATCCCGATCTGAAGCCAATATTCCTTACTTAAATACAGTACCATTCCGGCACCTCGTCTCCCTGTACGATGTCCATATCACGCACGTCCCAATGACTCTGGCAGCCGAGTTTTCTCGCTCCCTTCAAGCACGCCATTCCGATTTTACGACTACTCGCGAGGAGAGGGGCGCTTTCTGGCTCACTGAAAGGAACAAAGGTCCCAGGAGACGTGTCCGCGGGGCTCTGGTTATGCAATTTGCAGCGAACGATCCTAAGGTGTTTGCGGACGCGGCTCAGCTAATCCATCCCCATGTGGATGGGATCGATCTGAATTTGGGTTAGCACGATAGGCTCACCAATTGCTCTGCAGATTTTATGGAATATTTCTCTTATATAGGATGTCCGCAGCGCTGGGCGTACTCGGAAAAGATTGGATGTTGGTTATTGCGGCAGCCCGACCACGTTAGGGATCTCGTGCGAGCAGCCAAAGATCGGCTGGGCTGGAACTATCCGATTTCTGTCAAAATTAGGGTTGACCCAGAATTGGAGTATGTCGTTTATGCCCTGAATGCTTATTCTGATATCCAACTAAGTATCGTTCTGTGCTCAGGCGTACAGAAAGGCTTGTGCAGACAGCAATTCACGCAGGTATGATCTTTGATCCATCATGATGCACGACGCGGTAGGCTGAACCTTGCAATCTTAGGTGTTAGCCATGTCACGGTTCATGGGCGAACACGACATCAGCCATCTTCCGATCCTGTCTCTCTCCCCTCCATTCGATTCGCAGTTGAGGCTGCCAAGGGAGAGGTCCCTATTGTCGCAAGTGTGTAACATATTCTTTCCCGTTGAACAGACTTTTGATGGCGCAGTGCATTAGACGGGGATGCTTGGAGCACACGAGAAGCCGAGCAAATCAGAACTATAACGGGGGCTCAAGGCGTCATGAGCGCACGAGGGCTACTTGCAAATCCGGTTCGCTCTTAACTTCAAGTTGGCATTACTTTTATTGATGGTAAAATTCGTTCCACAGGCTTTATTTTCGGGATACGAACAGACCCCGTCGAGCGCTGTTGAGGTACACATTGAGCCGTCCTTACAACCATGGCGAACCAATCATTCAATCTTGGTTCTTTTTCCAGCACTTCGTGCGCCTTTCTACAGACTATGGAATGCTATTCCCACTATTCCATCGCCATCTCGCCTACATGTTAGAAAGTCGCTTCTCGCGATCCGAGAAACTTCTTTTCAACTCGCTCGCCTCGCATGCTTCCGTCGTTGATCACCTGGAATCTCGTGGGTTTCAATTTATGTGACCATAACTACATACTCTGCATGTATGAGCCGAGAAATTAAAACAGAAGGGCGGGACCTCCGTATACATTCGCGAATTATTCTGAGCAAGCGATACGCTCCAAGCGAACCAATCGGCGCACTGAGTCTGGCACACGTTTACGTTGCGAGCCACTCTGCAAGGCTCTTAATGATGGCCCAAGGACCACCGAACAATCAACGTATCAAAAAACGACCAGCGCTTTTTTCTATAAGAGCACAAAACCCCTCTATCTATATTGGATACATGCTGTTTGAGAAGTACTATTACGCAAGAGTGGCGAAGCCGACGCGGGAATTGTCGAAGTCGAAGGAGGTGTAGACATTCTGTACAAAGTATCAAAGGCAGTTAGGTGGGGAGCTGCGAGATGTATGAAATGGGGGGGAAAACCATACCCTCATGAATACATCGCCGACGACCCAGAATGAGCCGAGGTCCTGGGCGACGATAGCGCCCATGCACAAGTCGGAGCCTTGAGAGACAGCGCTATATCACGAAAGAGGAGGATTGAGTATCAGAGTGGAGTCCAATGTCAAGTTTTCACATCGAGAGATACGGACCCGAGATTGAAGAACTTAGGATCAACGGAGTAGGTCTGGCCGCCGAAAGTGAACGAGACGTCGGTGGGAGCGCTCTTGCAAGGGACTAGAACGAGTGTTTAGTAACGTTGCTGGTTTCTTGATCAGCCGAATACTCAGACTCACAGCCAAAGGATCCGGGGGAGCCGACAACGTTACTGATATCTTGGGATCCGGGAATAGACTGGTAGAAGGCCGCAACGTGATCGGTGTCACCGACGATGAGAGTGGTTCCGGAGTCAATGACGCCCTGGAGCCCGGTTACCGCAGCCTGGCCGCCGACGTTGACCGAGTCGAGCGCGATTTGCCAGAAGCCCTGTAGAGAAGTATGAGGTCAGCCAAGTCGCTATGAGTCATCTAGAGTCTTGACCAACCTGCTGGGTGACCGTGTTCCAGTTGAAGTCATTCTTGTGGAGGGCAGGGTTATCGCCGCCAAGGAAAAGCTCGCTGCCAGACTCCGCGAGGAAGAGCGAAAATACTCCAGCAGCGACCTGCTTCTCACTGACCAAGGTGTTGAAGAAGGGTGAGGCCGGGTAAGCGGAGAGGGACGGGAAGGCGAGACCCATGAGTCCGTCGGTTGGCCCATCGGTAAAGGATCTTCATTAAACCGAATGATTAATAAGTGACTAATTGTGAGCTGGCAAGACCGACATACTGGCTGTAGGTCGTAGCGGCACCGAGCGTCTGAGTGGTAGCTGTCAAGCCGGCGATGGTAACAACATCAGAGAATTGCTCTCCCTCGGTGGTGCTGCCGTCTCCGAATGAGAGCTTGAAGGACTGGCCTAGATCCTGGGAAGTGGAGCTTGCGCTAGGAAACGGAGTTGATATATTTTGAATCAACAAAACACAAGGGGGCGTGTAAGATGAAATACAAACCTCGGATCATAACTAGTGTGCGAGCCGCAGTTTTGGCAGGTTGACGCTGGGACGAAGAGATCGCTACTTCCTAAAAACGACGATGAGGATGAGACACTCGGCAGGCGCACGAAAAAGAACTTTTCATTCTTACCGGTGTCGAAGTCGACCGTGTAAGTCTGAGGGGGGGTACCAATGGCGATGCTACCAAACCAGAGCTCCTCCTGGGAGTCGGTAAGCGGCAACCCGCCGGACGTAGCTCGCTTTGTGGCATTCCTGGCGTTGGGTCCGGCGTGTGGATGTGGTGCACCAGTATTTGCCTCATATGCCGCCAGGGCATTTGCGTATTTACTAAGTGGATGGACCAGATAGAATTTAGTGTACACCCAGAACGACTTGAGGGCCAAAAAGATGACGCTCACCCGCCGAGCCTAACAACTTGGGCTTTCAGCGACGCAACGTCAAGGACTCCTGGAACGGTGCTAGACGAAGGGCGCTTTTGGATCGGGATTGAGACACCGATGCGCTGAGTGGGCAACGCAAAGGCCGAAGACAAAGAGAGGAGAGAAATAAGGAGGGCTGCAGCAGACATGGTGGTGCAAAAGAAGAGAATGAGGGAGTGGTGAGGTAAATGAAGGTTGTGAGTGATGAGAAAAATCGGGAGAACCACGGAGAGTATTTGTAGGGCTGAGTGAGATGGGAGAAACCATGGGGCAAAGTGAGTACAATGGATACAGTGTCGCGTGCCATTGTGAATATTACACCAAGGCTTCGGTAAGTTGCAACGGCGGTCTATCCACGATTTTCATCGTGTCGTAGCACATGTACACATCAGAGCCGATAGTGCGGCTAAAGGCTTGACATTAGACCCTGGCCAATCCGCGTAATTTCCTCGCTTTCCATATGGTGCATTTGAAGTTGTTCAATCGCCCCACCAAGCAACTGAGGATAAGCAGCGGATCACCAGCGTACAAGAAGTAACAGCAGGCCATTCGCCAATTTGAGTATGCCTTCAAGGCTTTGTACGCTGGATAGCCTCTTGTACTGTAGCCTTCGCTTCAGCAAGGTCGCTTCAGAGAGCGCTATCCGCTGCGGGAGATAGGCGCCACGCATAGAGGAGGCTGGAGGAAGAGGGCATCGGCCCGCATCTTTACCGAGTTCAATATTGCCAGGACATCCGTGAAGCCTGTCACAAGGTGGTGCAGTCGAGACGACCCGATCAACGTTCCCGTTCGTATCCAAGGGCAGAGGATAAAATTAAGTATACTAGCAACCCGCTCGGAGCTTCAGATACCCGAGATGATAATGAGCGCCTAAGCATGCGAGCTGAGTGCGCAGCATGATCACTTCCTGAACGTCATGACATTGGAAATTCGAAAGCTCGATGCATGATGGTGGTCGTTAAGAGCGCCGGCGCGGGGTGGCGCTGGACGGTCTTACGTAACACATGGGACGGCCCGCGGAGACGGCCACACCTTTCTCCGCCTAAACTCCTCCACCTCGCACGCTCGCTTGAGAGAAAGCTTCTGCCCAACTATGTGACCCCACGCGATCTTTCTTTCCACAAATTCAAAGTCCCATGGTTTCCGATGTATTCTAATGTTACCCGCTCTTCATATTGGGAGACCCGAGATTCGTGTAGGCAACCGGACATCCGCGCTCACTTATGCGAGCCGAATTTCTAGGCCTTTTTATGAGGCTCCTACCGGATCGGTCCATCCGACGGATTGCACCTACGGGTCGTGACTCTGAGCTCTCAAAATCCGGGGATTTAATCTGTCGGATTTCGGAGATCCGCGGATAGATTCATTTACTACGAGGACCGTAGCAGCACCAAAAGTACTTTGCATACGAGGGAGAAATAGCAAGTATACTCGCTGCCTGAAAATGACTGAGTGTGAGTGTCAAGCATGCTCGTACAACGTTTGACGAGCGCATACCGTGTGCATGGATCAACAGTGCGGGTGCCAAGCCGACGCCAAGCCGTTCAGGCGTTGCCAGATATGTATATATTTCTGAGTCTGCCTGGGGCTTACTGGGATCCTTCAGATGCTTGATATAGTGTTTTCAAGGCGTTGCTTTGTGTCACGAACACGCATGGCAGGCGCAAACCAAGGGTCAAGATTTACTTTGGTGGTGTGGGCTTGGCGGCGGGGGAGTCACTGGCCTGAGCGGTTACTGTTGATAGAAGACGTGCCAGGCGCGTGTGAACCATCCAGCACGTACCCTAGCGCCATTTTGTCAATCCCATAGGCTGATCGATTACCTAGGATGCGTAAAGGATATGGTGGGCTAGATGCGTGTTTTTACGACGGGGGTATAACCCCTTGTTAGCGTCGATTCGTGCCCCCTATATCTACAACTCTACCGGGACGCACATAGACGGCCTTGGATAGCCATGGACGTACTACCATAGCAGCCCTGGGCGGAAGGAAGCCATCTAACCCTCAATATAGTAAACGCCGGCTCTGCTAGGTGTCTCATGCTCCTCCGTGGACGTACATGGACTCTCCTGCTGCGTGTTTTCGACCCTTCCTCTGCGCTGAAGTGGACATCTGGCGAAGCTACACTATGGAACTATCCTTAAAGGTCGATGTTTAAGACCGGAGGGTCGGCCCTTATAGGTCTGTTTTCGAGGCAGCCTGTGGTGCTCTCAAGATCTAATAAGAGAAATGTATTTTACTGATGGGGGCCGATGCCAAATCCTGAATCCTGAGATTGGACGTTGAGATGGAGTCTGGGCTTTATATGTCGACGCCGCGCGTGCACCGCGTAACTACCACGACGAAGGGCTGGTGATGAATGCCAAGGATATTACAAATTAGGAACTAAAGACCACAATGACTATCGCAACAGCTGAGCGCCGGACTTACCCAAATTTTTCGCCATCAGCCAGCGTGATGAGAGGCATGGACTTTGCATCTGCAGTGTTTTGATACACCGTGTTGCCCCACCATGTCTGGATCGAGTTTGCTCTAATGGTGTCGTGTACGGGGTATTGCAGGCTGCGCCATTATCAAGAGCGCCTCAGACAATGGACTTTGCGTCGCGGAAGAGTCGAAACGTACCAGAAAAAGATGACAATAGCCGCTGCGGCTACGCCAGAATCTAAAGCCGAGGACAAGACGTCTACAGAACGGACCGATCGCAAAATACATTTAGTTCACTGCGACGCCACAGCATAGGGGAACCTGGACGCACAGTTGTACTTTGCCCACCAGCTAAAGTGTCTCCGCCGAATCAAGAACTGAAATATAAATCCAACGCTGTTATTGAGTAGCCAAACGATGATCAGACACGCAGAAACAGAGGGTATTTATTGGAATATCAACCCACATAAGCCAGGGCACGTAGTTGGAGGCGGTAGCAGGAGGAATAGAGCGCGATGCACTGAGGATGATTGGCACACTAAGTGACAGTGATAGAACAAACCATGAGGCCTCGAACTTGAAGACTGAAGCGAAGCATAGTTACTTGATATATCTGTACCACGACTTGGGGTATTTCTTCGACAGCCACCACGGCACTATGGGCAAGAGCGCTCCAATGAGGAAAAAGTAGGTTAACCCGTGATAGATTTGCCCCGGCGAGAATTGTCGTGCGGGGCCGATGAGGCCCCAGATGATGCTCGCAGTCGCAGACACCTCCGTACCCGGGCATATGAACCCGCTCTTCTGCGTCTTCTCGCACAACCCCGGGATGTTACCAAACATCCACGCTTGTACCGCCAACTGAGTGGTGATAGAGATGATCGTGCCAACGACCTGGCACGTGAACATTGTGCGGGGCGGGATTTTCATGTAATATCCGAACTTGAGAGTTGTTACAAAGGAGATCGTTTGAATGATTGTGCCAGTACCCCACGCTTGGAATAGCATCATCGCGAGAGGACGGCCGGGCAGGGCGTAACCGATGATGAGTTCGGCGATAGTGCTGTGAGCATTTTTTTTAGCACGGCGATCGCTTGGATTGAAGGAGTAGAGCACACGCACCTCAAACCAACAAACTGGTTAGTGATAGCCATAAGCATGCCAATAGGGATAGTGTAAAGGAACGCTAAAAAGCATAAGAGATGAGTACCAGGTAAGCGATCGATAAGAAGAGGCAGTGAGCCTCACAGAGCGCGAGCGCTAGTACGAAAGCCCAAACGGGAAGCTGTGTGGGCCAGACCTCGATAGAAATTATGCCGCATGCTATTTAAATAATAAACGATGTAAGGCGTTGACTTTCAGAGCGAGCACGATCGTTGAAGCCTGCACACCAAACATGCTCACTATGTGGATCCACAAGGATGGTTAGCACTCGAGAGTCGAAACCCCAATTATGAAAATCAGCCCAGCTTACAGAAGATGAGCAGATACCACCAGTGCGGAACTTGACGGTATTGCGACATAAGCCTCGCATGGATATCCGGCTGCTCGGCTACTGAGCGGCGGACTTGCGACCATATTTGCTTGCGGTAATATAGGAACGCGTGCACGAGGGTTGCAGTAATAATCGCGAATGAGAGGCCGTACGAGACCGCGAATGTCATCCTAAAAGAGTGGGGGTCCGGTAAAAAGTAAGGTACTCATAGGATAATGAGATATCGAATGAGACGGCTTACGGCAGGAACAGGGGACTATAGTTCTGGTACTCCTTCAGGTTAAACGTCGAGTCAGCATTAATAACCCGAGACACGTTGTAGTTTTTCATTCGGTTGTCGTACGACGTTCGGGACGACATGGGCAAGAATTTGCCGTACCACGTGTTGGTGTAGTATAGAATAGGTGTGAGAAGCCCTGCAAACCAAGAACATGTGTTATAGATACGAGGAGCGCGAGTCAGAGGAGGCGAAGAGATACGAACAGATGAAAACAAAAAATCCGACACCGGCATTCACTTCCACCCACCATGGGTTTGCCAAAGGAGAGCCGACAAAAGCTATTTGGGCCCAATCGAATGTCAAAATCGACATGCCCAAGCCAGAGGCGTAGCTATATCACATTGCAAATCGTTAAAGTAGGGGTGAGTAAATTGCCAGGCGTCCAAGCCCGACGTGATAGAACAAACCCAAACATCTGGTTGACCTTGACATTATTCGGCGCGATCCAGGTAACCCAAGAAAAGTACGATAGAGCTGTGAAGAGATATCCTGGTACGAAATCTTTTTGATGTAGGAGCCTTTTAGTCCTCGCCAGCGGGAGCGAGTCATGAGAAAAAGCAGCCACTTACACCAGAAGAAGGAGCCCAAAAATGCGTAGATGAAAAACCTCTTGCGACTAATACCACCTCGATCACCCATACCAGCGTATTTCTGCGAGTGAAGCGTGTTGAACAGAGTACACTGGACCAGAATGCCGGGCCAGACTACCCAAAACGTGAACGATGAACTTCAGCGCTCACGTGAATGAATGATCGATGATATACGCACTCATCGAAGGAGGATCGACAAGGAATCGGCAGGTGATACCTCCGATGGAAAAGCCGAGAAGCGAAACAGACATGTTGGTCAACCATTGATCTAAAAAAGCGGGACATAGGGGGTAAGGGAATCCAGCATTGCGCAAGGTTTAGCAGTAGCAAAACCTACACAAAAAGCCCCAGTTTTGACCATAATAAGCTCGCTGGACTGCGAAGATATCAGTCTAGAAATGATTTGAATCTTCGTTCCAATCTCTTTCTTTGCACGAATCTTATTATCAAATTGAACGCACGGATTCGCCCCCAGAGGGTGAGGCCAAAGTGGCGATCAAGATGTGCTCTTTGATTGTAAATGGGCCGGGGTTCAGTCGACACCCAAGAATCGTAATGTCGGGAAGAGCTTTGGCAGCAAGATGACCAATGGGGAGAGAGAGGAGCTGGGCTACGAGGGGATTGATACCGACGGAGGGATAGCGAAGGGAGAAAAACTGCCCAAGGCCAGGGATGAGGACCGCCCACACGATGCCGATGGCCCAAGCGCGAATGGTGTTCACAGGCATGTCTGGATCGTCGGTGTTGGGGATGGCAGCACGGACTTCCGGATAGGGAGAATCATCGAGGACACCAATTGCGTCAACGTCGGCGTTAGGATCGTCAAACTCTGCACCGGTAGCCTGGAGAGCAGAGCTGGGAGCGTCTACGGCAAAAGCGCATTGATCGTATGCCCTTGCTGCATAGCACTAATCGGCGTACCATAGTCGATGGCCACCTCTATATCCCCGTCATATTTTAGATTTTGACTGGAAGGACGTTTGTCGCCGAGTAATGTTCCCGACATGAATGTGGTGCAAGTAAAGGGGCAGAACGACGGGCAAGGGTACTGACGCTACTGATATTTATAGAGGAGCTTTCCAGCCTAGATGTCATTTTAGGCCCAAGCGCAATCCACGCATAAGGGAAGGGAGCATGCATTGCCAGCCTGCAGAGAAGACTCGCGAACAGCGTGGTCGCTGCACGCGAGGCGTGGAGTGGCTGTATTCATCGGGGTGATGCGGGGTTAGACGTGTAAAATACTCGGACTTGGCGCAGTGACAGTGTACGCCACATAGTAGTGGATCGCGTTGCGCAGCCACGAAAGAGCGTCCGCGAAGACCGATATAAGCAACGCCAGAACCATGCGCTCTGCCCAAGGAAAAATTTAAAGCCTGCAACGAGCAAGAGTCTCGTAGAGTATAGCGACCTGCCTAGCGAGCTCTCGACTTGCAGATCTGATACGGATGTCTGCCTATAGCTAGCCTTTGCAAGCCACGGCTTCGCCCAACGTCGAGTGGCATTGACCCTACGCGTCCAACATTTGACATTGGGTATTGAGTAAGTACTGAGTTGCGATAAGATGGCGGAGACGCTGGCAGCGTAGAAACTGAAAGGCGTTACTTGATAATGAGTCAGCAGACCTTCACTGACGCCATTATGCTGCCATTCCAACGCCACTCTGCTCAACTTCCAGCACCAGATCACACCCCAGGATACGGGCATAGACACGGCGACTCTGGTATTAGGCGATGCACCGTGTGGGTATAGAAAACCGGCGGTAGGCGGAATAGATCTTGAAGATTACTTACTCACTACGTAGACCGCACGACCCCGGCGAGAAGATCTTGGTGTACAAAAAAACAGCACAGCGCCGAGTGCTGATTATATAATGGATCGAATCGTTCCCGGGCCCGAGTCGGGTGTATGTATATTTCAGGGTTTCAGCGCCGGACAGGCCTCTAAGTCACTCTAACCGACATGTTTGTCTATCCCCGACCCTATTTACTAATACTATTGCGCTCACCAGACGCTGCAGCCGTACATCAATGATTATTATCAATGATCATCGCCAAAGCCACGACAAACCATTAGTATTTGATGCTCGTCTACCTCGTCGCCCACTCGCAAATTTGCTATGTGCGCACGACCGCGCGACCTAGATAGTATCCACGTTAGTACGCGCACGCTTGGGCTCGTGAATTGTGCGCGCACGCCGCATACAACATTTGGCCCTTGGGCGTAAAGGGTACAACAGATAATATACAAAAGCATCAGTGCATTCATACTAAAATGAGCAAAGTGTGTGGCATCGGCGCGCCCAAGTGGGCAGTCCTGAAACGGCTGATGTATAGTCAAGTCGGGGTGCTTATGCCAACGTGACACCCAAATTGGTGAATCCATGCTTTCGCCGAGCATCAGGCGTTGGAGGCGAGAGCGTGGTAGCTGTATTCCGGGTCGGCCGCATCATCTGTATTTGTTGGTCCTCGCCATCCGTCCCCTACATCCAAAGTTGATCATCAGCACAATCCGCAGGGATAGCTCGCGCATAGAAATCATACCAAGGCATCCTCGTCGTCGTCCTCCCTGGGCAACATGGGGCTTTTCAGCGTCTCCAGGAACTCTTTCTCCTGTTCCAGCTCCCACCTATCTATATCCTCCGCCGGGACGTGCACCCCGCCATTCACAGTCAACAGAGGCGCCGAAAACACATCTCCCTCCCGCCCATCAGCCCCTACACCACTGCTGATACCGCCACTGAGATCATCATCGGCGTCGTACGGCACGAGACTCTCTTTCCGCGCTATGCGCCCTCGGCGATCTCGCGGAACGCTTTCGGAGAATGCAGAGAACCCGGGTGTGCCGGCACGTAGCGTAGAGCGCGGGGCCAGTTGGCCTCGCGATGGGTCGTGCCGCAGAGCACGCAAGAGGTATATGGTAGCCTGCTCCCCCCGCGAGAGCGTGGGCTCCACGGTAGAAAGTGGGCGCGAGGCGGTCGATACGAGGACGAGGAGCCTATCATGACCGTTGTCAGAAAGTTCCATTTAAATTGATGGGGTGGGGTACACGTACATTTGTTGGAGCCGCGGTTGGAGGTACTCATCGCTCTGCCCAATTTCAAAGGCATCTTTTGTGAGAGTTGTGAATAAGGCGTAGAGACGCTCATATATCGGCACGATAATGGCATCACGAAAGGCTTGTAGGGCAAGTTTTCTCACGTCGATAACAGTCGATGACGAAGTTCGAGAGGGTTTTGCGTTTCGGGCCAGGGATATAAGGAGTGAGTCGGTATGGAGAGGTAAGAAGACCTTGATAGAGTAGGGGACAGGTGAGCACGTTTTTGACGTTTCAGAGGCGAACAGCCAGCAGGTTCATACCGTACCCCTTCGATGTATGGCAAGACCTGTACCCAGAAGAAACCCCAAATCTCCACGACGCGCGGAATGAGCCGGTCGTCCTCCAGACCATTTAACCTCGCACTAAGAGTAAGCATGCCGGTCGCCGCGAGATCCGTGACGTCGATCTCCAGTGTGTTTATGGCTCTTGAAGGAGATCTAGACACTACAGCCTGAATATGCTTTTTCACCAGCGTATTGAGATCTTCAATGGCAATCTGCAAGGCTTCGCCATTGAACAGTGGCAGGACGTGTACGTGGAGAGTGGCCCAGGGGTTGTCAGGAGACGAAGCGAGCGATGACGGTAATACTCGCGGTTCAACATGGGGATGTGATGAGATGGGGAGGGAGAGTGTAGATGAGGATGCGGCCGCTGCTAGCGTACCAGCTGCGTGGGCAGAGAGTGTCGAGGGCATGGATGGTAAACCCAATCGGTCCATTTCGCGACTGATAATCTTGCTATCATATGTGCGAGTACCCTTTTGGGGTGAAGGGCGAGATGCGCCTATAATTAAACACGGTAAGGCTCTGATATTTTCAAAGTCATTATTATCTAGATTTACTAGTACCTGGCACTGGCGACGTTGCAGCATCGCGAGGTGGGAACGACAGTTCTGCGCGCGACTGGGAACGAGGTGGGATAGGGTGGAGAACAGCGTTGACAACAGAGTTCATCCCTGTAGCCGGTAGACTGCGCTGCTTGGCCTGTTCGGCGGGAAGAGTGGGACGCGACTGGGCAGGCTGCGTATGCGAGGGCTTGATTAGTATTGGTCGCGGTGCCCCGTCGCTGCTCGAGCGGCGGCGCTCGGGGGGGAAGAGCGACGACGGGGACGGGGGGCGGCTGTCGTGCGAGCGCCTTGCGTGTCGCACGTCGGCGTGCTGCATTGCTCGCTGCAGATTACTACGGCCAGAATACTGTCGAGAAATATATTCGATTAATGGAGGCCTTGGCAACTTGCTGATGTAATCAGAAACCCAAGCAGCCCATCGCATGACACTCCTTACGTAACATAAACATCTCTTGCAACATTGTACTTCGACAATTGCTCCCTGCTATCTTTTGGACTCCTCGTGGCCCACGGCGTTTTGAAAGTCGGAGAAGTGGCGCTTACTTACTCACTACGCCGGAGAACTTAAATACCGAAGTAGCGGCCACTGATTAGCTACTGGACGCTAGGCAGTCGAACGGATAGCATAACTTCGCGCTACAGCTTTTCGTCCTAAGCAATTGATTCAGTCCGGTGCCACCATACGCGTATGGAGCCGTCAACAAAAATATTTTCAGCTCGACCGCACTCTTCCCTAGGCAGACCAAACGACGAGCAGGTCACGGTGGCCCTGCGTCTAGTGCCACTGACTGCTTGGAAGAGCCTAGTTGCAACAGATTGTTCATGCGAAGCTGCTTTGCACCTGGTTTCTTTTGAAGGAGCCTGACTAATCCCCCCCCTCCCCCCATTTCGCTAGGCGCCGCTACTCAAACACAATGTCTAGCTCAAGCGATATTCAATCAATCTGACATGAAATGCTCTATACTCTAAGTGGCAGCGAACGCCAGTCCCCTCCACTTTCTAGTCCCAGCAAAATGCGCCTCCGACGCCATAGCGCTGGCAGCACTGTACAAACTGACCGCTGTTGATGCAGTTGGTGGGGCTCGAGCACTGTTGAAGAACGCATGAGCTATAGTTAATGTACCCCACCGTGGCAATAACTGCATGGCTTACTTGGTTATTCGGTCCGGGGTAGTTATGGACGCACAAACCACTCCCGTTTTCGCCGCAACATTCGGCTGTCAATCCGTCGTACTGGCCGTTGGCGTCCTGGCACTTGCAGTTGTGGCCAGCTAGCGCGCTATGGGGGGAGGAGGGATCAATATGTTTCGACGCAGGAGCCCAGGAAACGCTGGGAGACGTACCTTGTGGCAGAGAGCAGGAAGACGAGAGCAGCGGTATAGTCAATGCGCATGGTGAGTAGGATGTGATGACGAGTCCGAGGCCAGTTCACCTCGACTTTTATACCCTTCGCTCCGCCTGATTTGGGCTGGGAATCTTGCTGAATTAATCTCCGCCCATACCGTCAGTTGATTGCTGCCGGCGCTGTCGCCGTCGCCGTGCGCGGGTTTGCCAAGCACTTATGGACTCGCGGCCCTCCATAGCAGCAACAAAAAAAATGCCCGCCGAAGGGAATTCATCGTCAAGAGCGTATTCTGATACAGGAATAGAAAGCGCTTTGGCTAAATGCTGTGATTTGAAGTGCTTCTGCGGGCATGGCGTAACGTTTCTGGGGGGGCCTTTGTTCAGCTCCATGGGATTATACAGCTCCGACACCACCTACAAAATAATCGGCTCCATAGATACGAACTGCCATCAGCGCGCGCAAATGTCCTGCTGCTGAGTTCTCTCCGTGGCCCTGCAGCAATGCTTCAGATTTCCAAGTCCCCGCTTCCTTCTGCTGCACGGCGACGGTCTTCAATTCAATTTGACCGATGCCCGCTGTACCGTAGCAGTTTCACCTCTGGAAAGGGAGGAGTTAAACAAGGTATCTCGTTAGTATAAGTAAATTGGTTAGGGCCACTGGTTTATCGCCAAACCCCCACTCATCCACCCACCCGCCTTCTCTAATCAGCAGCGACAAAAAGCTTCAACAATGCGTCTCTCCATCGCCACTCTCCTCTTCGCATCTGTCTTCGTCGTCAGGTACCGTACCGCTCGACATCTTCACGCGGCGCGCATAGCTAACCTGGTGCGCCCTCTCTAGCGTACTTGCCGGCCGCAATTGCAAATGCCAGGACAGTCGCGGCCAATACAACTCGCTTACCCAGACCTGCTGCAGCAAAGATCCTAAGGCCGGTGACATTGTGGCCGTTTATTATCCAGGCCCGAACCACCAGGTTAGCTTAAGCACCCCCCGGGAGCGACTGCCAGTACCCTCTTCCCCGATTCTCTGATCGACTGATGGGATTTTTCTCCCTTTTCATAGTGCACGAGCCCATACAATTCCATCGACTCGGGCGCATTTGTTCAGTGCTGCCAGAACGAGGGTGTCGGGGGCGCTTACTGCTGGGATTAGGCGTCGGTATATTTGCGACACGGTAGATGTTGTCAATCCGCGACCGTGGCGTAATACTACGTATACTCGCATTTTGTTTGGGCATGCTCCTGGAATAGATATATATAGCTATTGGTTGGTTAACTCGTGCGATCTACTGCCACCCTCTTATTGCGAAAACCGAAAATGTGACGGACCACACAGTACTTGAGGCGGTCCACTGGGTGCTCTGTATTTAGCATGTTCATTCACCGTTCATCAACATTCAAGCATGGGTTCGGTTGAACGCGAAGTTTTTAATTTGCCTAATTAGCCCCCGTCCGATTACCTGGCCATAAAAATCAGCTTTCCACGTTTGCGATCCCCCGGTAAAAATGTTGAGTGTTACGTATACAAATTAAAGATGCCCCATCCCACCTGTCCATACAGGCTGAGAGGTGCGCCCAGCCTCCCGGCAGAATTAATTCCAGCAATACGCTCTTCCAATGCCATAGCGTTTGCAGCAATCTACAAACGCGCCTCTGTCGATACAGTTCGCGGGGCTCGCGCACTGTTTTGAGGGATGATTGGACATAAAAATATCCTGCGATTATATATATTAGGCTTTACTCATCTTCAAAGCCATGATTATCTTTGGTTATACCTGGCACTGGCGACGCTGCAGCATCGCGAGGTGGGAACGGAGTGGAATAGAGTGGAGAACAGTATTGACGACAGAATCCATCCCCGTAGCTGGCAGACTGCGTTGTTTTGCCTGTTCGGCGGGGAGAGTACTTGGGACGCGCTGGGGCGCGACTGGGCAGGCTGCGTGTGCGAGGGCTTGATTAGTATTGGTCCCCATCGCCGCTCGAGCGGCGGCACTCGGGGGGAAGAGCGACGACGGGGACGGGGGTCGGCTGTCGTGCGAGCGCCTTGCGTGTCGCACGTCGGCGTGCTGCATTGCGCGCAGATTATGGCGCCGTACGTGCGTCGAGACGTCTCAAGGAATATATTCGATAAATGAAAGCCTGAGCAACTTGCTGATGTAATCGGATTGTGGATTGCCCAAGAGAGCCCAAACATACGCATACAGCGTGACCTGTCGGTCCGCGAATTTCGCCTCTGCTTCCATCGCGATTTCACCTGGCGTAGCGGCGCTAGCTTGCAAGACTCATATTCCCAATATCTTGTATCCAGCTCTCAGTCGACGGTTTAACTCAGTGATTCGGGCCTGCGGTCGTTTAGATTACTCGTGGCTTATGGTCATTTCAAAGTCGGAGTAGCGGTGCTTACTCACGACACTGAAGTACACTGAGCGTCGAATGGGTAGCATAGGCTCAAGGTACAGCTTTTACTTCCAAGCAATCTACTCAGCTCGGTACAAGCGTGCCCGCAAAGGGCACTTGGTGAGAAGACCTCCAGTTCGGGCCGCATCCTCCCCCTGTAGGCAGGCAAAGACAAAACAAACGACGGGCAGGTGACGGCGGCCCTGACATCCGGCGGTGTTTAATATGATTGCTAGGAGTCTAGTCACGACATATTTCTCGAGCAGAGTTGCTTTACGCTGGTTCTCTCTTTTAAAGGAGCCTGAATAGCCCTCCCTAACTTCGCTGAGCTACTTCTTAAACACAACGTCTGGCTTAGGCGCTTCTCGGCCTTTTACTCGTCTTTGAAAGTAAATTTCTTCTATTCATTTTAAGTAATAGCGAACGTCAATCCCCTCAACGCTTTAGTCCCAGCAGTATGCGCCTCCGACGCCATAGCGTTGGCAACACTGTACAAACTGGCCGCTGTCGATACAGTTGGTGGGGCTTGTGCACTATTCAAATAGATCAGCGTGTGAGTTATAGTTCATGCATAGCACTGCGATAACCATGACTTACTTGGTTGTTCGGTCCAGGGTAGTATCGAATGCACGCCCCTTGCCCGTTTTCGCCGCAACATTCGTTTGTCAATCCGTTGTACTGCCCGTTGGCGTCCTGGCACTTGCAATTGTGGCCAGCCAGCGCGCTATGGGGGGGGGGGGGGGTAATATCATTATTACTCGTCGCAAAGACGGGCGTGAAAGCCTGGAAAGCGTAGGGGGACAAACCTCGTGGCCGAAAGCAGGAAGGTGAGAGTAACAATATGATCAAGGCGCATGATGAGCGAAATGTTGAGATATGATGAGTACGAGGTGAGTCCACCTCGATTTTTATATCTCTCCCTCCACCTGATTTCGGCCGGCAGCCTTGCCTATTGAACTGATATCTGCACCTATGCACCTATCGGATGACAGTCGCTGTCGTCGTGCGCAGTTTTACCAAGTGCATGTGAACGCGAAGCTCCATCCTGGGCTCATCATACCCGGACGGTGAGCCCCACCTCCTTCGCCGTCCTCCACGGTAACAAAAAGGCCCCTCGGAGCAAATTCGGTGCCAAGAGCGGACCGTGTAATCCGAGGTAAGAATATAAAAACTCTTGGCCAAAAGCCACTGCCGGGAGTGCCGTTGCCGCTGCCGCGTAATAAGTATTCATTTGAAGAGGGACTTTGTTCAGCTTCTTGCGATTGCACAGCTTCGACACCACCAATATCAAAAGACTTGGCTCAGCGGACACCCACCGCTATCGGGATGCCACTAGTGTTCTGCTGTTGAATTTCTCTGTCACCCTGCAGCGATGCTCCAAACACCCAGGTCCCCGTCTCCTTCTGTTGCGGCGACGGTCTTCATTTCACTTTGACCGATGCCAGTTGGACTGTAGCAACTCCACCTCCTCGTCTGAGGAGGGGGGGCAAACACACTTTCCTTTTGGTATAAATACGACAGGTTATGGCCACTGTGGAATCATCTTTAAACCTCTCCATTCATCTACCTATCTACCTGCTCCCACTCAGCGGAAAAAACTCAACAATGCGTCTCACTATCGCTACTCTCCTCTTCACATCTGTCTTCGCCGTCAGGTACCGTACCGCTCGACGTTTCGATATGATGAGCATCGCTAATCTCATCGCCGTCTCTAGCGTACTTGCCGGTCACAACTGCAAATGTCAGGACGATCGCGGCCAATACAACGAGCTCACCTCAAAGTGCTGCGGCAAAGATCCTTCGGCTGGTAACCCCGCGGTCATTTACTACCCAGGCCCGAACCACCAGGTTAGCTCGAACGTCCCCAGCAGCCGCCAGCACTCCCTTCCCGAATTTTCTAATCAACTAACGTAATCTTCCTCCTATTTCGTAGTGCACGAGCCCGTACAACGTCATCGACTCGGGTGCATTTGTTCAGTGCTGCCAGAACGAAGGTGTCGGTGGCGCTTACTGCTGGGATTAGGCGCCGACGTATTTGCGTCAGAGTGGAAATTGCCAATCCGCCGCCTTTAGAGGCGTGCCTGCATAATGTCTAGGCACGCCCATACAATCAATATAGAAATCGACCGATTTAAACCAGGCGGTGAAGACCTACAGGTGCAATGCTGAGGATCGCTCCGACTGCTGTTCGCTTGTTGTGGAAAGTAGCGAAGCAGCTCACCGGGCACTTTGCGTTTAGGCAGTTCGAACAGATGGGGTGCCCCAGCCAGCTGAGTGGAAGTCGGGCACTGTCTAATTACTTGTCATAGGACTATAATATTCCATATCCTACTAGCGAAAAAACCCCGAGGAATACATATACAAACCATTCATCCATCCGCCTGTTTTGACACACCAAGAAGCGTGTCCACGCGTCCCTCGCACAGGGGCACAGTTAATCCCAACAATATGCACCTCCGATGCCATAGCGTTTGCAGCAATTCACGAATGCGCCGCTATCGATACAATTTGTAGAGCTCGTGCACTGTTTCGGCCGATAATTGGATATTAATTTTGCAGTAATGTTCCAACGCACTCACTTGGTGGTTGGGTCCAGGATAGTATCGAATGCACGCCCCTGCTCCATTTTCGTTGCAGCACTCGTTTGTTACCCCGTCGTATTGCCCATTGCTGTCTTGGCACTTGCAATTGTGGCCGGCCAGCACACTGAGATAGGTCATTTGATCAACTTGGCGTCTCTTCTCGTTCAGTCGTGGCGAGTGGAGAGAGGGGGGTACGGACCTATTCATCGCGAAGAGAAAAAATATGAGAGCAGAGATGAAGTTGAAGCGCATTATGATCGGAGGGGAAGAGGAGGTGGAGTGTGGATCTATGAGGGTGCTTTCGGCTCATTTTATACACCTTACTTGACCTAGCCAGCCGGCCACACTTCGTGGATTGGAAAGCGAGTCCCAGCTGCACGCAAGCGAGATGAGACCCCCTTCTCTGTGCATTGCATAAGACGGCTAATTGGTGAAGCCCGTTATAATGCCACCATCAGCGTGCGCACAAGATCATTTTCCATAAGGCGGAGACCGCCATTAGTCATGACCAGTGCGTTCGGACATCTCATTCCGGGAACCTTGAACCGATGAGAATGCCACTTCGGTCATTCCGGCTCACCGGTGAGTATACATGAGGCGGACTAAACCGCAATAAGGACCTCAGACAGACTGCAGGCCACTGTTCCGCATGGTACCCATGACCGTTTGACACCCAAAATTTCATCTGCAGCAGTACAAATTTGATTTAGTGTTGAATGAAGCCCGAGCACCCCGCGATGGTAACCTTGATAATTCCAGGCGGAGGTGTTTATTCGGTGAGATGAGCATGTAAGTATAAGTAGAGGAACCTGAAAGACGTATCTGCCACCAACCCCCTCGCTCTGATCTGCGACCTCGCAATCTTCCTTTGATAGTCTCGATAGCAGAGCTACCATGCGCCTCGAATTCGTTATAATTTTCTTGGTCTCCTTTCTCGCTGTCGGGTGAGTTTGCATTGTTTTAAGCCACATAGCCGACCCGCTGAAGGCTCCTTCTCTAGCACGTTGGCAGGCCATAACTGCAAATGTCAAGATAGCCGTGGTCAATATAACGAGCTCACCGTAATTTGCTGCGGGAAAGATCCCAAGGCCAACCCTGGTATCGTATACTATGGAGGTGGTAATCATCAGGTCAGCTGTCAATGACACCATCCTCTGCAATCGTAATAAGCTAACGTAATGCCATACTATAGTGTACGAGCCCGTTTGGTGCGATTGACTCTGGGGCATTCGTTGCATGCTGTCAGAGCGAGGGTGTAGGTGGTGCCTTTTGCTGGGATTAAGATCAGCTGTCAGCTTGTTGCGGGAATGCGATAGCGGGACAGGAAGTTATAAATAAGTCATTTTATCACGTCTAGTACCAAACGATCGACTAGCCTGTAGCGAGGGAATAATGTACGCTTGATGAGCGAGTTTCGCGCTTGATCGGTGAAGCAGAGGGAAAATTACTTAATTGAGAGACAGTATACTCAATACATACTTAAGAGCAAAGACAGGAGGATCAAATAACAGCGCGCGCGGGGCTGAGAGAACCTCTGACACTAGCATCAAATTTCGGATCCCGAAGGATCATACTTGCTGAAGTAGAAGCAACAGCAGCTCGACATCGAAGCCACAATGCCTCAAGGGTTCGAGCGTCAAGCTCGCGCCTCGAGCTGAGCTCAAACCAGGCTTAGTCGGGTGCCGATGATGCATTACTTAACAAACTTGAACAGCAGATCTTAGCGGCCACGTTCGTTGAAGTGCGCGTTATGTAACGTTGGGTGTTGAGTTGAGTTTCACGAAAGTGGTGTGACACAGTCACACCGTGATGTGACAGTGTATAAACAAGTTGTCGCCATTGGCTGATATCCACCATCATCCGAGAAATTTGGAGCGACCTCGTCATTCATCATGCCCTTGTCAGACTTTCAGTTCGGGTGCGCCTAAGGAGCCGCATGATTCTCAGCCATACTAATAACAGATTTCAAATTAGCACTCACATGGACGCTGCCATGCTCAAAACTATGAAGCAGGCACTTCGAGATCAAGAAGAAAATAAAGCAACTTCTCAGGTTGAAAGTGGCAGCAAAACTCAGGGGTAAATCACTGAATCTCCCTTTCCTCTGCAACAACCTACTGGAAGATGACTGGATTACTTTTCCTTTTCAATATACAATTAGCGCACTATCAATGGCGACCTCAGCTGATGCGATCCTCGTGCACCAAATAGAAGAAGAGCGTGCTGCGGTCCTGAATACCTACCACCACTTTGCTCACCTTTTATCCATGCATGTGGCTCAGCGCTCTCCCACTCTTGCGGTTCGCCGCAACGAGCTAAGCCCTATACACCGTCTCCCGGACAAAATCCTTTCCGATATTTTCGAGTTCGTCCTGGGATTTAATAGGTATTGGCGACCCAAGCCCACGGAGGTCCTCACGCTCTCACAAATATCAGTGCGATGGCGCGATATTGCTCTCCGCACCTCTCGCTTCTGGGCAGTGATCAAAGCGCTCAACTACTCCCTCGCGGAGCTTTTCCTCGCTCGCTCGGAAACTGCCCCGCTGCATTTCCAGCTAGAGTGCGCAAACGAGTTCTGGTATCGGGGGAAAAGGGCTGTGGAAGAAGAACTGTCACCGGGGCTTCTTCGCCATAAGACCCTACTCCAGAAAGGACGCGACTGTCGCGACATCCTTCGAATTCTCGAAAAGCTGCTGATCCCCCAAATACACCGCTGGGAATCTGTGCGACTCAGATTGGACACGACGATCAGCTTTGAGCAACTTTTCGTTTCCCCCGCACCTCTTCTCGAGGAATTCTGCTATGAAAGAGATAAGGGCGACGTCTTGGCGTCGTCCCCCATCCCCCTCCCACAAAACTTATTCGCTGGCCATGCACCGCGCCTTCGTATATTACACCTATGCAGGGCCCACCTTCCATTAGCATCTCCTCTCTACTCTCGCCTCGCCCACCTAATGCTTAATTACGTCGCATTTAGCTCCTCCTTGGAGGAGTTTGTCAACGCTCTTCGAGACCGCCCGTCTCTCTTAACGCTTACGCTAAAAAACGTCACATTCCAAGACGAAAACGAAGCTAGCCCGCACGCAGTCACCCCGGTCTCGTTGCCCAACCTCCAGAAAGTGATCGTCGAGCTGGACCCGGAAACACTACGCGATCTGCTTGCTTCGATCATCATTCCCTCGACATCATGCTTGGAGATTCAGGATTTCCGGGGCAATCTCGAGCCATTCTTCGCCCCATTGAAAAACAACCTCCTAAATCTATCTAATATCCGCCACCTATACGTTTCGCCCTGCGAAGGTCTCCTCTTTCACGTAGTGGGGCGCGCAGCAATTGAGGGCCCGAGATTGTTGGATATAGCCTTTGTGCAAAGGCCCGACCGAGCGGGTCTGCTCGAGCTCGCCAGGGGGATCGCGCAGGTAGTCTCGCCGTCACTAGTTGAGGCCGTGAGTTTGCGGGGTATTCCCGAGGCTTTATTGGACCCCGCCTTTGCGGCGACGTTGGACCTCTTCCCAGAGATGAACACGCTCATTCTCAGCGACTGTCCGCTGCCCTTGCTAGAAGCTTTGATTCTCCAAGATTCTTCTCGACTTTGCCCACGACTCGTTGATCTACGTCTCGCCACCATGGACACGATCGACTCTACGCTCATGCGCCTAGTCCAATCGCGGACAAAGGACGAAACAGCGGATAATACGGCGCGCCTAGCTCGGCTCATCGTCTATCAGGACATTGAGCTGGAGCCATCAACCGTCTCCGAGGTGGAAAAGCGCGCTGAACTCAGTATTACCAACGTACGCTGCCAGCATTTCCTTCTGTCAAATTCACAGTTATTTACCCGCAGCGGGAAACATCGCTACCAGATTGAGGGTAGTGGCTCTTTTTATCACAACGGATGGTTATCCTAAGCAAGGATTAATCATTTCGTGCCATACGCCGCATATTTCTGGGCGGGCACTGGCAGAATTCTAAATAATCTCCTAAATTTCAACTTTTAATACAGGGAGCGTTAATTGGTTGGGAGCTGATACTCATACTTATACGTGATATATATTTCCAGGCAGTCGTAATCCCCGGCCGCCGCACTTTTGCTTTACTGCCCTCATAGGACTCTCTTTTCATACCACATTGATTAATCAAATGCATGTTAACTGATGTGGGCTTATCGAGAGGCTCGAGCCGAGAGTACCCGGTGCTATCAGCAGCCGTCCTAGATGTGCGTGGTTAGTAGACATGTCCCAGTGAGCAACTGCGCAACGGAAGAAAGCGAACGAGAGATCGAGCATCGGTGCATGGATCCACTCCACTTCGCCCTAGAGGCCTGACCGCGGAGCGCGGATGGACGATGATAGTCAAGCACGTGCGGCCGCTACTGGCGTACCCCACGGATCCGGGACTTCACACCGCGGCTGCTGGGTTTGCTTGAACTTGAGCTTGAGCCTGAGGAGACGGCGGTGAGGAAGCCCTGATTCTCAAGTACAAGATAGTACTTCATTATGTTCCGATTACGGGCGTTGATTACCTAATATGCTCCGGGCCTGAAAGTCGAAATTTAAAATCACAGAATCTGCGTGGAGTCTACCATCATCAACCAGGCGTCGTACTCGCAGCTTAAAGCTCGCGGCCAAGCAGTCTGAACCATGGCCATGGACATCGCCATGCTCGAGCTTCTGAGGCAGACGCTTCGAGACCAGGAGGTGAATATTAGAGATCCCTTGAAAGCGGTGGAAGGCCGCAGCGGTGAGGGACAACAGCAGTAATTTCCTTCCATTTTCTGCGTCTCCGTGCCACCATTCCTCAGTCTCGTATTGCGTCTTTTTATCATAGCCCAAGGTCAACAGAGGGCCCAGCAAATGCAGTTCTCATGCGCTCAATCGACGATGAGTGGATGGCAATGCTGAACACATACCATCACTTCATCCTTGCCCTGAGCAACCATACAGCCCAGCGACTCTCCACTCTCGCGGCGCGCCAAAATGACCTGGGTCCGACTGCCCGCCTCCCAGATGAAATTCTATACATCATCTTTGAGCTTGTGGTGGAAACCCGTCGGTACCTCTACCCACCTAAAGCTCGAGAGCCTCTTAGGCTCTCACACGTATCCAGGCGATGGCGAAATATCGCAATTCACACCCCTCTCATCTGGACCATGATCAACTCTCTCAACTACTCCCTCGTTGAACTTTTCGTTGCGCGTTCGCAGTCAGCCCCACTGCACATTCAATTGGATTGTGCAGTCATGTACAGCGCCGAAGGGGATGTGGATAGCGAGGGAGAAGAGTTGGCCCCCGATCTTCGTCGCCACAAATTCCTCCTCCGGAGGGGGCGTGACTCTCGCGAAATCATCCGGCTTCTCGAGGAGCTGCTAATTCCCCAGATTCACCGCTGGAAAACACTGCAGCTTACGCTAGTAGTCCCCGATAATTTCGAAGAGCTCTTCGCCTCACCCGCTCCGCTCCTGGAGAGTTTTCGTTGTGATAATCCGAAGCGTTCCTCAGTGCTTTCGGCCTCTCTTTCCCATAATTTGTTTTCAGGCCATGCGCCGCGCCTTCGCAAGCTCTATTTGACCCGAATCCATCTTCCATTCGCACCGACCCTTTATTCTGGCGTCTCGAGTCTCGAGTTCCAGGCCATTACATTCGACCTCAGCCTGCAGCAGTTCGTGCGTGGCCTTGGAGACTGCGTATCCCTCTCATACCTCTCTCTCGGCCAGCTCTCATTTCTACACGAGAGCAGCCCACTTTCCTCCGCTCCCATTTCGCTGCCTAACCTCGAAACGTTCATCGCGATGCTGGATATGGATGTTATGCGCGATATTTTCGCTTCGATTGTCATCCCGGCTTCATCAAGCTTGATAATAAGGCGCTTTGAAGAGGAACTCGGCACCTTCTTTGCCCCATTGAAGGACAACCTTTTGAACTTGTCCAAAATCCATAGCCTTCAAGTCTCGTGTCCTGGGGCGATGGCAGTGACAGGACGGGCGTCGAAGGGGGGCGCTCGCTTATTGACCATATCTAATATTGTGGCGGAGCCAACTCAAGAAAGCTTCCAAGGGCTTTTCCTTGAACTCACGCTGGTGTTCCCGCCGTCGTCAATCGACGTACTGAGCCTGGGCTGGGTTCAAGACGACCTCATAGAGCCCTCCGCTTTGTCGACGGCGCTGGGATTATTCCCAGCATTGACGACGCTGGTCCTAACTTCGTGCTCGCCGAAGCTATTGGAGGCCCTGGTTGTTTGCGATACGTCGTGCGCCGTCCCGCGCCTTGGGGACCTGCGGCTGGGGAAAATGGAGGACACGGCCGATTCGATACTTTTACGCGTGGTACGGTCGCGCATGAGCCAAAGCGAGGCCCATAAGGACCTGGCTTGCCTTTCTCGGCTTACGCTTTACCGAAACTTCAAGCTAGCCCCGGAAACCATGCTCGAGCTAAAGCAATTCGACGGGCTTGAGGTGCGCCCACGTTAATCCTGTATTCCTTATCTTATACTCACTGCCTTGTATGCTCAGGTGGACCATAGCACTTTGAACGTTCATCTCGACCCCGTCTAACGCACAATACCATCCGATCTTCTCGGCCTCCTTCACGGGCATTCGTTGCCGCCACTCCAGCCTCTTGAGGTACATGATATCTTGGACTACGCTTATCTACTTGACCATGTTCGCTTTCAGCTCATCTTCCTTGATGTATATTGCTCATGAATCGCCATTATTCGTATGACATCGTCATCTATCTCTCGCGTCATTGACGTCCTCTGAAGTAGCGGCAGCCATCACAGCCTGAACGTAAAACGATGAGGACTCCTTCAGATTTCTTGGGGCTCTGTCTCGGGCCGGAAAAGGCTGGCCAAAATAATAATTTTGGAAGTACATGGCGGCGTTCGTAGATTTTTTCTTGAACAAAGCTGAAGCGTTCCTCGCACCCAGCCGAAAGGCATCCAGGCCTCGCAAAGGTGCCGAGATTCCGCCCCCTCCGCCTTCCAAACTGGTGGGGGTAGCTTTTTTCCGCCCACTTCATCGTAGTACGCAGGCCATGACTGCAAATGTCAAGATAGCCGTGGTCAATACAAAGAACTCGCCGTAATCTACCACAGGAAAGACCCAAAGCCAATCCCGGTATTGTATACCATGGAGGCCGTAATCATCAGGTGAGTTGTCAATGGCACTATTTGACAATCGCTATCAAACTGGCGTAATGAGATACTATAGTGTACAAGTCCGTATGGTGTGATCGACTCTGGCGCATTCGTTGCATGCTGTCAAAGCGAGGGCGTAGGTGGGGCTCCTTGCTGGGACCAAGATAAACTGCTAGTTTGTTACGAATCGGAGATAACAGAGCGGGGAATTATAAAGTGATTGATGTCAGCATTGCCAGTATGGTAGAATAGTTTTGTAGCAAGGAAACAATCTCCTCGAACTACTTATCCCTCACTCCTGAATTTGGCCTGAGCCTCGGGCCTTGTTGAGAGTCACGGATTTGGTATAACGGGGGCGAATTAATTGTTTGAGCGGCGATATCTAGATAAAAGCGCATACTTGAGAGCAATATTGACAGCGCTATACGCGAGCGCGGGACTGGTGTCACCTCCAACGTTAACACCGGAATCCGGAATCTGGAGGATCCTGCTGGTGTGCGACAACGGCGGCAATATTGATAATACGAAACCAAGTGTTGAATTCGATTACTACGGAGACGCTGTTACGTTGTCACACCGTTATTTGTACAAATAAGTAATCGCCCTGGGCTAAAATGTCCACCATCACCCCGTGAAAATTCAAGATGCCTTGGTCCTCGTCGTTATTGGTCATGTCAGACTTCCCATTCAGGTGCGCCTAAGAAGCTACATACTTTTAATCATGCCAATACTAATATCCGAACTAGCACTCACATGGACGCTGCCATGTTCGAGGTTATGAAGCAGGCACTTCGAAATCAAGAGGAAAATGACGCAATTCCTCACGTTGAAAACGACAGCACACATCGGCAGTAAAATCACTTTTCTTCCCTCTGGAGCAATTTACTGGAAATAATCTAACCGCCTTTCCCTTCCAATATTTCTAGTCCATCATCAATGACGACGTCAGCAGATGCGACCCTCGTGCACAAAATAGAAGAAGAGCGTGCTGCGGTCCTGCATACTTACCACCACTTTGCTCATCTTCTATACACGCATGTGGTTCAACGTTCTCCCATCCTTGCGGCCCGCCGCAACAAGCTAAGCCCGATCCATCGTCTCCCAGACGAAATACTTTCCGATATCTTCGAGTTCGCCACGGGATTTGACAAGTACTGGCGACCCACATGCGTGGAGCCTCTCACGCTCTCACAAATATCAATGCGATGGCGTGACGTTGCTCTCCGCACTCCTCGCATCTGGGCATTAGTCAAATCCTTCAACTATTTCCTCGCGGAGCTCTTTGTCGCCCGCTCAAAAACGACACCGTTGCGTATCCAATTGGAGTGCGCAAATGAGTTCTGGTGTCGAGGGAAAAGGGTCGAGAAAGAAGAGTTATCACCGGGGCTTCTTCGCCATAAAACCCTGCTCCAGAAAGGACGCGATCGTCGCGACATCCTCCGACTCCTCGACAAGTTGCTAATTCCCCAAATACACCGCTGGGAATCGGTGCGACTCAGATTGGAGCCGACGGTCGATCTCGAGCTACTCCTTGTTTCGCCTGCACCTCTTCTCGAGGAATTCAACTACGAAAGAGACAAGGGCACCTTGGCGTCATCCCCCATTCCCCTCCCACAAGATCTATTCGCTGGCCATGCGCCGCGCCTTCGTACACTAAGCCTATCCAGAGCCCACCTCCCACTATCATCTCTTCTTTATTCTCGCCTCTATCACCTCGCGCTTCAACACATCACATTCAACTCTTCTTTGGAGCAATTCGTTCATGCTCTTCGGGATAGCCCATCTCTCTTGACGCTTACGCTCAAAAACATCACCTTTCAAGACGAAAGTAGTCCGCGTGCGCTCACGCCGATTTCGTTGCCCAATCTCGAGACGATGCTCGTCGAGCTGGACCCGGAAACACTGCACAATTTGTTCGCCTCAATCATCCTTCCCTCGACATCATGCCTGGAGATACAGGATTTCAGAGGTGATCTCGGGCCACTCTTCGCCCAACTGAAAGACAACCTCCCAAGCCTATCTAATATCCGACATCTATACATCTCGTGCTGCGAAGGTCTCCTCTTTTACGTAGTAGGGCGCGCAAAAACCGGGGGCCCAAGGTTGTTGGATATAGCTTTTGTACGGAGGCCCGACCGAGCGGGTCTGCTTGCGCTCGTCAGAGAGACTGCGCAGGTAGTCACGCCGTCACTGGTTGAGACGCTGAGTTTGCAGAGTATTCCGGAGGCTTTGTTCGATCCCGCCTTTCCGACGACATTGGACCTCTTCCCAGAAATGAGCACACTCGTTCTCAGCGACTGTCCGCTGCCCTTGCTGGAAGCTTTGGTTCTCCAAGCTACCTCTCGACTTTGCCCAAGGCTCAGCGATCTGCGACTCACCACCATGGGCACAATCGACTCTACGCTCGTACGCCTCGTCCAATCGCGGACAAAGGATGTTGAAACAGAGGATAATATTAATATGGCGCGTCTGGCTCGGCTCACCGTCTATCATGACATTGAGCTCGAGCCATCAACCGTATCCGATATGGAAAAGCGCGTTGAACTCAGTATTACCAATGTACGTGGCGAATTTTTGCCAAACTCGTAGTTACTTACTCGCAGCGGGCCATTTCGCCGCCAGATTGACGACGATGGCTCTTTTTATGAGAATGCGTGGATATCCTAGCAAATAGCTATCATTGCATGCCCCATGCCGCATTCTGCTGGCCGGCAAAATTTTGAATAATTTCCTATGTGCCATTTCGTATTCACTCGATGGGGGCTAATATTATGTAATACCTATCGACCCGAACGGGTGGCAGTGGTGTATCAATTGGACGCTGAACATTGAACGTTGAATTCCAATCTTACGGCGGCCATGGCCCCTTTGCTGTTGCCCCGCCGCGTATATGATACACGAAACACCAACACCAATATGCTGCTTCCTCGCGAAAGCAGATTCACAGCAACTTGACAGATAGCGGGATAATTAAATACATAACTGGAATACGAGGCAGATATTTCGGCAACCAACCAACCAACCTCCCTCCCTCCTTCCCCCGATCTCATCAATACCAGTCTACGAGGCGCGTAAAATAGAGCAGTATGCCGAGCTCAATGCACCAATACCTCCCCCTCTACGCAGAATTGCACTTTCTTTATTTTATTTCCCTTTTGAGCGTAAATATTTTTTTCCATACGATGCTTGATTCATGGACACTGAAGGCTGCAATGGCTAGTAGTATTCAAACACATGCAAGATAGCTACTATATATTAAGCTTGGTTGAACTTTTCGAAAAGCCGCTGTAGGGCATCGATGATCAGGCTGAGACCCGGCAAGACTGAACGCAACACCCGGCAAGAAACATGCAACAGGTAAGATGCAAACGAGTGACTCGATTACATGGAGACAGTGGCGAAAGGGCGTGAGGAAGGAAATCCTCGTGAAGGAGGGCGGAAAAAATTATTGGCGTCCGAAGATCAATCGCCTGACCAAAGCCACTGATGATACGGATCGGCAATGACAATGATAAATGATACAAAAGTGAAGGTGAGCATACAGGGTGCTTGCGGTGCCATTGTTGCTCAGCAGCTCGTCCTAGACGTGCGGTTAGTACACTTCATATGTCAGCCAGCAACCGCGCAGTGGAAGAGAATAAGTGAGAGACTGGGGAACACCCATGCTTCCACCCCGCCCAGATCGCAGAAACTTCGCAGCGTCGAAGCTAGTGTGCGGTGAGTAAGTCACGTGCCCTTAGGTATTCCATGATTGTTTTGTCCTCCCGGGGCATTCTCCATCCTGAAACTTGATTTACAAGTAGTTCTCTGCACCCCCTGAGCGTGTGTGTATGCAAGTGCAAAGAAGCTGGCTTGCCTCTGGCAGCAGCCAGCAGCCGGGCCATATTCTGTGGAAAACACCATGCGGAACGCATGGCACCACAACGCCCACATTGTAGCTCTTGCCATTCCATGCAAGTGTTCAGTATGGTCCATAAAATACAATAACATCTATCCGAGGCCAATATCACATCTGGGGTGCAAAATTCTCATGTAACGCTTCGAGGCACGTGACTTACTTACCGCACACTAGTCGAAGCTGGTCAGCTCGCGGAGCGTGGACGACTTTCCGGAGTCTGCGGACAGCCCGGCGGGTGAGGCCCAGCCAAACTGTTAACCCCAGGTATACGTGGGGCCCCGTCCGCGACGACTATACGTGCTTGATCTGCGTATGGGGGAGGTCCGGTGAGAGGCGAGGTCGGGGCCTTGATCTTGAGCTTTAGTCGGAGGAGGTCATATCGAGTCATCGACTGCCATGGCGTTGATTACATAATATGCTCCGAGTCGAAAATCATCTCAAGTTCAGCCGTCATCGACTCATCCCAACCAGGCTTCGCATTCGCCTTGAAGCTTGAGCTCGAGGCTTACGGCCAAGCAGCCATGATCATGGACGCCGCAATTCTCGATCTCCTGAGGAAGGCGCTTCGAGACCAAGCGGGGAATGTGAGGGATTCCTTGCAAACGGTGGAACGTAACGATGAGGGACATCAGCAGTAATTTTCTTTCGTTTTTCTGCGTCTTTGTGCCGCCCGCTCTCAGCTTCGTCTCACACATTTTATTACCATAGATCCAAACCGATAGGGAAATCGACGAACGCAGCTCTCATGCGTTCAATCGATGACGAGTGGATGGCAATGGTGGACACATACCATCACTTTGTCCACGCCCTGAGCACACATACAGCCCGGCGCCTCTCCGCCCTTGCGGCTCGCCAAAACGATCTGGGACCGACCGCTTGCCTCCCGGATGAAATTCTATACATCATCTTCGAGTTTGTAGTGGAAACCCGCCGATGGCTCTATCCGCCCAATGCCCGAGAGCCTCTTGTGCTCTCACACGTATCCAAACGATGGCGAAATATCGCTCTTCGCACCCCCATCATTTGGACCATGGTCAACTCTCTCAACTACTCTCTCGTGGAACTCTTCATCGCGCGCTCGCAGTCGGCCCCACTGCACATTCAACTAGAGTGTGCAATTCTCTATAACACCGATGGAGTTGTGGATATTGAGGGAGAAGAGTTGACCCCAGAGCTTCGTCGCCACAAATTCCTCCTCCGGAGGGGGCGCGACTCTCGCGACATCATTCGGCTTCTCGAGAAGCTGTTAATTCCCCAGGTTCACCGCTGGAAAACACTGCAGCTTACGCTGGTAGTCCCCGATAACTTCGAAGAACTCTTCGCCTCGCCCGCTCCTCTCCTGGAATGCTTTCATTATAAAAATCCGAAACGCTCCTCGGTGCTCTCAGCCTCCCCCGTGCCCAACTTATTCTCGGGCCAAGCGCCATGCCTTCGCGAACTGTTTTTGACCAGGATCTACCTCCCATTCGCAACATCTCTCTATTCTGGCGTCTCAAGACTCGAGCTCCAGGCCATTACATTTGACCTCAGCCTGCAGCAATTCGTGCGCGGCCTTGGAAATTGTACATCTCTCTCATACCTTTCCCTCGGCCAGCTCCAATTTCTGGACGAGGGTAGTCCGCTTTTTTCTGCTCCCATTCCGCTACCGAACCTCGAGAAAGTCATCGTGACGTTGGATACGGATGTTATACGCGATATCCTCTCTTCAATCGTCATCCCAGCTTCATCGCATCTGGTGATATGGCGCTTCGAAGAGGACCTCGAGACCTTCTTCTCCTTATTGAAGGGCAGCCTTCTAAACGTGCCCAAAATTCGCAGCCTTCAAGTCTCATGCGATTCCGACACGGTGAATTTGACAGGGCGGGCGTCAAAGGGAGGCGCTCGTCTACTGAGCATATCCATTCCGGAGGAACCGACCCAAGAGAGCTTACAAAAGCTTTTCCTCGACCTCACGCAAGTGGTCTTGCCGTCGTCAATCGACGTGCTGAACCTGGGTTGGATTTCAAATGACCTCTCGCATCCCTCTGCCTTGTCGGCAGCGCTGGGATTATTCCCGGCGCTGACAACACTTATCCTAACTTCGTGTTCGCCGAAGTTGTTGGACGCCCTGATTGTCCGCGATACGTCGTGCGCTGTCCCGCGGCTCGAGGACCTGCGGCTTGGCGAAATGGAGGACGAGGCCGAGTCGATGCTTTTACGCGTTGTACAATCGCGGATGAGCCAAAACGAGACCCACGAGAATATGGTTTGCCTTTCTCGGCTTACGCTTTACCGGGACTTCAAGCTAGCTCCGGAAACCATGCTTGAGCTGAAACAGTACGACAGTCTTGAGGTGCGCCCAGATCAACTCTGTATCCTTTATCTTATATTCACTACCTTGTAATCACAGGTGGAACAAAGTAACACGAACGTTCATTACGACCCCATCTAACACAATGCCACTCATCCTCTCGCCCTTCTTTATTGGCATTCATCGCCGCTACGCCAGTCTATATGATACGTCCTACGGTGCACCTTAACTTTCCTTTTGCGCATAATATGGATACTGCGGAATTCTATCCACCTTTTTGCCATGCAATAAAAGCACGGTATTGAGGGCACGTGATATCTAGGACTGCGCCTAACTACTCGACATTGATCGCTTCAGGCTAACCTTGCTTGATGTTTACTGCTCATGAATCACCCTTATTCATATGGGATCGTCATCTGGCTCTCGCGTCATTGATATCATGTGAAGTAGCGGCCGCCATCATAGCTTAAACGTAGAAAAATGAGAACTCTTGGGATTCTGTCTCGGGCTGGAAAGGACTGGCTAAAATGATAATTTTGAAGGTACGCAGCGGTATTCGTAGATTCCATCTTGAACAAAGCTGAAAAATTCCTTGCACTCAGCCGAAAGGCATCCTCGCAGGCTCTCTAGGCCTCGCAAAGGTACTCGAGGCATCGCCCTGCCCATTCCATTGCACAGCTTTTCGACCAACAGTGCCCCAAGTCCGCTTTGTCGCTTATCGGCTTGCCGCCATATACTTTAGAAGATTGAACACTGTCGCAGAAAGGCGCTTCGGCGAGAACATGAAATGCCCGGGGTGCATCATTCCACTCATCTTGTCCATCAGCCAGACACGTCGGATACTCAACCTGCCATTAGCATCACGTTATAGCGCGATGCAGCGCCTCTGGTCCGCCATCTCGTGAGTGTTTTGTTCGGTATAATGGTCCCTAACAAGGCAGAAGATCTATAAGCTTGCTGACATAGTGCTCTGTGGCTCTGTGGCTCTTCTTTGCAGTCTGAACTCCGGGACAAGACAAACAGAACATCTGACTCGACTTCCTCTTGGGCGATTTACTTTCAATGCAAATTCTGCTCTTTGCTCGGGCAATGGCAAACGTCAATTCTTTTCTGACAATCTCTAGTCCCAGCAGTATGCGCCGCCAACACCATAGCTCTCGCAGCACTGTACGAATTTGCCACTATCGATGCAATTGTAACGACTCGTGCACTATCAGAGAAGAGCGATGTAAGCCATAGCTCCTGCGCAATGGTGGCAATATTAATCGTGCTTACTTGGTTGTTCGGTCCGGGGTAGTATAGAATGCACGTGCCTCCTCCATTTTGGAAACTGCACTCTTGCGTCAAGTCGTTATACTGCCCGTTGGCGTCCTGGCACTTGCAATTATGGCCAGCCAGCGCGCTATGGAGATATCTCAATCATCATATGTCGCGGAGACGGGCGAGAGCGCCTAGGAAAGGCAGGGGGACAAACCTCGTGGCGGAAAGCAGGAAGGCGAGAGCAGTGATATGATTAAGGCGCATGATGGACAGAAGGGTGGAATGTGACGAGGAATTTCGGGTGAGCCCACCTCGAATTTGCACCTTTCCCTCCATCTACTTTGGGTCGGAGGTGATGTTAGATGGGTGTTTGCATCTAATGGGACAGTTTTCCCGCTTCATTTGGAATAATTATCCCACTTTCTGTGTCCACTTTAACTGGCAAAAATTTCCCTCAGTGTTACCTATTACTATTATGATGATATGTTCTCACAGCTGTCAATCAAGCTACAGAAATAAAGGCATTGTACATAGTGTTATACTAAGTTAAGTTCCCAGTTAGCATAAAAACACAGGGAACAAACTAAGACCAACCTCTGGCTGTACTTATACTGCATAGCATTGTGAACCAGACCCGGTGTTGAGTACATTGGAAGGCTTAGGCTTTGAATGAATTTTGGCAGTGCATGATGACCAAGCCTCATTCAACGCCACGATGTCTCCGCCGGCGCGCGGGCCACTCGACACCCTGTCCTGGTAAGTTGCAATCGACCTCGCATATTAAGCTCTCATTTTAGCACTGCTGTGGTGCCTTGGGAGGAGGGGGAGCGAACGGGTGGCAGTGGTGTATCAATTGGACGCTGAACATTGAACGTTGAATTCCAATCTTACGGCGGCCATGGCCCCTTTGCTGTTGCCCCGCCGCGTATATGATACACGAAACACCAACACCAATATGCTGCTTCCTCGCGAAAGCAGATTCACAGCAACTTGACAGATAGCGGGATAATTAAATACATAACTGGAATACGAGGCAGATATTTCGGCAACCAACCAACCAACCTCCCTCCCTCCTTCCCCCGATCTCATCAATACCAGTCTACGAGGCGCGTAAAATAGAGCAGTATGCCGAGCTCAATGCACCAATACCTCCCCCTCTACGCAGAATTGCACTTTCACCTCCCTCACCTCCTTCCGACCCTCCATCACAGTTTTCCGAATTCGCTCTTCTACGCCCAGCGCGCCTTGCATACTGGTATTGCGGGGGAGCTCCACGGTAAGGTCGACGAAGATATTTCCGCCTCGTCGCAGGGCGCGGATATCGCGTATAGCGATGACATGGGTGTACTTCGAGGATGATGATGACGAGGAAGGGGAGGCAGACAAGATGGGTTTAAGGAGGGACGAGATGGATGAGAGTGTCGAAGGGGATACACCAGCGTCGGTAAGCTCTTTTATTGATGCGTACAGGATCCCAAGGCCCTGCTGGAGGATGAGCACGGAGACGAGTATACCTAGTGAAATCCCAATTAACAAGTGCCCGGCAACATTTGGGGCTTTGAAGGGAAAGATGCGTACCTCCTAATGGATCTAGAGGTAGACCTGGGACGAGCCAGCTGCCCAAGATGGCTATTAAACTAACGAAGCTTGACCACATATCGCTGCGATGGTGGAGGGCGTTTGCCATCAACACGGGGCTGTTCTCCTCACGGGCAACCTTGGAGCTGAGACGGTATAGGTACTCTTTAGCGAGGATGCTCAGGAGCGCGAACCACGCTGCGTTCGGATCAACGTCCTCGTGCTCGTCCAGCGGCGAGGTCGAAGCGGCGGTGGTGCGGGAGAGGAAGGGTAGTGGAGGGCACTGGGAGTACGAGTGTGCGGCGATGGCGGACGCGCCGGCGAGGAGGAACAATGACATTATCGTCGTGCCGAATGTTTCAAACTTGCCGTAGCCGTACGGGTAGGCAGGCGAGGGGGAGCGCCGCGAGACGCTGTAGCATACGAGGGTGACGATGTCGCCCATGAGATCTGCATGTAGCGATATAAGACACAAAGCGCGAGGGAGAAGAGCACGCGGCACGAGGCAGGGCAGCACGTACCGCTGAGAGAGTGAGCGGCATCCGCTATCAGCGCCGCTGAGTTCAGGTACCTATTCACATTTCACGAATCATGATAATAATAAAAGCACAAATGAGCGAAACGGAATATCCCAGCAACGTGTCCCGCTAGCCGGGACAGACAAAACGAGAGCCACGCACCAGCCAGACACGCCTTTGATCCCTGTGAGACCTACGTTCGCCAGCAAGCCCACAAACGCGATCCTGCTCCCTCGGTCACCTGTAATGGACCAAATTGGTCAAGTCATCGTTTCGAACGTCAGCGCAACAGCTCTCGGCTTCGCGAGACGAGAAAGGGCCCACCTCGACCTTTGAGCACCTCGAGCAGCGCGTCTATGTCCTCCGAATCGTGGTCGTGGTCGTGGCCATGACTATGGCCGTGAGCTGAGTCGTGCTCATGCTCACGCTCTGCATGCTTGTGTTGATCATCCCGCAACACGTTATCCCCAACAGCACTCGTCGTCCCATTGGCATTCCCATTCACTCCATGCCTCTTCTTCAGATTATTCTTCTCCATCAGCCAGTTTCTCCCGCAGCCGGGTTACGGAATTTTGATAAATTTAGACCAGGTTGTTAATAGGTAGGTACTCAGATCCCAGACGCGCGCCGCCAGTGCCAGTGTTGATATTGAAGGAGCCTAGCCGCGCGACAGCCGCCGAGTGCTGGTACTGATATCGAGTCCTGGTGAAGTTGTAGGTGCACGCTCGAGCTCCTTCAAAATCCGGGGAGTATTTGAACAGTTGCGGCAGGGAACGCTGAGCTTAGGACGCGGGTGGTGACACGCGATACGGCCACGAAGTATGTGCTATCGGAAGCAAATCGACTCGCTGGCCAAGTACTAGTGAGTATTTCACCGAGGCCGACTCCACATAAGTAATATACGCGCTCTCGGGCTTATTAGCACTCGCTGGCATACTTTGTCTACGTGTGAGTATTTTAGAGGTCCTTCTGCTGTCGGGCTGTGCATTGTAACATATATTGGGGCGACAGAACACGTAGTACACTGTCGTGTTTGTACAGACGAAACCCCCGCTGCGCCGGAGGTGTGATGTTTCTTCAGCTACCAGGGAAGCGGCCCCATCAACCTCTGCGGCAGGAGAAAGTGAGGCAATAAATCATCGATACGCTGCAGAAAGAAATAGCTGAGCAAAGACGAGGACGACAAAAACGTCAAAGGTCCACACCTCTTCGAGCTCGAGGTACATTTAATTTTATTATTCAGGCAGTGCGGCTCCCAGGACTATTTAATCCGCGTGGGTGGCGGCTTTATACCTTGTCCCCAGGTGGCGTCTTCCACACTTTCACAGTGCCATCAGCGCTAGCGGTGACCATCTCTCCCGCGTGAAGGGGGTGGTGTTCGGTCCATGTGATAACTTTCTCGTGTACCTTGGGCGGCTTGTCAGCTCCCAATGACGTTCCCTGCGCATTGAGGCGCGCAGGGGGGTTGACGAGTGTAAGCAAGTGCAACGAACAAAGAGATGAAGAGGAATGGCAAACATTGACGAGGTCCCACGCCCACACCCTCCCCTCTTCGTCTCCACAGATGACGGCTGCTTCGCCATGCGCAAAGCACGCGCGCGTGCGATAGGACATGTTGAGGTGCCCTGAAAAAGTGTTCAGGGCCTGGCCCGTGACGCAGTCCATTAGCCGGAGGTGCGAGTCGAGGGTGGAGGCGAGTAGGGTCGTGGAGTCGAACGTAGGCAAGATTGAGGTGACGGGATCTGCGAAAGCAGGCGTTGGGAACAATTTCAATTTAGCAAAAGCGGCAATTGGATTGGGGGTATGGAGTGGAGAGGCGGGAAGATAATGACGACTCACGCCCAAGGAAGTCGGAGCGGAGTTCGCCTTTGCGGAGGTCGTACGTTCGAATGTGGCCGTCGACGGAGCCGGAGATGATCTCTGTGGAGCCAATGTGAAGAGTGCTTATACTATCTTTTGCTTGGTCGAGGGTCTGAATTGGGGCGCGAGATTGGGCTCTAAAGCGGGGTATGATAAGCGGGGTTAAGAGAGAATGGTAAAGAGTGTGGCTACCGGAGATCCCAGAGGCGAATGGTCGCGTCGAAAGAACCTACGAATATAACGCGTTCGTCCGGGAAAGAAACAGTGCTTGAGGGAAGAATACTTACCGCTGGCTAGCACAGAAGCATCCCCATTGAATTCAACTGCATTGATACGCCCCATGTGACCCGTGAACCGACGAATGGTCTGCCCTGTCGCGACGTCCCATAAAAACACATTTCTATCTCCTCCAGAAGACGCGAATCGCGCGTTATCCGGCGCTCTACACAGAATATTCGGCCAAAATTTCCACCCTCTAGACAATCCAGTGCTCACATGCAAAGCGACAGCACTTCGTACCCATGTCCGGTGTACGACTTGATTTCGGCACCTGTCTCTGGGTTCCAGAGGCGGATCGTGCGGTCCTGGCCGCCGGTGAGGATGTGCTTTGCAGACTGCTTTGCGTAGCGCACGACGTGCACGGGCCCGGCGTGCGAGGCGAGGGAGAGATGGAGGGAGCGGGGGACGTGCGCGGCGGAGGACAGCTTAACGCTCGCCTGGGCCATAGATCTGCTCTGGAGACTGGTGGTGAGTTGCGATTTGCATCCGCCCGCCGACGCGACGCGTACCACGGCGAAAGGTAATTTTCGAGCGCCAAACAGCGCCAAACGGGTCCTCTGGCCTGGCCACTCGCTCGTCCGCCCGCCGTCGTTGTCGTCGTCTGCACGGAAAACGCTGGGAAATTCGGCAAACGCTGGAAAATTCGGGAGATTCGACGCAAGGTAGACCTGAGCTTGACTGATGCTTCGACGACGAGACTGGGCCGAGCGGTGCGTGCGCGTGGTTTTATCTATAGCACCACCGCATAATTCGAACTAACTTGCAACCACCACCACAGCGCGCTCAGAGCAAGCCGCGCGCGCCCGCTGTCCATGGCTTCCCTATCCCAGTCGCTCGTTGTCGCCCGCCCTGCCATCCCGCGCCCCAGCTCGTCCTGGCCAAATCCCCCTCGTTATCTCTCCCAGCACCACTCCTTTTCCACCCAGCGCCCGCACACCCCGGCGACCGACAGCGTCGGCGCATCTCCCGACGTTCTGCCCCCGCCGCCCATCCAGCCGCGGAAACCAAAGGTCGAGCTCCGCCCGGCACCCATCAAGACGTTCTCAGAGACCTCGTCATCAGCTGCGAGACCGCCTTCCCCTATTACTGCGGCCCTTTCCGCCAAACCAGCCAGGCCCCCGCCCCCGCCATCCACCACACCGTCTTCCGCCCCCTCATCTGTAGATCCTGACGCCGCCTCACTATCCTCTCGAACCTCGTATTCGACCCCAGCAGAGCGAGAGCGAGATGCTGCGCAAGACACCGAGCGAACTCCCCTCCTCCGCCGCGCACCCCCCTCCCGCCCCTCGTCCCCCACCTCATCCATCTTTAAGATGGCCATCGACGACCTCGAAATAGCATCCAGGCAGGGAATCATGGCCCCCGTCCCGCCCGACTCTGGTCGCCTGTACAAGTTCTGGCATCAGGCCAAGGAGCTGTTCAAATTCTACTGGCGCGGGTCGCTCGCGCTGTGGGCTCATCGCGGGCTCGTCAACAAGATACAGAGCCGCGTGAGGAGTGAGCAGAAGGAGGGTAAAGAGGGGCTACTTTCGTGGCGGGAGAGCCAGTTTATCAGGACGTATAGAGAAGATAGACTCAAGTGCGTCCTCATCTCTTCCCTCCCTCCCAAGCCAAAAGAGATATTAATATTAATGAATCGATCTACGCAGACTCGTGCCGTTCATATTAATCGCCCTCTTGATCGAAGAGACGCTTCCCCTCATCATCATCTACGCGCCCTTCCTCCTCCCATCGACGTGCATCCTCCCCAGCCAACAAGAACGTATCGACCAGACCAAGGACGATAAGAAAGTTAAGGCCTTTGTCTGCGCCAAGTACCTCGTCCAGGCGATGCACAATGTCGAGCAGGAGCGGGCTCAAGCGCGTATCGAGGAGGGCGTACCGGCTCAAAATATCGCGAGATCCATTGGAGAGAGTGGAATTAAGGGGCTGACGGGCGAGCTGGCGTGGTCTGCTTGCGGGTGAGTAAATAATAAACACATCTATCTTCCTCAAATATCATCCAACTCAACGCTGGGTCTCTGGTAAATAGCATATTCTCCCTGGCAACGTACGGCCCTCATTTCCTCCTCCAGAGGCGTCTCCGCGCGCACGTACGATACCTCCAAAGCGACGACGCGCTTCTCGCAAGAGGGAACATTGGTAGGGACCTGAACGAGCGTGAATTACGGACCGCGTTGCGAGAGCGGGGATTGTATGTCTATTCTCATTCCCTCTTTTCACCTTTTCCTCATGCTCATTGCTTTGTTGATAGTTTGACAGCAACGCTGGAGGTGCCAGAGATGCAGCACATGCTCACGCGGTGGTTGGCCGAGGCGCGCGACGAGGCGGGGATGCTCGAGGTCATCATGAGACAGGCGCTCGAAACCGACTGGGAGAACACCCCGGCGCCATAGTCGCTGTCGGACCACTCTTCTTTCCTCCTCTTTATACATACATCCTCGTTTTTGCTCATACGGTATTGCAAGGTCGCTATCTAGAAATTTCACTTTTTTCCGCTATTCACCGCCACTCTTACCCCCGTTTATAAGTAACACACGTGAAGACATGCTTATCTCCCGCGCGGATTCTAACTTTTCAAGCATTGCATCACACTGAAGAAAAATGCGGGGGGAGGGGGAAAAAAATCAAGAAAGTGGCTGCAGGGTAAGTAAGTACTTGAGAGCGTGCATGTGCATATAGTCAGTCACCGGAGAATAGTGATACTAAAACTACATAATACGAACGGAGAAAGAAGAGAAAAGAAACTATGCAGGGCTGTTCATTACTCCATAAAAGCGTAGGCGGGGAAAATGGGAGGATAGGATATCAAAACTTGCGGGACATAGACAAGGAAAGGTAACTGGGACTAAAAGAGGAGTACGAGCGTGTGTCGGTAGATAGATGAGGTGCAAGAGGGGGATACATGAACGCTGAGGAAGAGAAAAATCAGTAAACATCGAGAATGAGCATCAAGTGGGTGATGAGAAACTCACAAGTGAGGAAAAAAAGAAAATCGCAGGTGTAATCATATTCTATAACTCGCCGCCCCGCTGATCGGCCCCGCGCCCATACCAATCTCGGCAGCCTGAGGCTGCTGCTGCTCATCCGCGGGTTTCACGGCATGCAAGAACGACAGTATGAGTGGGATGAGGCTGTTTTGCTGGCATATCAGAACGAGGTCATGCCCGCTGCTCGGCGCGCCTCGCATCTGGCTGAACGAGTCGGCGCTCTGGTCTCCGGCTGTGGCGGTCGCAGCCGCAGCAGCAGTGGCGGCGGTGGGTGCGTTTGCGGGCGCGGTGTTGCGTTGGGGCTGGGGCTGGAGCAGCGACGACCCATGGGGAGCCTCGGCCATCGCCGCAGTATCTTCTGGCGAAATAAGCGCGTCCCGCAGGACCTGCAGCGCCACGGCCTCCGCCGCGCGCCGCGTTCTCACCGATATCAACCCGCGCGAGTCTGACGTGTCGTCTCCCATCACAGACCGCGTGATTTGCGTACGCAGTATAGACACCCAGTGCTGGTGCACGCTCCGGTCGTCCACGCTGAACATGTATTTCCGCTTCACGCCCAGGGTGCTGTGGAACCCGACGGTGAAGGTGTGCCGCATGAACGCGCGCTCCACTTGGAACGTCTTGCTCAGCGGCAGGCCCGTGTAGAGCGCCGCGTTGGACCCCACGCGCTGGAAGATGGCGGTTTTCGATCCCAGTTTGTGCCCGATGATTCGGAAGGACGCTTCGCACGACGTGGCAAAGCTGAGCACCGGCGGCTCAAAGTCGAGATCCTGGCCCAGGAGCCTGATGGAGAAGTTGGCGTCCGGACGGGGGATCTTGATAGTGATGACATCCGAGGGGACACGGGTCGTCAAGCGCTCCGATATCCGGGAAGGCGTGAGCGTGGCGGGGATCAACATGTGCGCAGACGAGGAGTCCAGCGCAGGCGCCAGCTTCTCCTTCCTAACGGACTCGTATATCCGTTCGAGTGATTTGTCCGAGACAAGCGTGCGCGAGTCTCGGATCCGGAAAGCCTCGATGAAATCGTGGGCCGAGATGCCTTGGTTCGGGAAGCTGACGACATTGGCTGCGCTTTCCGTCTGGAAACCAGAGTGAAGCGCGTCATTGAGCTGCATCATGGCAAACACGAGGCGGGTTGTGAGCTCCTTGTCGAACGACACCACGCCGTTGTTCGCTTCGAACCAACGACTCGCGAACATGGAGAGGGTATGCTCGACCGCCGCGGGGTCTGCAGGCAGACGAATGGAGAGAAGGAAGATGCGCATAGCCTCGTCGATTCTAACGCCGGTGAAAGCGAAGCGATCGATAAACGTCTTCAGAATGGCCTTCGAAGACCGCCGGGAGAGGAATTCCCCAAGCTGCGTCCTGTCCAGATCGACCGCCTTGAACAGGAGGTTGCCAATATTGACCGGGTCGTCCTTTAGCCGAGTTTTCTCCAACAACGATGTGATTGCATGCTCGGGGTTGCTGGAGAATTGCTTCACAAACAGCTTCACAGAAGGCCACTGACGCCAATCATCAGGGCCGCCCGAGCCGCGTGACGACTCGTCCTTTGGTATGCTGAGCTGGATATTGTGGAGTTCGATGATGTTCTTGACGACATACTTGCGGTCCATGGATGGCTTGAGGGCATCCCGAGTAGAGTCGTTCTGGATCGGCTTGGCAATGACAAGGATGTCGCTGAACAAGAACAAGAACCTATCCTTGACCGTGTTTTGATTCACGATCTGGAGCACCGGGGTGGTGAGCAAGAGCTTTCTCGGGGGATCATCGAGAGGCATTGGTTGCCCAGCGCCGTTCTGGGGGTTTTGAGAGAGCAGCAAATCCACTTTGTGCAACACGTCCACCGACTTCTGGGGCAGCGTATTAGGCGTGTCTGAAGGCGTGGACACCGCCGACGGCGAGCCCGAAGACTGCGACGAATCGAGGGACGGAAGAACCATCTCGACAGGGGACGCTGGCACACGCATGGCAAAGCTGTCCATCGATACGCCACGATCGCTAGTCATCGTCGACTGGGAAGGCGCCAGGCTCGTGACCCGGTTAGTGGTCTCCGCAACCGTCGGAGGGCTGGCCGCAAATGGATCGGCGGACAGCTCCATCGAGGGCGTGTGGACGATCTCCCTCCGCTCATCTCTGCTCATCGACTTCTTGTGACTGTGCTTTGTGGGGGAATTTTTGGGGGGCGACAACGAACGATCGTCCTCGTTGCTATTCTCGCCACCTTTGCGAAGAATATCAGTGAGCGATGGTCGCCTTGGATTGTGCCCCCGCACCGTCAGGTTTGAGACTGAAGCAGAAGATGACACAACAGCGTTGGTCTGCGGCGAGTGCAACGAAGTTTGTGAGGAGAAAAGTTTGAGCCATTTCTTCACCCCCTCACGAGTCGTCGGCAGTTTCCCGCTCGACGCCGAAGCTCCCGATGGAAGCGGCAGATCAAAATACGGGAGCGTATCAGCACGAGAATGTCCCGGCGATCGCTCACGACCTCGCTCTACGTCACCTGGCATCGCAGTCGTCTGACTCGATTGACTAGCGGCCGACGGAGAAGCCATCTCTTTAGCAGCCATCGAGGCCTGGTAGCGTGCGAGCAACTGGGAATCGGAAGCCTGATGCGACACGAACGAGCGGTCCGGGTCGGGCGTCCGCGGCATTGATGCGTCTGCGCCCTCGGGACCGATCGCCGGCGTGGTACTGGCACTGGAGGCGACGCCGTTGGCCGTCGTCGGTGTGATGTCCGAGGACGACGTGACGGGGGTAATCATTGTCGAAGAGGATATCGACTGTCCGCGCGCGCGCGTCCTTCGCTCCTCCTCCAATTTGACTATGCCAGGGAATGCCATGAGCTTGGGGTCGGTGTACATCGCTATACGGTCGGGTTTGACCGGAGGAATGGGCGAAACACCCCCGCGGGGCGGAGATACCTGGGCGGCCGCGAGAGAAAGCAAAGACGCAGAGGAGGCGGACGGCGCGAGTTGCTTGGGTGGCATAAGCGATGCGCTTCCATGACTCCCGGGAACTTGCAATTGCAGCTCGACATTAGACCTCTGGTCCATCTTCCCGCTGCCCCCACTCGCTCCGCTCTCCCTACTGGCAGCACTCGAGTCGGTCTTGTCATCCCTCCGCACATTGACGATGCTGTTCGACCTCGACCGTCTCCCCAACGCGCTCCCGCTTCGGCCCGTGATGGTGTTCTTGAAGCTATCCCATTTCGAGGTGCTCCCTTCTCCCTTTTTATGCCCCTTCGACTCCCGCTCGCGGTTCCTCTCTTTTGGATCTCGCGGAGCATCTGCCTCACGTTCTACCGGGGACTCCTCCCAGTCTGCAATAGACTGCGATCGACTGCGATCGATCAGCTGACTCGTCGTAGCAGAGCTCAAGGGCATCCCGGACGACATCGACATGTTGCTCATGCGTGTCGGTGTCGCATCGCTGGAGAAGTGAGACGGCGCCATTGGGGAATGCGGCATGAGCGAAGACAATGGCGTCTCTGGTGAAGGAGAACTGATGTTGTTGCTGGAATTGGGCGAGGGGGTAGGCCGCGCGGGGAGGAATACGTCTTGTGCCGGGTGTAGCTGCGTGGTTTCATCCTCCTCTTCACCATCCTCTTCTTCCTCTTCGTCGTCATCGTCTCCCATGCCTGGCTCTGCATACGATGATATCGTCAGGGAAGGAAAGGGCACATATAAAATGAGAAGACTCACCATCAATACCAACCCAGCTCGGGACACTTAGGTCAAACTCATTGTCTGGCCGACCAGACCACGGAGCCTTCAGTTCTTCGGGGTATACCACCTGCTCACCCTCTTCTTCACCTTCCTCCTCCTCTTCCTCCTTTAGCTGATCCTTCATCGGCGTTCCAAAAGGACTAATTGCTACCGGGAACGCATCTTCGCCGTACGGCGACGCCTGCCCGTCCGGGCCGAAGAACACAGGGATGCTGTCCCCGGCAGAAATCGAGGACGCAGTCGAGGGAGCATCAGGTGCGTGAGGACTGCGCTGAAAGGAAGGTGTACCGAAACGCGAAGAGGAACCGGGTGAAGATAGGTTCAACTGGAATGGGATCTGTGGAGAGTGGTTTGGTGGATGATGGAACGATGGCGAGGGTAGTGGTGGAACGAGCTCGTCTCCTTCGTCCTCTTCAACAACGACATGGTGGTTTCGCCCAACACTGGCAGGGCTTTGTCTAAGATGAGCATCGTACTCGAAGCTGTCTTCCCCAACAAGGCGAGCGAGTGCCGAGTCACGCTCACGCTCTTGTGTACTAGACGCAGGCGAAAGTGCTCGAGGTGGGTGTAGGAAGTGAGCGAATGACGATGGATCAGGCGGCGGTGGTAGAGGCGTGCTCGGACCGGCAGGTGAATTCGGTGCATCGGTTGGAGGCTCTCGGTCGTCGACGATGGGATTACTCGGAGACGCGTTCGATCCGCTTCGTTTTCGGGAAGAGAAGCGCGAGGGAGTTCTCGGTGGTGGCGGGGTGGCATGGGGAAGAACAACGTCTTCACCACCCGAGGTTAGCTCACCATCGGCGTCCCGTACCCGACGTTTACCCAATTGACGGAGCATGTTGCTGCGGGCAGCCATACGATCGCCGTCGTTGCTCAGGCCTGTGACAGTGTTGGAACGGCCGAGGGGGGAGGCATGGGAAGGTGTGGGGGATCTCGCAGGTTCGGGCGTCTCTGTGCCACCGGTAAGTTTATTAAGCGCCACCATTCGGGCAGCAGCACTATTGGAGCGCATAAGCAGACCACCGCGGATAGCATCTAGTGATGGAAGAGGAGTGGGAGGGGAGGTGGGAGGGTGAAAGAAGGGCAGAGGTGAGACGGAGGGGGTAAACTGCATTGGAACGCGCGGTAACCCGAGCTGTTGATATGATGGACTTGGCGAATACAGAGCGGGCAGTGGAACAGGTGGCATTGGATCTTCGTTGGACGATTCGGGGCCAGAGGACTGGGCAATATCCCTTAGGTCCTTGGACGTACGTGAGCGCGAACGAGAACGCGACCTGGATCGAGTCCTTTTCTTTTTGCCAGTAGGGACAGGTGGTGGAGTTGGAGCCTCGCGTTCGTCAGAAGTCTTGACGTCCTCGGAAAAATCCTCGGGGTAGGACGGCTCCTCTGGCATGGGCTGATTAGATGTAGGGGGGATGGGTGATGGAGCGGTGGATGGGGCAGGGGTGGAGATTTTGGAAAGAATGTCGTCCTTGATGTCAGGGAGTGCTAGCACGTCGTCGTTTGGCGGCGTTCTCCCGTTGGCAATAAAAAGGTCCTGGACCGCGCTCGGCTTTTCGCCCTCACTGACGGCATCGCCATGCATGGGCGGTCTGCGGCCGTCCTTCATGCGCGGGAGGGAGGCAGCGCGCTTGAGCTTGGCGACGGCGACAGCGCGAACGTCGGCAGGCGATGGGTCGTTTGACATGACGGACAGCGCAGGGGAGCAGGATGATACAGATCACGAGCGCGAGCCGAGCATGAGTTAATGGCCTGGATGGTGGTGTTGGACAACGAGCAAGCAGGCAAGCAAGCAAGCAGGCGCGCAACGGAAATTACAAGTATGTAAGCATTTCGTACGAGCGCATACAGGCGACGTGAAGCAAAAAGTGAAACGCACGGGGGATGCTGCGGGGCTGGCCACGGTCGGCGGGGGCAGCGCTGGCGAGGACGCGGGGACGGGAGAGCCTAGAGGGCTGCAGTGGGTGGCCTGAGCGGGCGACACGGACAATAGGCTCTGGAGCCCAGGCAGGTATTTTTTATGGACGCAGGCTGGATTGAACGTCAACATCCCCCACCGACGACGGCAACAGAAGAACCCTGCGCTTTCTCGTCCAAAAGCACGTTGCCATCACGTTGCACACTCGAGGCCGGCTCTCGCAAATCCTCGTCTTCGCTGCTTTCGTCCACCCTCCAAACGACTCCAAAGGCCCTCCAACGCACTCGCTGGCCATCCCGTTTTCATTTCGCAGGCCCCTAGCCCACACGCACGTACCCCTTTGTCGACGTGCCCACTCCGACGCTCGGTCGATCGAGCTCGAGGTGCTTTCGGGTGCCCATTGCCTTTCCCAGTAGTCCGGTCGCCCATCTCGGCACACTCTGTTTCCTTAACCCCAGTGTTTCCCTCTCTTTTGGTCTCCGAAGCCTGCGTTCGCCACTCCCCGACCAATATTCCCACTCGGGTGCCTAGCCAATACTATAGGCTGGCTTCTCTGCTCTCCCAGGTGCCGTGGACCGAGCCCGACCGAGTTTAGCCCACTTTCTGAGCTGAGCTTTCCTCGGCTTGCCCGTGTCCTCGCCTCCTCGTCATATTTCATCTGTGTGCCTTTGGCAACATGATCGACACCGTCCTCGCCCCTTGCCACGAAGTTATGAAACAGCATCCTGACTCGCGAGGCACGACTCTCTTCGGAATAGCCGCCTGCCTGCAGCTGCAGTCTGGCTATCCTCATCATATCTACTTAAGCTTATTTATGGTCGTCTGACTTACCCGCACCGCCATTTCCCGTATAACCGGATCCCTCAGGCGTCATTCTGGCTGACAGAGCCAGTTCTCATCTCCTCGAAAAAGCAGCTCCTTTGTTTTGACTTGAGCCCACATCGCTCTTTGATTCCAGAAGCCCATGCGTTTCACTCGCGTTCTTTCCTGCGTATAATTGCGTACGTGTATCGTGCAGAAAACGAGTGCAGAAGCTCCTCCTGCATTCAATCCCGACCAACATTGGGCGTTCGTTCATGTCCGACTCTGTACTTCCCGTCGCACAAAGATACACGCCAATAATCGGAGCCCGCCGCGATTGCACTCCTTACGTCTACACCTAATACAATGCCCGGCTTATCACTCCAGCAATATTCCCCCGTGGCGTTCTACGTCGACGTAGGCCAACTCTTTTTGGGACGCAAACCCCACTTCTCCAGCCACGCGCCAAACTGAGCGGCAACCCTCCTATGGCCCTGTTCATTCGGATGGGTGTTGCTGGAAGAAAGGAAAGAAATCGGCGTAGTATTTCGGCATGGAATCTTTGTTCAGCCCGCATTGCAAAGTGGCGACTTACTCGTGGTATACCTAAACCCGGTTTCGTCAAATGCGCCATCCGCGTCAATTAGTCAGGGGAGGTGGGCGTTGAGTGCAAGGAAATACACTTGCGTCATCCCAGCCTACCCAACCCGTCGTGTCCACCAGATAAATCTGCTTATCTCCCAATTTTTTTCTAATGCCCAGATTTGCCATTCAGCACGCTTGCTTATCAATTTGCAATCTTACTCGCCTTTTCTGCACGATCTCAGCATACCTGCCATCGTAATAGTAGCCCACGCTCCCGTCTGCAGAAGGCCATCCCCAAGGCGTGAACACAAAAAATGGCTGCTGCGGGTACAGTTTCCGGAGACGCTCGAGGAATCCCAAGTACGTCTGTTTGAGATAATCGGGAAAGCCATCCCTTAGCGCTAAGCCCTTGGCTCGGTGGAACTAGGATCTCAAAATGTGCAAAGACGATACCGTGACAAATGCGTCCCCCGTAATGTTGTACGCGTTGTCGTTCGCACTGGCACGTTGCAACGTGGAAAGAACAGTCAGAAAAATAAAGTAAACAAATGGTCTTCTCGCAGTCTCTCACCCGATGTGAAGAACGACGTGGGTAGGTGATATGTCGCGCTTGAAGGCCCAGTCGGTTGTATAATTATGATCCGTGGTATAGTAGTAGCCGGTATCTTCGGTCTGCGTGTACGGTGTGCGTGCATCAGATTGATAATGGAATAGGGGGATCCAGGATCACCGGGGGAAAGGGGCGCATCCCCTCAGATAGGGGGAGAATCGCACAGAATCCAGGACACGACTAGGAATCCAGGGACCAACCTTGAAGTACTGGTAGGAGATGCCATGGTAATTACCCCAGCACAACTGATCCTGAAAGGATGATTTAGAAGCAGAGTGAGCCGTCGTCGACGCGTCATCACGAAGTAAACTATTATTTCGCAGGTCAATTCTTCCGCACGAACCGTGAGGCATGCGCCAGGTTGCGCGTTGATAGTATATTCCGCCTTGAACGCTTCCGCGGTGAGAAAACCCCAGCTCGACACGACTCCTTGAACGTTGTATTGACCCTGGTAAAATCACAAAAGCGAGAGATAGAAGTGAGTCGATCGAGCTGCTTATCGTAGATCCAGCTCAAAGGATTTTCACGCACGGCTGTGAGAGAGTCTCCGATGAACTGAAATGCGAGCTCCGAGGGCTTGTACGGGAGAACCTGGGCACCCTGCAGAGGACCAAGATATCAGATAGACGTACTGAGTGTGTACTAAACTCTATCTTTGAAAACCCCCGAAATAAAGCTCACCGCGTTCAACTCCACGCTCTCTAAATGAATTCGGTTATTCTGCCATCCCTCGACATTCAATCGTAACACCGACGAGTTTTTCTTTCCGCTTATGCTGGCAGGAAGCGGGATGATGTTTGCCCCCGCAGAGACGTTCACAGTGACGAACGGTGCGTAGTCGATGGAGAAACCAACAGCTACCAGCGGAGCTGTCGTATGAGAACCCAAGTTTAGAACGAGCGATTTGAGGCCCGCCACATGTAGTTTGAAGCCTGATCCAGCCCTATGATTGGTTTGGATACCCAACCAGAGAATTGTGGTAAAGGTGAGCCAGATATGACCGGGATCTCACCGTGGGAGTGACAGCGGTGGGAGCGTTTAGCGATGAGCATGGGATATTACCCACCACCAAGTTCCCGGCGCACTATCCCACCGACCGTGGAAATGGATCAATGGGTGATCAGGTCGCAGGGTGACGGTGTTTTTCGCGCTGGTAGCGGGCTCGTCTCGCGAGGATACATCAGCAGCATTGATCATCCTGACGAGCAGCAAAATAGCGCAAGTGATCAGAAGGGTGGGTGTACTGTGTCGGATGTTGAACATTCTGCCAAACGGGGGGGAAGCAGTCGCTTGGGCAGCTTAAGCAGACCTTTTAAGACTTAACCAAGGAAGAAAGGAAGCATCAGCGTGTGATATGCTGTGTGCAGCGTCGGATTCGTGCTCGTCTTCGAAGCAGCGAAGATTCCCCGTCTAGAGGAGAGCGGTGGTACCTACTCCGACCCCAAGATATTGCAAGTTTACTAGTAGCGGGCTTTGAACGATCAAGGATCTATCGGTCAAGGCTAACCAGCGCCAAGCATCGCATGAGTTTCTCGGGAACACTTTCAATTATGAGTTCAGATGTTTCCAGGGTGTCGAAGGCAAGCCTGCAGGTGGTGGTTTCCGATCTACGAATGCTTACGTGATTGTGGTTTCTTTGTGAAGGGTTATAGGTTCAATTTATAGCCACCACCAACAAATAAACTTTGGGTATTGCCCGACGCGTTAAAATTACCACGCTATAGACACGCGCGAGCATCGAGAATCGAGATCCAGCAGGGCGACAGATCTGGCTCGAAAGCGCGACTAACTCGCCACATATCCATACCGCAACCTTCCCGATCCGTGGAAGAAGTATGGCCACTATAAGTGAATCCGTCGGAGGGCCAATTGTCTCCGAATGGGCTGCTCTGGTAAAAATGATCACTAAGTCTACAGGAGGTGATATCCGGCCTGTATACACATCATCCGACGTCCAATAGATGGGAGACGCCTCTACATGGATTTTCTCTCCAGAGCGACCGGTTCTAGCGAGTCTTCCAAAGTGATAGCCGGTCCAGGTGCCGGGGCTGGAGAATGCCTGCATAGCGGTGGATCTTCACTGAAAAGAAGAAAAAAACGACGTGTGATCAGGAGCTCAGCGCTTTCTTCAGTCAAAAATCTAAGTTTCGGGATACTCAGCTCCGCTCATTTACGTTGATGCAGACCAAGTGGCTTTTGGTATGGCGGCCCCCCACTTTGCGCGACACGCAGCAAATAGCGGTGGTTTCGTTGATTCCCTGACTACTGGATGGCCTTCATTGGAAGAAAGGAGAGAAAGCTTTGTTCACCCGCATTTGACGAATAAATTGTAACGTGTTCGTGGCACTCGTGTCCTGTACCTGTCGAAAGTAGTTTACCACAGGTGCATGATATGCCAGCCTGTAAATACCATATGACGTCGATAGAAGTAAGGCTTGCCCTAGCCGAGTAGCTATGTAGTAGGCTTAGCCTGTCCTTCAAATAGGCACTGGGCAATCTTGAATTCGACCTACTTACCTTTATAGAGCCATCATATCTCCGGCATCGTATATACTCGTCGGGGGAAAATCATCCCCAGGAGCGTAGATGCAGTAAGCCGCATTCTCTAGATCCACCTAATAGATCCCGAGCACGTCTGGTTGCAATAGCAGAAAGTGTGATCCTGGGGTTGTTGGCCAGATGAAGACGACGCATGACCATGGAAGCGCATCTCCCGTGACACCACTTGCAGCGTGTAGTGCGAAATTAGTATAGATAGAAGCCATTCCCTCGGCACCTCACCCAATGCGATAAATGAGATGGGTCGTGGGTGGCACTCTGAGTCCGAAATTATAGCCAGCTGTGTAGTCTCACGTACCCCCCGTTTCAACAGCAACCGGTTCCTTTTGGCTTACATGGAGGCACATCGGATTAGAGATAGAAGCGAAGGGACAGCATGTAAAATAAAGATGATGAAGAGCCCAGGCGCGCGGACTTTGAAGTTTAGTGAGAGATTCCATGAAGATAGACAAAGAAGCAGGATTTATATCTCAAGATTCGATAGTGCGAGAATGAGTGGGAGGCCACCAAGCAACCAAGTTACCGACCACCATCGCAAAGAGCATTCTTTCTGTAGGACCCGCCGTAAGGCACCTATATCGGGCTGTGCACGCCGCTGTACTCCGCCTTGAGTGCCTCCGCCGTGAAGAAATATATCGAGCATTATATTGGCCCTGGCAATCGAAGAAGTAATAAGAAGGTTAAGGATGCAAGTTGATTAAGTACCGTGGGTGTGACCAAAGGTTTACGTGCACTATCGTGAATGAGTTTCTGAAAATCTATTGCAAAGATCGGAATACTCCACGGTGGAAGGGAACACTGGTTACTCCCAGCTCAATGGTACCGGCGTACAAAGCCCGAGTCCAGAAGGCGTGGTGCAAGTGCCAGGAGATGCCTACAGCTACTCTAGGCGTTTTCTGGGGCGTGAAAATGGGGGAGGGGGAGACGACATAAAACGCAGGATGCTGCGCAACCCCGCACACGTTAGATGTCGATCATTTCCATGATATGAAGAAGGATTGTCTGTCCAGGGAGGAATAAAGCGAGCTATACGAGAACTGATAGGTGGAGCCTAGCGAGCGGCCATTTTTGTGCACATGCAGACAAAGTGTAGACCAAAGATGTCCGTGGTGGCCTTCCAGGACCCGGTGCAACTGTTTTTCTTCGAAGGGTACATCGAGCTCATTCTAGGATCTCCTAATGTGACATAAGCAATGTTAATTGCAGTATTTCGGAGACTGCAGGTATTTAGGGGCGTCGGGCACTCAAGTTCCTCGAGCTCTTGTAGCAAGTTTGGATGGTGGTTTGTGGTCAAGCCTGGTCACAAGCACTTAGCATGCGATATCGATTTTTCCAGCGCCGCTTTGACAGTACCACAACATTGGCACCGCCTCCCATACGCCCAATACGGACGCCAGAGCGCGACGCGCTGCTTTGCCAACGTTTACGGGATCGATCATCTAGGACGGCGCTAGGAAGATTGTCTGGCTCAAGAAAGCCTACGTTAGTATCACGGGTCGCGTGGAACCCGTCAACTCAGCAGAACCGAACGCTTAGCGACTCATGTCGAGCGAATCCGAAGTTACCATCCGCTTTCCAACTATCTCGGAGCTAGTTGCTGTCCCCAACAACACATATCGGTTGCTGGAGCTACCTCCAGATCTGTGCAAACTGATTGAGAGCTCTGATGACTCTTTCAGGTATGTAGCTATAGCTTCTTTGAGCTGCTCTTCTGAACCAATGAGTCCGTAGTCTATCCATAAAGGGCCATGCTACAGACGACGCGGTCCTCTGCACGGCAACAAAAACCTACACCCTCCGCTCGGTATCCATATCAAACTCACTCTTGATACTATCTGCGCCTGACCCAACCAGCTCCGATGACGAATGCGTGGTAGTTCGAGATGAGCTCCATGAAATTCTGGAACTTGCACCAACTGTTCCAAAGTTGGACAGACTTTATGTGCTACTCAGGGGATGCGAGTATAAGGAGGACGAAGAAGAAGTGATTGACGACCCTATGGATGAGGATGAGGATGACTCAGGGGAGGTCCGTACTCTCTCGTTTGCTATGGGCGCCACAACTGTTGACCATGATATCCTATAGCCTAAACGCACAAGATACACGTACGATGATATTCGAGACGCAATTCAAGCAAGTGACGCGGAACTCGATAAAATCATTCGCGAATCTTACATCTTACGTGTCAATGGTATGCTTTGTAATTGAGCTTCGAGAGAGAAAAAATGACTATGTCTTCTTCCAAGGCTACCTCCGTCCCTTGCCACTGCCTTTGCTTACGCACATAATCGTCCTTATCCTCACCTCAATCACCTCATCTAGTCTTTCGAGCACGTCGGTACCTGTGCCAAGTTTACTTCGCACCCTAGACCTGGAGCACGAGATACCAAGCCACATTGCTCTGCAAGTTATGGAGTGGTTTGGGCCGGTCAGCGGCGGGAGTGGGGCAGGAGGCAAGTGGAAAATGGACGCGAAGCAGATCGTGAGGCAAGTGGGAATTGGTATGCTGAGCACGCACAGAGTAAGTACAGCTCTGCTGCAAAAATCAAGACTTTGACCTTAACGGAGTTTATACAGGATGAACCTATAGCAGAGGATGCTTTTCTCGCTGAGTGGAAAACTAAAGTCGGCGATGCCTTTGAGGAATATGTCGACCTCTCCCTCTTACTTGTGAGCCTTCACCCCTTATTATCTAAGGTCTTTTTCTGATGCCTTGACATCTCACCAGGGAAACTATCTTCCGTCCAACCCTCCGCAGCCGCCGACTGTGCTGTACTTTCCCTTATCCTCTTTATCGCCGGTCGTAACGCAACGCTTCTCCGACCTATTCCTTACCCGACCAAAATGGCGCGCGCAAGACCTCATGCCGTTCTTGCAAGATGTCGCTATCGATGGAAAAGAGAGGGATAAGATGCTTCTCAAATATTGCCGAAGTACAACGGATGGGAGCGGGTGTGTATGGTATACTTCAAAGCTGAAGTTTTGATAGATGTCGGTCTCACGCACGCTGGAATGCATGTTGGCGGTCAGCCATGAGACTTTGATATGCGTACGAGATACTTTGGGATACAGACACCCCAATTCTACGCAGGCTTAGACTCTCGCTGACACACTATGCCAGAGCATTGGCACTATCCTAGCCCCATATGAAATATGGTTCTGGACTTCAGATAGCCCGGGGAAAGGAAGCCCGACAGATGAGTCGAATCTACCTCACGATCGGGTTACGTGCCTTCATGTAACTCTAAATCCCGGGTCTACTTAGACGATATCTCGGAATTGCGAGGTTCGATCCAAGGGGCTATTGAATTCAAATGATACAGGTGTACTTTTTGTATTTAAATGTAGGGATGTATTGCGAGTCCCCGGCTGCTCAAGAGAGAGCCGCGAGGACGGAATAGTAAGCCGGCTTCTTTTGGCATCTACTGTCGAAGAGCAGAGAGCTTGTGCCGGTGGTTGGGAACGTCGACGCGGGATCCGAGACTCCCGCGACCTATCGTAACAGTTAGTACAGTAAAGTAAGTGGAAATCCGATGATTGACTGGAGCAGCCTTGTACTTACAGTGATACCAATGCACTTGGGCTGCGCCAGACAAGCCTTTACGACCGTAGCCCACTCGCTGCCCGAGCTCCCAGGTATTTCAAGCGAGGTGATGGCGACGTCGACGCCTGCTCCAGCAAGAGCGGTGAGTGCGGCAGAAACACTACCAGCACCACCAGCTGAAATATGCATTTGCGTGCCAATTCCATCGATGGGGACACCGGCGGCCTTCCATTTGCTCACGTAGAGCACTATAGCCCGGGTCTGAAATTTCATGTGAGTATGTGAGTACTGAGCTGGGAGTGCTGAGGTCGGAATGAGAGCGTTTCTGACCTTGGCGTTATTGGCGTCAATATTATACTCGTTGATATACAACTTAGCAAGCGGGTCGGCAGCCTTCGCCGCATTGAACGCGATGCTAACAAAGTCTGCTCATCAAAAAAAAAAAAAAAATCAAAAGGCCATCCCTGAAGCCAACTTGAAAAGTTACTGACCTTCGCCGAGGTCCCTGCTGAATACGGAGCTCCTAAGCGTCCCATCTTCATTGAGTATCTCATTGACGACATCCCAGGCGTAAATCTATCAATACATCCATCGCATTAGCATTGAATCTCCGCAAGGCAAAGACACGGTGCACCTTTCCCTTCCAGCGCGAGACCAGGGTCGCAACGTGGACCTGAATAACGCTCGTGAGTGTGGTTTTGTCGCCGATGGCAGAGACCCAAGAAGGCAGCTGAGAATGCCATACTATAGGGAAATAAAGTGTGGATGAGTGGGCTGAACGACGGCTCACAGAATTTCCGCATACTGAGGGGAGAACCGCGGACGAGTTTCCCGCTGGACGCGGCAAAATTTACAAGGGTGTCGCCCCCGGAGAAGACGAATGATCCACGAGAGGGCTCAGTAGCATCCCACTCTAAATAAGCGCAATGGTAGTAGGGATGCAACGATTTTGATTCAGACGCAGAAGCGAGCCAACTTACTCACGCTGTTCCGGGGAGTGAGCTCTCCAAATTCTGCTTGGACTACATCGGCACACTGAGCGCTGCCCACTGGTACGGTGTCAAGGTAGGCGCCAAAATACTCTTTGCCTGTAGGGCGCAATGCATGAGGCGAAGGTGCTAGAAAGTTTAGTGTAAAGATACACACCTTTGGCAACCATATGAGCGTGCAATCCATCAGTAGTGGTGGGAGGTGCCACGGTGATAGCACCTCCGCTGGCACCAGTTGTGGTGGAGGTAGCAATTGCGCCGGGAATACCTGTTGTAAACTAAACCGTAAGCGCAGTTGTTCTAAGCAGGACTTGGAGGGTGGTCGAACATTGGGAGTACCCTAGAAAGAAAGCGGTCAGAAGGAAATCAGGAATTAAAATAGATATTGAGATACTTACAGTCATTTGCGTAAGCGCAAGTCGTTCCAGCCGCGCACACGGCGTCCCCTGATAAACCTTGAACCAAGCCCTAAGAAGGCCCACTTTACTAAGATGCTCACCTGTGTAGCCAGCTCCACCGCCTGTAAGGCGTCGAATTCAAAAGAACGGTGCGTGAGATACAGAGGTAAAACGTGGCTCTCCTGGATTGCGCACTCACATTGCCCAAAGGGAGCCACAGCGCTCACCTGAACGAGGTAGGTAGCGAGAATAGCGAGACCTGAGGCTTTGATCATTAAGACCGATGGCATAGGAGGGAATAAATGGTTTGGATGGGCCGTGTATAACGCAAGAGGAGATGTTTATAGCTCCTAGTATACCAATCGACATATACCTCCATGGGGAAACTGTACTAGTGTATTGGCTGGCACTTGCTTCCCAGGCGCCTGGGAAACATCAAAACGAGTAGTCCACGCCAGCTAGGCCTTTTATTTGGTGTTGTTCGCGACAACTCGTGAACCTAGAGCAATGCCAAGCAGGCTCCAGAGTCTGGGTTGCCAGAGCGGCAATTCTTGAGGCGGCATATTCAATTCTAGGCGTAGCAACTTCGGCACCCCGGAAAGAGTTAAGTATGTAACGTTTAACGTTTAGCCCTTTGCGTAGCCCCGAGTATGCAGCACTACACAGCTGCACGAGATTCAGTTGAATCCATGTGAATAAAACAGTGGGCGGTTTGCGAAAGGTACAAAATAGAATTTATGCAAAAATAGAAATAGAAAAACGCAGTGCTGCTGGCGTTGAGTTGATGGCGGACGTAGCCAAACATGACCAACACACGCTTGTTGTCCAGGGCACGAGCTCTACAACTTCTGGGTGAAACGCAGCAGTACTTAAAGTTACTGTCCATGTTCCATACACTACGGAGATGTCGTCACATTTCTGACGTCAGACAGTTGGGTTGGCGCTTGCAGTGCGAGATTTGCATCCGAGTTTTTCCTTTATTATCCTGGAGTCACGAGGCTAATGATCAGATCATCAATATTAATGGACGCCTTCGACCGAGCGCTCACCCGCCCTCATCGGCGCGTCGCCTTCACCGGCAAAAACGCCGCACCTCCCAGGGATCTCATCCAGATAGACATGACCTACTATAAGGACATCTGTCCTCAGCTGCGGCCTTCGCTCCAGGGCTTTGTAGGCTTTGCCACCGTGGTCGCAGATGCCCAGCTACTCATTCTTCTGTTTCCAGGTGGCGGAAGAATTGAAACAAGTTCCACCGCTTCCTTCTATGCCTCCCTGCCTTTTCCCCACTCGCTTGCCGCTCCCACCGTACATTCACTGCGGACTTCCCATAACCGATGCCCAGATCAAACAAGTACTCCGCGACAACCACTATCGCAGCCCTATGCGGCTGTTTGATGAACACGGCAACATTGTCCCCGCGTCGCCCGACGAACCTGTTCCTGCAATGGACGCTACGGCTGCGGCTCAATACATTTCCGAGCGCGTCGGCTATCCAGTCGATGTAAGGTATGTCCTCAACGCCCCGACCGATGCGATTCTCTCTTTCGGCGACAACTACGCGCTCTACCGGAAGGCAAAGGTACTCCCTACAAACGAAAAGCTGCGTGTGTACAATCCATGGCTTGCCTCACCCGATGTAATCGCTCAATTGCCCTGTCATGTACACAGAGGAGCTGCTCAAGTTCCTTGAGCTCCCGGAGATCGAGAAGCCCAAGTGGTACATCGCTTGCCTTGACTATGATTGGAGCTTTTCTCGGTTTGGTTACTGCTGATAGCTTAGTGCCTTGCTGAAGCCCCTGTGTGCAGTCACCTCGGCTTTATATTAGTCCGTAGAACAAGTGCTTTGCTATTCGAGAAGGATCAAGTACTGCATGAAAACCCTTTTCACTGCGCTTCGCCACAAAATTTGCGTATTCTGTCCGTGATGTTAGAATACTCTTAGATTTCGCACAAAATACGCCCGACCGGGGAATACGCATAAGTTACGCGCGGATTTCCCCCGATGAGTCGGCACATGCCGTATAGCAATCATGATCGCGGTGCACCCGGTCCCAATGCCAATTCAGTCTGGGATCCCGGCAAAAGAACACAAAAAGTAACAAAAATTGCTAGTCGCCAGCAATGTCTCAGTACTTTTCTCCCGCACACCAATTCTGGCTGAATTTCTTACGAGGACCCGAGACTTTTTTCGTATCTGTTTTATTTACATGGATTCAATGCATCTCGTGCAGCTGTGTAGTGTAAAAACTTCGGAGCACATCTCAATAGCTCTTCGCAGATGGGTTTCATACGGACCGAGGGGTGCTTCGGGCGATGGTGCATGGGGGGCCCGGGCTTCCCGAGCCCTCTATGATAAGATAAGTAACCGTACTCAACACCTCCCGTCACACTTTTAATGGTATAAGTAGGTCAATGCTGTAGGTTCTAATGAACCCACACGTGTTGAGGTACATGCCCTGGGCCCTTGAGAGAGATACGTGGTACCTCGAGATGAAGGCGCTCCAATTCATCTCATAAATTACAGTTGTTTCCGAGTGGAATGAGATTCCGGTTTTTTTTCCGCGTCGTGGATGCAAATCCAGATATGGAAATTCCCAGTCGCCACTCGCGAGAGGCCGCGTCGCCGCCACATTCAACACCAGCCGTTGCCAACAGGTTGCAGCCGGAGCTCGCTATATACTTAAGGCCCGCAAGCAATTTTCCTTCGCACTACTAATCCTAACGGTCAATCCTCGGATCAGCCCTTGTTCAAGCGTGCGCCCAAACTCTGGTCGAGGATGTACTTTGGAGGGTACTAAGTACTGTCAAAACTCTCGATGTACCTCGACCCCGCCGAGGACCAGTTTGTATCAACGATGAGATATCAGTATTGGCCGTGGCTCTCCTAGCCGATCTTGCCAAGCACATACAAGACCTCCGCGTGTAGTCGCACGAGCAAGCGTTGAGTGTCAACTACACTTTTTTTGAAGAATCTGGCTCCCAATGTCGCGTAGCATCGTCGTCTTCAAGCCCATCCTTTATAGTACTCTCGCTGGAACCAAACTTGCACCAAAGCTCTTGAGGAAGCTGGCTGGCGAGAGCGACAAGGAGCTGCAGCAAGAGTGAAAGCGTGCAATACGAAGCAGTAGCTTTCGGCTGACTACGCATGCTACGTCCCGAGCTCGAGCATTATAGATCTGGGGAATTGGGTAGTATAGACACGGAAATGTGCGATAGTGAATCGAGAGTATATTGAGCACAAAGAGTATCGCTACGTGGTATGTAAGAGGCTAAGAGCAGTCAGATTCACGTGAAGCGATAGGCGTACGCCATACAAGTAAGCTCCAGATCCCTCACCCACCAAAGCCATCTTTCTCCGTCCACTTCCCATTACAGATATCCTTCAGAGATTGACAAAGAGCGTCTAGCATGATTATGAGGCGTGAATGCTCGAGGGGACTCAAGCTCTCGTCAGAGAGTCAAGATTATTCGATGTCGTAGTCGGGCGAAGGCTTCTTGCAAGGCAGTAGCATTCATAGTGAGCGAAAGGTGGCGGCGGGCCTCAAAGAAACTTGTAAGGGGTGAGTACCAAGTCACTACTGAGTATCGGTGAGTTGCGGCGTTGAATGATACGAGTCTCCTCGCGGCCTCAGCTGGGGATTTCCATATCGGGATTTGCATCCACGACGCGAAAAAAAAAACCGGAATCTCATTCCACTTGGAAACGACTGTAAACACAATCAAGCTGAGGACGCGCCGCCTTTGTGCGACTCTGGGTCCCGGGCCTACTTAGACAATACCTCGGAATTGCGAGGTTCAACCGCAAGTAATTCCAAGCAATGCAAGTTTCTTTTTTTCACTTTTGCATGTAGTGCTTTGGGACATCCACCTGGCTGCTCAAGAGAGAGCTTCCAGGACGGAACGGTAAGCTGGTTTCTTCTGGCACAGGCTATCGAAGAGCAGGGTATTAGTAGTAGTTCGGAACACGGTATCCGAAATGCCTGCAACCTGTTAGAATAATCGGTAGGGTAGGTAAGAATGCGATTAACCACTGAACAGACATGTGCTTACGGTGATGCCAGCACACTTGGGCTGCGCCAAGCAAGCTTTTACGACCGTAGCCCACTCGCTGCCCGAGCTCCCGGCTATTTCGAGCGAGGTGATAGCGATATCGACGTCTGCTCCAGCAAGAACTGCCAGTGCGGCAGAAACACCACTAGCACCACCCAGCCACAAGCTGCATCTGCGCGCCGATTCCATCGATGGGAACGCCAGCAGCCTTCCATCTTTTCACCCACGCCACTATACCCCGGGTCTGAAATTTCATACGTGAGTGTTGAGTTCGGGCGCTGGGGTTTGAATAACAGCGTTCCCGACCTTGCCGCCGCTGGCGGTGTCGATATTAAACTCGCTGATATACAACTTGGCATTGGGATCGGCAGCCCTTGCCGCTTTGAACGCAATGCTAACAAAGTCTGCTCGTCGGACCATATGTCAAAGGGCCACCTCATGAACCAGTGTGAAAGGCTACTACTGACCTTCGCCGAGAACATTGGTGAACACAGAGCTCCTCAACGTCCCGTCTTCATTGAATATCTCGTTGACGACATCCCAGGCGTAAATCTATCAGTATGACCATAGCATTAGTACTACGGGGGGTTATCAGAGAAATTGCACAGCAAACCCTCCCCCTCCAGCGCGAGACCAGGGTCGTAACGTGGTTCTGGATGATAGTCGTGAGGGTAGCTCTGTCGCTGGTGCTGGAGACCCAACCGGGCAACTGAGAGTGCCATACTATGGTGAAATAAACTTTAAGTGAATAGGGTAAAGAGCAGACCAGTGCTCCTTCTGCGTACTCAGAGGGGAGCCACGAGCAAGCACTCCACTGGTTATAGCAAAACTCACGAAGGCGTCGGCAGCGGTGAAGCTGAAAGATCCCCTGGAGGGCTCAGTGGCACCCCACTCTAAAACGTGTCGAGAGTGAGAAAGGTGGCCTTTTCCAGCCGAAGGGGTGCGAATGAGCCAGCTCACTCATGCTGTCTCGAGGAGTAAGTTCTCCGAAATCGGTTCGGATCACGTTGGCACACTGGGAGTTCCCCAGCGCATTTTCGATGTAGGTTCCGAAGTACAATTTGCCTATAACGTGCATTGCGTGAGATGGAAACGCCGGAGCTTTTGATATTAAAACAAGGGATACAAACCTTTGGCAACAATATGGGCGTGCAACCCGCCGGTGGCGGTGGGAGGCGCCACAGTGGTGGTTGTAGCACTGCCTGTTGTAAATTGAACCGTAAGAATTCAGATCTTCTAAGCAAAGCTTGAGGATCGCCGAACATTGAGAGTACCCTAGGAGGAAAGTCATAAGCATAAAAACAAGGGTATATATGTGGATCGAAATCCTTACAGTCGTTTTGGAAAACGCAAGCAGATCCGATCGTACACACGGTTTCCCCTGGTATTTCTTCAGTGAAGCCCCACCTAAAAAGGCTGGCATTGAAAAGCTCACCAGTGTAGCCAATTCCACCACCTGTGGCGCGTTAAACCGAAGGGAACGGTGCTCAAGAAACAGAGCTGAGGCATAGTTCTCTCAGTGTGTACTCACATTGTCCAAAGGGAGGTACTGCAGCGTTTACCCGGGCGAGGTAAGCAACGACAATGGCCAGAGCCGAGGTTACTATCATCGAGATGATGCGAGGGGGAATGGACTCGTCGAATTTTTGAGTTGTGCGTATATAACGCAAGAGCAGATGCTTATAACTCCTGGTGTATCGGTCCAAAATGCATACCTCCATGGGGAAACAGTGTATTCGAGCTGGTACTTGCCCTCGCTGCGGCCCTTCCCATGGCCAGACGCCTGGGGAAACGGAAAGCGAATACTATTCGACACCGAATTATTCCTTTAGCTTGGTCTTCTCGTGAGCCCAAGGCAATGCCGAGTAAGGTCGTATCATGTACGGCGCCCAACTTTTGAATTGCCAGAGCGGAAGTCTGGAGCCGGCATGTTGGACATGGTAACTTCGGTTAATTAGTGGTATCCCAGTACTCAGGATTTGGTGTTTCACCCTTTGAATTTCCCCGAGTACACAGTACTGCGAAAACTCCGGAGTGGCTATAGCTCTTCGTAGGTGGGTTTCGTGCACATCGAGAGGTGCTCCGAGCGTTGATGGAGTAAGTTATGTAAGCGCAGAGCATAGGGTTTATAGTGGCGGCCCGGGCTTCCGGAGTCCTCCATGAAGCACGTAGCCGTACTCAACACCTCCCATCACATTCTTAGAGACTCGCGGCCTATAAACCACAGTGTTCAATGGCTTCAAGGTTACGCAACGCTGGTCTGTTCCCAGCTGCTCAGGCTACTCGGTATCTCGGAAAACTGTATGCGAGACCAGCGCGCTTTCAGCGAAACTTCACTGTGCTCGCTCTCGAAAGCTCGGCAGACGACACTTGTGCGGCGATTGTCACCTCGGAGAAAAAGATCCTATCAAATGTTGTCTTTAAACAGCACGCCGAGTGTGTTGCATTTTAGTTTTTGTGTGTTGTTGCCTCGCTGAACATTTCTACTTGGAAGCCACCAGGAATTTGGAGGGATACATCCGACTGTTGCGATAGCAGCCCACCAGCGAGAAATGGCGCGTTTTAATTCATTTAGACTACGCCATCATCTATCTAAGCTCATTCGACGTAGCCAGGGGTTGTTAGACGCGCTTTGAGCGAGGCCGGATTGACGGTTCACCAGATTGACGGAATCGCTTTTACGAGAGGACCTGGGATTGGCGGGTGTTTATCAGTTGGCTCTAATGCTGCGAAAACCCTCGCGGCGGCTCTGGGGAAACCTTTGATTGGCGTGCATCATATGGTACGCAAATCTGTCTCTACTCTCAGCGTCAGAGTGCTTAGTATGTGTTCTGCTTAGCGCAGCACGCGCACGCGCTTACGCCCCAGCTTACGTGCGAGGCTCCTCCCGCCTTTCCCTTCCTTACCCTTTTGATATCGGGTGGCCATACACTGGTACTGGTCGCATTTTCTCCTACATCGTTTCGACTCCTTGCAACTACTGTTGATGAAAGTATAGGGTAAGCGCACGTCCATTCGGCTTCGGGCAGTGTTACTCACAATGTTTCCACCAAAGCAACGCGTTCGATAAAGTATCGCGCATGCTGAAAATACCATGGAGCCGTACTTCCACCGGTAAACTGATCGGCCCGGGCGCAGCTCTCGAGCAATTTGCGCTCTCGCCACACATATCTATTCCGGTCGACTCGCTCCCCAAGTTTACTATGCCACTCCGCTCAAAGCTCGCGTTCTCGTTTTCCGGCCTTATTTCCCATGTTCAGCGCCACCTGGCGACCGCCCCGGAAGACTTGACTGAGGAAGCACGAGTTGGAGTAGCGCGCGCGTTTCAGCGAGCCGCTGTAGGCCAGCTTGAGGAAAAAGTGAAACTGGGGTTGGAGTGGTGCGAGAGAAGAGATGTGAAGGTATCCAGCGTCGTGGTTAGCGGCGGTGTTGCAAGTAATTTGTTCTTGAGGGAAAGGTACGCAAAGCGTTGGAAATCGAGAGTATATGCGCATCTCTCTAAACCGCAACCCGATTTTGTATAGGTTGAGCGAATGTCTTCGATCCTTTAACCCGGAGCAACCCCTGCCACTTCTTCTCCCACCGCCGCATTTATGCACAGGTACGCTTGCGCACGCCAATATCATATGCTTCCTTGGGAGCTCACCACTTTGCTTTAGATAATGCTGCGATGATTGCATGGGCATCGATGGATCGCTTTCTTCGCCAGGATTACGACGATTATTCTGTGGAACTAAGGTCTAAATGGGATATAGAGGAGCTGGCCAGCGGTTCAGAGGGTAACTGATGTATTCGATTTATGTATGCTATCTTTTATAGACCTGGATACGTCCAAAAGCTTTTAGTGCTTGCCGCGGAGAGAAGGGAGAAGAAATCTAACGAACAGTTTGCGAATCGCAGCCGATGCACTACTCGACGATCAACCCTTCAAACGACGCAACCAGCTCCTCCTTGTCCCCATCGCTCAGCTTCTTTGGTCTCGCGACATACACGCCAACCTGAAGAATGGCCGACTCATCAAGACCATCGAATGCCCACGTAATTTCCCTTGCAGCATATTTCTTCTCCCCATGAACAACATACACCCACAAGCTCGACCCCGTCCCGGCCGCCTTGTCGATCTTCTCTCGCGCAATCTCGATAGTGATGGTATCGCCCTGCATCGGCGCCAGACTCCAATCCGCCGAGCCTTTCGCAGCGACGGTCGACACGCTGCACTGCCCCTCATAGAACTCGATCCCCGTCTTCACCCAGGGCCGCTTCCAGATGGGATCGGGCTGGAGGAAGACGAGGCCGGCTTGGTCGTACTGGCGCGACCAGTTGGCGCGGACGGTGACGCGCGCGCGGTGGAAGTTGACGACGTGGTTGCCGGTGAGCAGGAGGGGCGCGTTGGCCACGTCGCGGGACGGGGGCTTGCGCCAGAGATCGGTGCCGGGGGGAGCGCGGAAGTTGAATGATTTGCCGGTGCTGAGAGCCTCTTTCACGGACTCCTCGTTCGAGTGGGGATTGTGGAGCTCGAAGGTGTGCTCGCTCATGGCTGGGGATATGTGATCGGGGAGGAGATCGATGGATCGATGGGGAAGTTGAGCTGGCGCGCCGTATACAGCCCGTAGTGGTGCAGGCTGTGGACTGAAGAGGCCTAGCTAGATGCTGCGATTGGGGACGCTAGCTATTTATGTGGATTTGAGGCGCCGATTCCCAAAAGGCTCTCAGCGAACAGTGGGTTGATCAGCTTGATTAATATTGTGACGTGTCCTGCAACTGGACCGACTCGATTCGACGTGGCCCCCGACAGTCTTCGGCTTGGCACGAGGAACTACTGAGTAATCGGGCGACGTGTAGGGCTGATCGAGAGTTGATATGCGCCCTAGAGAGGATCTTGGTGGCCATAATTGGCACATTAATGCATGGAGCGTGCGCAGCAAGTTCTTGGCAGTCCTCCGCTTGGTAGATGCGGATCCATAGGCCGCGGCGGAGCGCGAAGGTGGAGGCAAATAAGTACGGACTCGGAGCTACCGTAGACCCGCGGCCGCGTGTTCTAACTTCTAACACCTCCGCGGTCAGGTTCTTCTGAAGCTCTGCCTGCTCTGCTAGTTTCCTCACAGTCCTATTCGCCCTTTGATTTCATTGTATGACCATCGCTATACGCATGACGGTGACATCGATGTTTCTGTGGTCTGAAATATTTCTTACCGATTTGACTTGCTCGCCCTCGAGCTCGCTGCTGCGGCACCCCAAATGATAATCAGAACGTCTTCGCCGTGCCGATCTTGTACGCTGCGCGCGGTCATCCAGCGATCATCCAAATGCCGTGCCAAGATCATCAAAGTTTGATTCTAAAACATCATACCCCCGTCGCGCATCGTTTTCTCTCTATGACGCTTCACAACGATGGGCCAGTAGATGTCAGTCGTGCGCTAAATCGATGATCTAGTAGTCAGCGCTGGCGTTGGCGGCCGAAATCCCGGGCCCATCTCAAAGCAGCAGCTTGCTTTCCAATCCGTCCGTCCGTTGATTAGCCTTGGCCATATAATGTATATGAAGCTCACAACCTAGAAGCTATCGCAGCAGGTGCGCAACTACATACATGAAACAAAGGCTAGGAAAGAAGAGAGAAGAGAGAGAGAAACGTCCCGCTAAAACCCCGTAACGTGGAGCAAACTCGACACTGGGAGGGGAGAAGTTGGAGAGCACGAACCTAGACCTACCAAAAGCAGGAGAGATACGCGTTTGATGGAAAAGAAAAGAAGAACAGAAGGAAACAGATATAGGAAAAGAGCCGATGTTCAGAGAACACGGCATAGGAGGAATCCTCGAGCGGTTGGTGATAAATCACCCATCTTGCCTTCAACGATATGCGATATGTGCGCTAAGAGTGAGGCGAAACCATCAGATTCGTCCAAATTGCGGGACGTCGAGCCGCAGAGATGTCCGTGGGGAGCCGCGAATAGACGTTAGACCATGCTTGGCCAGTGCGTTCGATTGATTGATTGATGCTATGCAGGGTTGACGAAGTCGACGGGGGGGGACCAATCACACCGGGGAGCCATAAATCTTCTGAATCGCTTGTGCACATGCTCCGCCGGGGTAGACCTGCCTCAGCGTCTCTTCGAGCTCATTCCGCGCGCGCACGACCGCAAGGTATTCCGCGAGATCCGCCCTGAAAGCCACCGCCGCAGGGTCCACGTACTTGAGCCTATACACGCGCAGGTGCGGAGGTGTTTCCACGCGTATCCAACGCATCGATCCCGGCGCGCCGTGAATCTGCCTTACTTCATACGCGAGAAATTTCGCCAAGCGATTGTCGTGATAGAGCAGAAAGTTGTTGTTCAGGTTCTCGCTGCCCTCGTCCTCGTCGTCTTCACCCTCGTCTTCGTCCTCTTGACCTTCAGCTTGACCTTCGCCGCCGACCGGGCTCTCGCTGGCGATGTTATATTGAAGTGGGGTGAGAGTTTGACCGCGACTAGTGAGCACCGGAACCCTTTGTGCGCTCCTGTGGCCGAGGGGAGTTGCCGGACATAAAGCTCTTGCGGCGCAACGCCTGCTTCCCCCTTCTTCGCGATCGCCTCGGCTGGTATCGAGAACAATGCTGTATTGTAGCCTCGCTATGGGAGTCGAGAACCGGTCGGTGTGCGCACTGGATGCACTGGGAGCGCGCCTACGACTAATGGGCGTGGCAGGGGGCGCAGACTTTGATGGCGGGCAACTCTTGTCTTCTTCCGCCTCCGTCTGAACGCCAACGCTCTGCATGACGCGCGCAGAGCGAATCTTGAGCGGTTTGGTCGAGCCGATTGCCTTTGCGTCCGCCATCTTCTCAGGCAGTGGGATGCATTCGCTACTGAGCTCGTTGTACAGAGCCCAAAAGCTCCGCTCCGAGGAAGAGCTTTGCATGAGCGGTGTTCCGGCGGTTTCTCCACCGAGCGCATCACTGGCAAAGAGAGAAAGCCGATCCATATTGACACCGAAATACCTGGGGTCTATCGCTGATGATGGCGCGGGTACGAGGTGTGCGAGGTTGAGGCGCGACCGAATCATGAGAAGAAGCATCGCGACGGCGCCGACGAGCCCAAGGATCGCCGCACAGGCATACGTGTTCTTGACGCTCACCCACTGAGATTTGACGCGAGCCGACTTCTGAGGAAAGGATGCAAAGCGAGCCTGCAAGCAGGTTAGTTAGTTTTTGCTGTGCAGAGGAAGCGCCAGTTTCACTTACGAGGACTTGATAATGCCCCATTCCGTCAGCGTTATTCCATTGTGTCCCGTTTGCGGCCTAGAAGATAGACGAGTTTGTTAGCTGGAAAACGCAACGAGGCAAGGAGAGAAAGCACGCGTACACAGGTGGGCTGGGGTGCAATGGTATAGTCGTGAATACTGCAAGCATCCGCGGGGAATACTATCGGCTTTGGCATGGACGACACCTTGACGCGGACATTCGAATCCGGACGTCTATGTTGTCGCTCCAGGCCATCGCTCTGAGAGGGATAGCAAGATAAGGAAAAAGCTAGTTCTCTGTGCAAAAGGTCACCTACGGTGGAAAGATATCGACGTAACGCTTGGACCAACGCAATATCCCTTTCGGAGGGATACGACGAGCTTTCGAGGATCTCAAGAACTCGAGGCAGGACGACAGACATCGAGTCTCGATCGATCTGACCGGGAGAGTTCACCGAGTCCTGGAAGGGAGAGCCGCAGTTAGTTACTATGACGGGAGAGGTTAGAAAGAGACAGGATTCCATACCTCTGCTGGGCTCTGAGAAAAAGGCTGATCGTCCTTGGGAGAGTCGAGTGTGGCGGCGTCGAAGGTCTCCAAAGGAACGTAGTCGCAAAGTTCAATAGGAATGCGGAGATGGTGAGTTCGCGCCGTGCTCTGTATGAGTGGATCACGATGAGAAACCGCTGGCCATGACGCCGCGAAAGGCGACGTACCACGAGCGCAAGAGCGCTGGTGCCAGAGTGCGCGAAGATGTGGCGTCCCTCGGAGATGGTGGGAAGCCGGACGGTGGCGGGGGGAATGTGCACAAGGACGACAACGGGAAGAAGAACCTCGAGGGCGAGGAGGACCGCCTTGACGAGAAGGCCGATTCGGAGGAGCATCGTTGCCGGCTGGGACCCGTTACTAGTGGTAGTACTGGTGGCAGTTGTGGTCTTACTGTGGTGGTGTTGGTTGGCAGTGTTTGGATGCAGTTGGCCCTGTGTACTACATCGCGTCCATAGGTAAGATTAAGTGCTCTTACACCCGGACGCACATACATCTACCTCACCGCCGTCTGCAAAGTTCAAATCCTCGCGATAGTGCTCTTGCCTCGATGCCGCATGGACCCAGCTATGCCTCAGGACACAACTCCTCCAGCTCTCGATAGTACCCCTTCAAACCCACCGGATACACTGTATTTGATCCAAGTATTAGGGCCATTTTCCGGGTCGATGTGAAAGCAGGTTGGCTTGTGCGAAATGATTCTATCCATGATAAATGTTAACCTTGCATTATACATTCCCAAAGTACACCAATCCATCACATCACGAAAAACGAAATTGCTCCAGAGCGACTTGGCTCCCCGTACCTCCAGACGCGGCGCCAAGGTCTCTCGGAGGAGCACACAGCTCGGGTCGTCTACCAAATGACCCGGAGCTGCCTGGAGATATCTGTAGTTTTGTTAGTGCTCCAGGAGAGTCCGGCCTCTCCGAGCCACTCCATCGGTTATGACCATTGTGCTCTACTCATATATGTTTGATGGATACACTCGTGCGTGCGCTCGCCGCGCGGGGCCGCCCCGGGCATTGATAATATGTGCTCCCACATGTACAGCTTCTCGTGAGTATTTACTTAAAGAGCGAGCGCCTCAGTATTGTGAGTCCTGTGCGCTGACGCTCCCCCCATCTTCCATTACTGCCCCGTCCGTCATTCCAGGTTTGCGATAAATCGCGACATTTGTCCATATCGGCCACGGCTCCCTACAGGCGCTCAGCTTCCACTGGTGGTACTTTCTGACATACTAGTTGGCTGTAGATGAAACCGGCTGTCGTTGGGAGAAATGGTGTGCGTACTTGCAGCTAGTACTGACGTTATGTAACAATCGCCACACCTTTTCCCCCTCACCTTTTTTATCGGACAGAAGGTCGGCGTTCTAGATAACGCCGTCCAAAGTTGCAAGGGGGACCAGTTGCGCGAGGCAGGGATCGAGAGGCAAGCACGAGGTTCGTCGCCGTGGGACCAGTCGGCTGCGATAAACGGCCGCGGCCGCGGCTCGGCGGGAGTACGTGTAAAATGGGGAACCGTGGCACGGCGAGGCAAGTATACTAGTGTGTTCTCATATGGTATTTATATTGCTTGGCTTTTTACTGATTTTTCAGTTTTTTGTGCCCAGGAGGAAAAAAAGAATGTTGCCAAGTGGAGCTGCTCCAACCTGCGCGAGCTCATCGTTGCGCGCTCCTTTTGTGACTGCCCCCGCGAAATCGGGGTCGAAGCTCTCTCTTTTTTTTGCGTGTTCGACTTACTACCCACATGTATATACCGCTGCCACATAGTAAAAAAAAGGAGCCGCTTCTGAACTCGTGTCTGATGCATAACTGTCACGCCGCGGTGCATGGCGTGTAGCCTTGGGAGCAGCTGGAGAGAGCTGGAGAGACCCTGCTTACCAGGAGATCAATGAGCCACGCCAATTTCCAAAAGTAATCATTGCTCCAAGCTTCTCCTCGCAGCTCCAGCATGCTCCAGGATGAGGGTGGTCTTACCAGGCCTCCAGTGCTCCAGAGCGTGCTGGAGGCACTAAAATTTTTCATGATGCACCATCACTCTTGCCTACTTACTCCAGCTCATTTTTACATGCTCTGCAGACCGTTGGGGTCCTATATTGAGTGAGAAAACATCTTGGTGAGCAATAGCACTAGTAGGACTTGAAGAACTCCTTTGACCTGTGTCTGGACTCTGTATGGTGCGCACCTCCAGACTGTGGCCAGAGCTGCTGATTGCAAATATATTCACAACTTGTGATTGATTTGACTCCGGAGCTGCACCACTCTGGTGTATTTTACATTCATGAATATCATTGGGTGACTTCCCGTAAGCCAAATCTCTAGAATATCGGCTCCCAATTCGTTATAATCACAATCACATACCATATCAGGAAATACGCGTGACAATTGCTTGTGCCTCAAACTTGCCTCGAACTCACCTCAAACATGCTCTAGACATGAGTTCTGAGGCTTGTGATGCTATATGTATCTAGTCCTCAAACCCACCTCAAATTCTCTTCGAACTTCCATACATATGCCATATTTCCGACTCAATGCTCCTAGGTTTCCTAAAACCATCAGAACACTTGAAGGTGTATCCTTAGACTGTCTTGTGTGATTTTTCGGCACCACCATCCTCTAGCCGTGGTGTCTGCTTCCAAAAAAACAAATCTGAAGCCTGAGTCTGAGCCAATGCGCGACCAATTACCTTATGGTTCAAGACCACCAAATTTGCCACGCATGTCACACGCATTTGCCACAGATCCCAGCCTCAAATGCTTATGGGAAGTCACCCATTACCCACAAATGATTATTCATGAATATTTAAAAAAAAAGATTGAGATTGAGATTGGGATTGGACCCTATCACACCTGAATGTCTCCAATCCCAGTGCAGGAATAATAAATCTTGTCCTGCCCTAGTCATAGCAATCTTAAACAGTACATGTAAATTATATGCAGCATAAGACCTTTATTTAAATTGGGGGGTGTGCGTCTGGGACTGATTCTCCAAATCCCCCTCAACAGTCCCCTCAAGTGGTACCCTACCAGCACCTATGGCAGCTGCCACTGTTGTGCCAATCTTTGCAAAAACAAGGGCAAATCAGCCTGATAAGTCCAATTGTATACCAACAGGAAGACTAACCACTGTAACAGGCCAATAAAACAAGCTGGGATCACCAGATGGAAGATACAAGAGATCAGAGGGCATGTTTGAACAGCTTTTCACAGATAAGCCCACCTTCCTTGAGTCCAAACTAAGGTGAACGGAGGAGTTGATTAGAAAAATACTAGGAGCTGTGGTGGCATACCCGCACATACCTTGACTGCCATATCCCGCCAAATGCAACACCAGGCAGGATGCCAGGTCCCGAGCGGGGTTCATGGCTACAACCCAAGTGGTCAATAATTTGGAGCACAAGAAATGTGGATAAGATACACCTACACATACGACACACCACATTAGGAACAAAGAAATAGAGTGGCAAGGCGATAGCAGGGAATGGAAGAGAAACCCTGCTGATCAATAAGCTTTGCGCCAGTACCAGCATAGTCTAAGAGGGGAAGGTTAATAGACTGAATGGGGGAGGGGGCTATAGACTATATACCTGAATGAATATATGATTGACTACATAAAATCGACAAGCTTAGTGCGTACACGGAATGGCGGCGAAGCACGGTAACAGACTTATGGGAAAGCTAATCAGTCCGAAAGGCAGGATGTCTGGAACGTAAATGGTGGTGAAGAATGTCGCAGACCCGGGAACAGTGCGAATGCCTGCGCCTCTCTAAAGAAAGAGTTAGATATGAACCTTGACACGTTAGTAGTGTAAGGATTCACCTCATATACGTCCACTGCTGGGGAATAGTATATATATCCCGCAGTTGCAGCTAAAAACGCTCCTGCAAATTGCATCGCCAAGTAGACGGGCACCTTATTGTGGGATATACGACCAGCAGAGGCCATTCCCAAGGTGAGCTAAAGCGGGAGCCAGCTCAGAAGGGAAAGAGAAGCAAGAAGAATACAAGCAGGCAAGCGCTCACCGCTGGGTTGCCGTACCCCCCTGATAGTATTGCCATGCAGAAGCCTATCATAGATCCCACTACAGCAACGGTTACAAAAAATTCGTCGTCTCCTCCTAGAAGTCCCGCCTGTGAGATAAAAAAGGATCCAATCCTAGCTGAAAGATCAATTCGAGTCGAAAAGACCTGCCTGACAGCCGCCCACGATACAAGCCAGGGTTGTGGTGAACGTGCTTAAGAATTCCGCCCAGTGGGTGGTTCGTAAAGCCCATATTTTGCGCAGTAGACATGGCCCCTCCTTGTTGGCGGTAGAGGCAGGCATTTCCTCCGATTTGGGATGGTAAGCGTCAGAAAGATTCTTCATCGCAGGGTACGCAGGCGATATTTGAGACCTGAGGAGATAGTACTAGTACTAGTGGCAATCGTGGGGCAATGCAAAGGACCGTCAACTGCGCATCGCCACAAAGACATTTGCGTATAAAATACCCGAACGGGGAATTCGAATTAGGACCGAATTCCTGAGTCATCGACATGCTGCAGTCATCAACGGGCCATTTGCGCAGTGCGCACTGTATCGATCGTTTACCTTGCATTGTTCCTTTCACTTACTGCACCAAACGTGGATCGGTGCTCGAGTTGGTTCCAATGTGCGCAGGCGCAAACACTGCCAAATCAATGTATAACTTTATAAGCGGCCGCCTCATTCAATACTCCGCTCTTCATTTCTCCCATCGCGTCGTGCTCTTGCCAGGCTTGCCTCGAGCACAAGGCCTCGGCCTTGTTACACTGCACCCTTGTACGTGCGATCGTGCGGCCGGAGTGGATTAGCATTCGAGAGTTTCAAGATTGTCCCGTATCTTCGTATGCATCGCCCCCCAGCTGTCCTGCGCGCTTCAGCGCTGCGAAGTCCTTGTGTGTTCGGGTGACTTGGACGAAGCGGAAGTACTGTCTCCGGTCGTTTTCTATCGCGCTCTTCTATTGCGCGGTTGCCAGCTGACACGTGAAGTCTATTAACAACAGCCTCTTAGGGGAGGCGCACTGTAACTCGGAGCAACTACCGTAAGCTCTTTTGTTTCGTGCGTCCTTCTATCATGGCTCATCCATGTCTGCAGGGATTTAAAGCCGGCGGCTAAATGGTCTTTAGGCATAGAATTTTTTCCACTTCCTCGGGAGGACCCCTTTCCCCTATCCCTTTACACATGTCTGCCTGTACTGCATCTGCTCTGCCGCATCGGGCGCGCGCACCGCTAATTGTTACTTCTGTGCGTCTTTTCTGTACCCCACGCTTTAGGTAGCGGGGGGATACGTCGTCCTCAATCGTGGTGCGAGTCAAATATGATTGTAAAACGCGTCCTCACGAACTTCATGCTGAAACGGTATCGAAACCGGCCGCAAGACAAATATGTCTCTTGTACTTGAATGGTTTTTCGTCTAGCATTGGTGACAACAATACTGCCGCCTTGAATCCTTTCGCCATTGAAAAGCAGCCACGTATCGATACCAGCACTTACCTATGCGTACCAGCAACAAACTGAAAGTAATATTGATACAAACTATCCAACAACACATATTACTCTCAGGGCACATCTAAACTAATCCTAATCCAAAAGTGTATTTAAATTCCACCCCGCTCCTCCGCACCCTCGCACTAGTGTTATATATATATGATATATATGTACGCACTACGACTGCCGCGCGACAAGTCTGCAAGTCGCGGGCCACCCGCAAGGGCGAGTGCCCATTGACACCGGCACCGGAGGACAGCTCGTCGGGCACCCCCTCGCAGCTCGGATCCCCAATGCCAAGATCCAAGGCGTCCTCTATCCGCAGGACTCGAGCTCTAGCCCTTGCCTATCCCGAGGAGCACAATAAGATACCTACAACGCCCCCAACAAACCACACAATCGTCGTCAGTACGTTCGCGAGGACGGATATCGAATAGAGCAGGTGGATGACAGACGTACACGTTCAGCATGGCGATAAAGCACCATATCAGCACCGCTAGGATACTCGTGGGCCAGCTATTCGATAGGTCCGCGTATTCCTGGCGGTCCTCGCCAACGACAACGACAGCGGTCTCTCTCTTGCCGGCGCCGGCTCCCGCTCCTGCGGCTGCCATACTAGCAGTCGAGGCGATCGTAGTGCCCTCGACGATCACAGGCACCCGCATGAACTTCTTAAACGTCGTGAAGTATATCAACGGCGCGGTGACGAACGGCAGCAAGATACTGAGCGCGACCTGGCTCGCGTTGAGCACGGCCGCGAGCCCGGGGCGGCCGACAGCGGTGGCGACGACGATGCACGGAAGAATGGCGATGGTGCGCGTCACGAGACGCCGGATCCACGGGCGTATCGTCCATCGCAGGAAGCCTTCCGAGACCATCTCTGTGTACCCATCAAAATGATCAAATTTCCGAGAATAAAAATTAAAAGTTGATTAATTTTCGGATTCGAAAGCGGAAGAATAGAAGAATGGAAGGAGAGGGGGGGACGTACGTCCTGCGAGAGTACACACGACACCCGCCGAGGAGCCCGAAAACAGCAATGCCAGCGCGAACAACAATCCCGCGGCTTTGCCCACATTTTGAGATAGTAAATCGTGGATGCTGAATAGATCCGCGTCGACGGCTTCGGGTGTGCCGGAAAGCGTGGCGCCCGCCACGATGAGGATCGCAGAATTGATGAATAATGCGAATGTAACGAGAGAGATGACGAGTTCTGCGATGCAGTAGTTGAGGGAGTAGCGGATGGCTGCGAGGGATGGACGATAAGGGAGGGACATCTCGCTCTCATTCTTTGGTGGGGAGAAATAGCCGGCCTGGATATTATATATTGAGCTCACGAATTCACACTGCAGGAAAGTGTCAATGACTGACCGCTATATCGTATGCTTTCACTCTAGGTTGAACGATTCCGGAGCCAAGGAAAAGGCTATGCGCTATTTCACAGCGAGTCAGTGGTTTTCCAAGATTAACGAGAAAGAAGAGCCGTACGCATGATTGTAGCACTGTACACATAGTAGGAGTAATTTTGAGCTGACATATAACCGAACGAACGTGATATTGTACATACCCTAGGATACCCGCGGAGAGGTAAATGCCTTGGCCCTGAACCATTCCCGGAGAAGGGAGGTAACCCCTCATAACCTCGCCAAAGCTCGAGTTTGTAATGTGCGATAACTCGATGCAAAAGCACACCATTACGCCTATTACAAGGAGAGCGACGGCGAACTCAAAGGCCCGAATACCTCGCATCGCGCCATCGGGGCGGTAAAATATTAGAACGACGAGGACTTCTATGATGGTAATGGCGACACCGGCGGGAAGTGGTACTTTAATAAGGATATTGAGGGCAATGGCGGAGCCGATGACCTCGGCAAGGTCGGTGGCGATGATGGCGACTTCAGAGAGGATGTAGAGGATAAAGTTGAGCCATGGGGGGAAGTGCTCGCGACAGTTTTGAGCGAGGTCCATGCCGGTGACGCTACCCAGCTTGGCGCTCAAGGATTGCAAGAACACGGCAAATACCTTGATCAATGAGACGAAATTAGGGCATTACGTGGAGCATGCAAGAAGTGGGGACGCACATTGGACAAAAATATAACGAAGAGAAGATCATATTTCAGACTGGCGCCGGCTGCGACCTGGCATACAGTCAGACGCGTAAGCAGAGCTCGTATGAAGATGCTGGATACTCACTCCAGTCGAGTAGTTTCCAGGATCCACATACGCGACGGAAACGAGTACGCCGGGCCCAACGAAAGAACCGTATTTACGTGCGACCTGCTTGAGGTCGGCGATCCAACCCTTGTGGTTGGAGCTCGCGATGGTGCTCTGCGAGTCGTTGTCGGGGACAGACTTGGGTTTGGCTGTCGCGGTGGTCGCTGAAGCATTGGTTGGCTTCGCCGTCACCTTCGTTGTCGCTGTCGTTGCCGTCATGGGTGTCGTTGCGATCGTGTGGACGGCGTCGAGCGCCGGGGGAGAGTGGTAATTATCGGGGGAGTATGACGACTCGGAGAGGGGGATCGCATGTATTTATGGAATACGCTATCGGGTGGCCATGGGGCGAAGGATTCAAGGAATCCACGGCCGCGAACGGAGCGAGGACCCTAAATCGACCCAAACAGGACTAAACAGTACACTCTGCGGGCCCCGAGCTCGTGGAGACTCGGATGCAAATTCCATCATGGGGTCGATGGCTTGCTGCTTGGCATTCCATCATCACCAGCGTCGTGCGCACCTGTCCGGTCCCTGGACGTCTGCGAGTAAACTTTTATTCTCGTCGCCGTCCACGACATCCACCTACGTATAAAACGATATTTACCAGATGTCGGCCAGCTGCAGCGCGTCGTGGCTAGATGGGGCTTGCGGCGTGGCCTGCTTCTCCCGAGAATTGCGACCCAGCACTCGCTTACCCAGGTGTTGGCTTGAGGTACTATAATTATTGCAGGGCTTCCCCTTCTCTCGATCGCAGCATCGATATCCATCGGCCAGCAAGACTTCCTGGATCTGGGGAGCCGAACAAAGATCGAAGGAGCTCGTGGCCCATGCAGCACCAAGTCCCCTGGATTAATGTTACTTGAAATGAACATCCTGCTCCGGCAAAGCCTGGCTGGTGATAACACCTGATAACATCCTGGACTCGTGCACCACTTCTGATCCTTCTGGGATGAAAGTCTAATTCTTATTCACACGCAATCTTGCGGCCTCCCCTGCTAACCCGTTATGTCCACCTTTTAGCCATCTTCTCAAGCTCCATTCGAGGCCTGCGATCTATCGTCATCGCACAGCCATCTCTTCTCTTCGATGTACCCCTTCATTTCTTTCCGATATCTCTGTCCTACGCCGAGGATTTTTCCTGCATCGACGGCCATGGCATCTGGCTGCTTTATTATGAGCCCTAAAACTGAAATTACCCGCTCTCGTGATCATCTCGTCGCTCAATCGATTACCCCGTCATTGCTTACCTCTCGGTGAACTGAAAGCTCAACACCGGAGGCGTTTTACCTCTAGTCTTGCCAAGTTTGGACCTTAGACTTATACGCCTTAACTTAGCATTCGCCGGCAAATTTAAAAATTGCCGCACGACTATGTCTGTAGGAACTTGGCGCTCTTGGGATAACCTGTGATCGAGCTTTCCTTTGCTGATCGACGGCCCGGCGGAATGCGGCGTTGATGCACGTAGACTTGCTCTATTTGGGCTCTCCCCGCCGGACTTGGCTCCTCTGACTGTTCCTGGTAAGTGCTTCAACGCTTGAGACCCACACATATGCTCTATTTGCAACTTTGTGTATGTCCATATCACGCTCCAACATCATGCAAGCCTAAGTTTGGAGCTTGCGAGCTTATACTGATAACCGTCCTAGAGAGCGGGCGGCGCACGTTCGATATTCACGCCCGCACTAGCTGCGCTACCGTGGCACCGACTCACATCGTGGAATCGGCCGCTGAAACCTCCTTGGTGCTGTACAATCTCGCCACGGTCTTCTTTGACGTGGTGCGCTCCAGTACTCTCCGACTTCACTATGAATTATGATGCAGATTTGGGCTCGCTCGAGTGACTCCCATTGATGATGCGCCACCGGCGCCGCTGATATGTATGAGCCTTGTAGCTCTCTCAGTCATCGTCGACGTCATCTCTGTGCCGCCAACTTCGTCGTTTCATCGTCAGTCGTACTCTGCTCCACGGCTGGTCGCGCTAGATCGCCCTGCCTCTGCAGCAGCGCGTACATAGCTGGCGCCGCCGCCCGTGGCGGGATATCACGCGTGCCGCCGTGGGGCATCGGGCCCCACGAATAAAACAACACGAGGGCGCGAAACCACCGCTTTGCGTGTTCATATTATGATTTTATTTCAGCGCGTACTCGTGCCCTCTGCGATCTCTGCTGCTTGATAGCCGGACAGGGCGGCGCTAATGATAACCCCTGTGCAAAACCGCACTATCGTCAGGTCCCGCTGAGTACATGCATTTTCTAACGGGGTTCGGCCTGTGCTGATGGCGCTTTCAATCGTCTCCGCAAGGCTTGATAAGTGAAGGCGAGCCTGAAGTCACGGCATTCACATATTTCCGCCGAAGACGCAAACTCGATATGTAGCCACGGGTCGAGATTCCATGAATAAGGTGTATAGTCTTTCACATTAATATTGTACACCATTGTGCTTGTTTTCATGATTGAGCTCGAGAATGCCGGAGTGTCCATAGCAAAGTGCAGATATCTGCTGGTTTCAGGCAAATCACACTACTTATCCCAAGAGGTGGTTTGCATAGAATGTAGAACTGATGGTACATGGATGTTTCCAGATAGTGAACCTGTTAATTGGCCTGTTCAGGTCAGCCCAGGGGGGTTGAGCTAAAAGGATGCTGGAGCTTAGGTTCTCTTACCTTGGTCAACTTGGTTGGTGGATGATTGGTACCCACATGGGCCTCTAGGTAGAACCTGAGCCACTGGGCTGTCCAACATCTGGTGGGTCTATTTTTACAAAAATATGTTATACTAGATTATTTGGGAAACACAAAGAAGGCCCCACTGGTATGGTTATCCATGATAATTTGCAACAGCTTGGTGTTACAATCATGGGTTTTGTAAGAGCCAATGGGGTTGGGGAAGGCCTTCAATACTGCTGCCTTGACATTCTCTGAGGCACCAGAAGTAACATAATGCTGGAATGCCTGCTGAATTCCAAAGTCATCAACATCACCAGGCTGGATCCAAAAGGAATCAGCAGCAATAGTGATAATTGCTGGGAAAATGCAATCAGCTAAAAGGGGGGAAAGGAGGCAAAGGAGTGTACCCAATCCAATCAGCAGGGCTTCAAGAGAAGGGTGGTTGGGACAAGCCTAAGATGAAGGTCATGTAGTTTCAGTGGATATAGTAGAGTAATTGAACAACTTGCAAGTGATGATGGCAAAGGAGTAAGCCCATCTTTGATTGCTCTGAGGGCAATTGACTAAGAAAACCAGTCCAGCAGGAAGTTCAAGAAGAGCAGAGAAGAAAAAAGAGAAGGGGACAAACCATCTATGCCAAATAGAGATATGAGTGAAGGGGGAGCAGGGAAGGGGTGGGCTGGAAACATACATTCTGGCATCAAATAAATGATGTGAGCAAGCCAAAAAAAAAAATAGATAAAACCTTACATGCTATTGATGGAAAAGAATATGGGGTGTGTGAGTCTTAGCACTTGGATCCAGCATCAAGGCCAGGCACTCACTTGCTGATGAATTTATAAGAGCCAGGGATATGAGCAGGGGTTAATACATGGATGGAGCATCCAGAAGAGGCACTCACTTTCTGTTCAGTGCAAGACCCAGGGTGGTGAGCAGGGGTGGACACATGGATTAAGCACTCAGAAGAGGTACTCACATCCTGTTGATTGTGAGAGCCAGGGTAGTGAGCAGGGGGGACACATCAATTAAGCACCAGAAGAGGCATCCACATCCTGTTGATTGCAGGAGCCAGGGTAGTGAGCAGGGATGGACAGATGGATTAAGCACCCAGAAGAGGCACTCACTCCCTGTTGATTACAAGAGCCAGGGTGGTGAACAGGGGTAGACACATGGATTAAACACCCAGAAAAGTCACTCACAACCTGTTGATTGCAAGAGCTAGGGTGGTGAGCAAGGGGCAGAGACATGGATTAAGCACCAAGAAGAGGTACTCACATACTGTTGATTGCAAGAGCCAGGGTGGTGAGGGGGGGGAACACATCAATTAATTACTGAGAAGAGGCACTCACATGCTGTTGATTGTGAGAGCCAGGGTGGTGATCAGGGGTGGACACAGGAATTAAGTACTCAGAAAAGACACTCACATCCTGTTGATTGCAAGAGCCAGGGTGGTGAGCAGGGGTGGACACATGGATTAAACACCCAGAAAAGGCACTCACAAACTGTTGATTGCAAGTGTCACGACCTTGACATGCTGCGTGCCAACTCCAGACCTCCGCTCTGCTCCTACCCAACTCCGGACTCCGGACTAGGCGCAGCCACCACTCCATGCCCCTCCTTACCCTCCGGAGCGTCCGGAGTTTGCCCTATTTCTCCGACTAGCCTTGGACCAGTATTCCCAGCGCGCGGGCTTCTGCCCGAACCCCTTCCCATTGTTCCTTTGCTTCTTTCCCTTACGTCCATACATTCCTTGCTTCTCCATTCATTAGTTTTGACACTCCTATTTCCATCCTTCATGTATATATACCAGCTGCCCCCTTAGGGGTGCAGCAGAGTTAGTATCTCGTCTTTTCCCCCATCTGTCTTCGCCCAGCAGCGACTCCTAAGCTTCCGTCTCCACTCCTGTCGACTCTGGAAGTCAGACATCCCACTCCGCGTGTCCGGACCCTGAGGATCGTCCATTCCCGCTCGGACCCTGTCCGGACCCTTTCGGACTTGCATGACTCTGACAGCAAGCATCAAGGTGGTGAGCAGGGGTAGGCACATGGATTAAGCACCCAGAAGAGGCATTCACTTCCTTTTGATTACAAGAGCCAGGGTGATGAGCAGGGACAGACACATGGATGGAACATCCAGAAGAGGCACTCACAATCTGTTGATTGCAAGAGCCAGGGTGGTGAGCAAGGGGCAATATATCAATTAAATGCTCAGAAGAGGCACTCACTCCCTGTTGATTGCAAGGTTCAGGGTGGTGAGCAGGGGGCAACACATCAATTAAGCACTCAGAAGAGGCACTCACAAGCTGTTGATTGCAAGAGCCAGGGTGGTGAGCAGGGGTGGACACACAGATTAAGTGCTCAGAAGAGGCACTCACTCCCTGTTGATTTCAAGAGTTAGGGTGGTGAGCAGGGGTGGACACATGGATTAAGCACTCAGAAAAGTCACTCACTCCCTGTTGATTGCAAAGGGCAGGGTGGTGAGCAGGGGCAGACACATGGATTAAGCAAGAGGCACTCACTTTCTGTTGATTGCAAGAGCTAGGGTGGTGAGCAGGGGGCAATGCATTAATTAAGCACTCAGAAGAGGTATTCACAAACTGTGGATTGCAAGGGCCAGGGTTGTGAGTAGGGGTAGACACATAGATTAAGCACTTAGAAGAGGCACTCACAACCTGTTGATTGCAAGAGCTAGGGTGGTGAGCAAGGGGCAACACATTGATTAAACACTCAGAAGAAGCACTCACATCCTGTTGATCATAAGTGCCAGGGTGGTGAGCAAAAGTAGACACATGGATGGAAGATCCAGAACAGGCACTCACCCCCTGTTGATTGCAAGAGCTAGAGTGGTGAACAAAGGGCAACAAATCAATCAAGCACCCAGAAAAGGCACTCACAACCTGTTAATTGCAAGAATCAGGGTGGTGAGCAAGGGGCAACACATCAGTTGAGCACTCAGAGGAGGTTAAGCACTCAAAGGAGGCACTCACATCCTGTTGGTTACAAGGGCCAGCGTGATGAGCAGGGGGCAACACATCAATTAAGCACCCAGAAGAGGCACTCACATACTGTTGATTGCAAGGGCCAGGGTGGTGAGCAGGGGTAGACACATGGATTAAGCATCCAGAAGAGGCACTCACAACCTGTCCATTGCAAGAACAAGGGTGATGAGCAGGGGAAGACCATGGATTAAGCACCCAGAAGAGACACTCACTTTCTATTAATTGCAAAAACTAGGGCGGTGAGCAGGAGGCAACATATCAATTAAGCACCCAGAAGAGGCACTCACTCCCTATTAATTAAAAGTGTCAGGGTGGTAAGCAAGGGGCAGCACATCAATTAAGTACCCATAAGAGGCACTCACAACCTGTCCATTGCAAGTGCCAGGGTGATGAGCAGGGGCAGACACATGGATTGAGCACCCAGAAGAGGCACTCACATACTGTTGATTGCAAGAGCCAGGGTAGTGAGTGGGGGGCAATACATTGATTGAGCACTCAGAAAAAGCACTCACTTCCTGTTGATTGCAAGAGCCAGGGTGATGAGCAGGGGTAGACACATGGATTACACACCCAGAAAAGGCACTCACAACCTGGTGATTGCAAGCACCAAGGTGGTGAGCAGGGGCATACACATGGATCAAGCACCCAGAAAAGGCACTCACAAGCTGTTTATTGCAAAAGCCAGGGTGGTAGGCAAAGGGCAACACATCAATTAAGCACTCAGAGGAGGCACTCACATCCTGTTGATTACAAGTACCAGGGTGGTGAGCAGGGGCAGATACATGGATTAAACACCCAGAAGAGGTGCTCACAAACTGTTGATTGCAAGAGCCAGGGTGGTGATCAGGGGTGGACACATAGATTAAGCACTCAGAAAAGACACTCACATCCTGTTGATTGCAAGAGACAGGGTGGTGAGCAGGGGTGGACACATGGATCAAGCACCCAGAAAAGTCACTCACTGCCTGTTGATTGCAAGGAGCAGGGTAGTGAGCAATGGGCAGCACATCAATTAAGCACTCAGAAGAAGCACTCACTCTCTGTTGATTGCAAGGGCCAGGGTGGTGAGCAGGGGCAGACACATGGATGGAGCTCCCAGAGGCACTCACATTCTGTTGATTAAAAGAGACAGGGTGGTGAGCAGGGGTGAGACATGGAACAAACACCCAGAAAAGGTCCTCACATCCTGTTAATTACAGGTGCCAAAGTGGTGAGCAAGGTGCCAATACATGGAATAAGCACCTAAAGTGGCACTCACAACCTGTTGATTGCAAGAGTCAGGGTGGTGAGCAGGGGCAGACCCATGGATTGACCATTCAGAAGAGGCACTCACATACTGTTGATTGCATGAGTCAAGGTACTGAGCAGGGGGCAACACATCAAATAAGCACTCAGAAGTGGCACTCACACTCTGTTGATTGCAAGGGCCAGGGTGGTGAGCAGGGGTAGACACATGGATTAAGCACCTAGAAGAGGCACTCACTCTCTGTTTATTGCAAGAGCTAGGGTGGTGAGCAGGAGGCAGCATATGGATGAAGTGCTCAGAAGAGGCACTCACAATCTGTTAATTGCAAGAGCTAGGGTGGTGAGCAAGGGGCAACACATCAACCAAGCACTCAGAAGAAGCACTCACTTTCTGTTGATTGCAAGGGCCAGGGTGGTGAACAGGGGCAGACACATGGATGGAGCACCCAGAGGAGGTACTCACCCCCTGTTGATTGCCAGAGCTAGGGTGGTGAGCAAGGGCAACAAATTAATTAAGCACCCTGAAAAAGGCACTCACAGACTGTTGATTGCAACAGTCAGGGTGGTGAGCAAGGGGCAACACATTAGTTAAGCACTCAGATGAGGCACTCACTTCCTGTTGATTACAAGTGCCAGGGTAGTGAGCAATGGGTAGATACATGTATCAAGTGCCCAGAAGAAGCACTCACATACTGTTGGTTACCAGTGCCAGAGTGGTGAGCAATGGGCAGGTACATGGAAGAAGCACCTGAAGAGACACTCACAACCTGTTGATTGCAAGAGCCAGGGTACTGAGCAACACATCAAATGATCACCCAGAAGAGGCACTCACATCCTGTTGATTGCAAGGGTCAGGGTGGTGAGCATGGGTAGATACATGGATTAAATGCCCAGAAAAGTCACTCACAACCTGTTGAGTGCAAGTACCAGGGTGGTGAACAGAGGTGGACACATGGACTAAGCACCCAGAAAAGTCACCCACCTCCTGTTGGTTGCAAAAGCCAGGGCAGTGAGCAGGGACAGACACATGGATTAAGCACTCAGAAGAGGTGCTCACTGCCTGTTGATGGCAAGAGCCAGGGTGGTGAGTAGGGGTAGACACATGGATTAAGCACCCAGAGAAGCCACTTGCATACTGTTGGTCAGATGAGCTCTACAGTGAGTAGTGTCCAGTGGATCAAGTATCCAGACAAGTGACTCACTTCCTGTTGATCACAAGGACCAGAGTAGTGAGCAGGATATGGCACACATAGCAAGTACATTGGTGTAACACACATTTTGCTGTGCATAGGTGACATGGAATGTTACATCAGGTGAATGTCCAGTAAAACAAGACTCACCAGCTTTGCTGTCTACATACCATTATGGTGAGTTCATTGAAGCACTGCTGTGTGGCACTAAGACTCACTTCTTTCTGATGGCATGACAAAGACTCCTTTTATCTCCAGTTCATGGGGATCTATTCACAATACTTACATCCTAAATATAGCAGCATTCATTCAGTTATTACCATGAAATTGCTGTCAGTTACATACCTCCTGTTTTAATTGATCTCAGTATTTCTCTAGCATAAATCACCTTTCTACCTACCAACTAGATAAAGTCAATTGAAATTGACTGAGTTCTTCCAGCACTTAGTCTCAAATAATCAAAACTCACAGTCTGACCATAGAGTGTTATTAAGACATATTTATTCTTCCAGAAAGATGTACTCACATTCTTCAATAGATAGAGGCATTGCAATAGGTCAGCTTGAAATCATACAATACTGACAAATTCTCACTTACCATCTTTTGATTCCCAATTATGTGAGTTCAATTAGATACTTTGAAGTCAATGCTACTGCTCACATGCTTTTGTTCCACAAGGGTCATATGTTAATCTTTTAATCTTGGTCAGCATATTGGCAAGGCACCCACCTAGTGTTCAAATATAAAAGCAAAAAGTGAGCTATAGCATACCACAGCCTGAAGGGCATGGCAGCCAACCCAGATATATGGGAACCACTTCAAAATATCCCACAGAAATCTTGTACCAGGTTCAAAGGAGTCAACCTTTCCCTGTTTTCCAATAGCTGTGTACTGGTCAGTCCCAGTATCACAATGTTGATGCACTAGTTTCAAAGTCATACCTTTGGCAGCATTTGAAATTATTCCACTACTCATTGACATCAACAAAATGATGCCACTTAGAGATTATAGAGGCTGACACTTGCCTTTCTACAGCTGCCTTTATGCAAAGCTTGATGTTACTATGCTGCACTGAGACCAATAATAGTTTCAGAGCATCATCATCCAGGGAGGTGAATGTCTTCTCTATGAGGTCAGATATCCCCCTGTGGGAGCTGTTGCTTTGCATATCTGCAAAAGTGTATATCATTAACCTTGCAGGTGCCTAAGGATCATAGTGTAGATTCTACTTCTCAAGCAAACAACACCCTTTGGAGGATGAGGTTGGTTTTGGATGAGAGGGAGTTGTGTTGTCTTGAAGAGCTCTTCAGCATAAGCAGGAGCACCCTGCTGTGCCTCCTCAAAAGAAAGGTTGCCAGCTTCAAGGATCTTGAAGGCAGCAGAATCAAGTGCATCAAACTTTGTGAACACAGCAATCACAGGAACTTTCAAGGGGAGGTGTATTCAGTATCCAGATGTATCAACAGAGACAGAAATTTAGACACTTGCCTCTGCCAGTATCAATCTTTCCAAAAAACTCTTGCTCTGCTGCAGCAATAACCCTATTCCCATCTGTGGGGAAACAGTACCTGCAGAGAAATTATGAGTGCGTGCTACAAATGTATGGTAAAACAGTACAGCACCATATGGCGTGCAGTTGCTCATCTAGATCATTGCTGGCAGCTCGGGTCTGGATGAAGTCTCGCACAAGCTCCAACTCATCAGTCGCTCCAGCCTCGAAGCCGCGGGAATCGTGGAAAACATATCCACGATTGCTCGGAAAGATCAGCGAATAGTCGATTTTATGCAAGCCACGCTGAAGCAGTATATAAATACCACAGAAAAAGGGTAGTCGTAGCTGCAAACATACCATCGAGGAAGGTGAGAGAATCGCGCTTGAGCTCTTCCCAGTGATTTTATTGCGGAGGGAACGAAACGTTGTTCGAACCGACCCAGTATTAATCTTGTCTACTAGTAAGCAAGCTATCAAAGTACTTATGCCAACCCTCAAATCACTCACCCTACGTCCCTTGCCATCATAGACTTCAGGCTCGTCATCAGTCCCACAGATCGCTCGAAGGATGGTCGTTTTTCCCGCATTCGCTTTTCCGATGATGAGCACACGGAAGCGCGTGGGTCGCTTAGTTTCTGCCATGGTACAATGTTGCGACAAGTAGTACTAGATCAAAGATTTGCTTTGTGAGGTGCGCGGGTAAGATCGCGAGGTGGGAGTTGCAAACGAGGCAGTGAGGCAGGTCGAGGCTCCTAATTGGGTGATGCTGCGAGCTTCGGGCGACTCCATCGACAAGTCGTTCTACTTATTCAACACTCGCGAAATCTCGCCGCGATTTAGCGTCTTGGAGCTGGACGCGCGCTGCTCGGTTTGATAAAGCTGAGCGCTGAGCACTAAGCCTTCAGGTCATACTTATCTCTTCATCGTGGCCACGCTGGCCACGCATTTATTTTACCCAGCAAATCTCTCGGTAGCTTATAGGTTATCCACAGGCGCATCTGCCATCGTCTGCCTGGTAAGTGGCATGCACTCACATGACTGGCCTTCGAGCACGATCCGGATCACAATGACTGGCGTAGCTGACGAGATAACTTTGAGATACATCCTCCCGCGCTTATGATAAGTATAGGTGCATGCAAGTGGCCAGAAACGTCCCAACAAACAATTCACTATCCCTTGCGACATAGTACCCCTCCCGCGACGGCTATAACCAGCTACGATGGTCTTCTTGCAGCTATCGGCAGCACCCGATAGCGACACTCTTCGGTCCTCGTCCAGCGGTGCAGTCACCAGTGGAACAATTACACTCGCGTATGTGTATACTCGAGCCTGGTCCAAATTACTATGGCTAGCGTGACTAGCAAGATACAAAAACGGTATCGTTCTTCGCATTTATAATACAGATACATACGAGTAGCCAGAAACCTCTCAGCACGCCTCTTCACATGACGGTCGTAACGATGGTTTCCTCGCAGTCACCTAGTGGCACCCGAGGGCAAAACGCAGATATTCCCGACTACACTCGACGTCGAATAGCGCTGCAGCGGGGGTACATGCAGTAAATGGCACCGTTGCTCTATCTTGGATCTACGCATCATCGCCAAGTGGTACTCGCAGGATTTTGTAAATCACAAGGCGAGACAGCGCTGATCGCTATCGCTAGGTTGTGGAAAGGAGCACTGGCTGGGGCTACAGGACGAGTCGGTGATCAGGCAAACAATGATAATATACCTGCTCTCTATACAGCACGCGGGGACATGAATAACACAGCGATTAGCGCGCGTGGTGAGACATACAGGACCAGGTGCAGAGGCGATGGTAGGAGAGGATACGAAGAAGGAAATCCTCGCGGAGAGTGGTAGAAAGATTCAGAGTTCAAAGATCATCTAGTCACCTGTCTGAAGCCACTGAAGACGCGGATCAGGCATGGTAAAAGATCACAGGAAAGGGCTTCCTCTAGAAAGCTGTTACAAGCAATGGAAGAGTGCGATAGAAGACAGCCGGCGACAGCCTGGTTCGTCGAAGTCACCCGGACCCGCAAGAACCTCACAGCGCCGAGGCGCGCAGGACAGCTGGGGGAGCGCGGACGACGCACTTTCAGACAGCCCATACGAAGATACGGGATAAGACCCAGTCGTACGAGACGATCTGTAAGCCCTCGGATGCTGATCCACTGGGGCCGCAGGGTCGCACGTACATGGATGCAATGCGACGAGGCCGGGGACCTGTGCTTGAGGCATGTGTGGCGACGGATAGCGAGCAGCAGAGCTGCGCAGAGGTGGTGATGGTGAGAAGAGGCAGCATTATAATTTAGCTGTCGTTGTGTTTACATCGGAATCAACTTGAGCATTCGGTTTGCCGAAGACGTACGAGTCTCAATGACTTTGGGATTATTAAAATACCCCAGGATATATCGTACCGGCCGCTGAGGTGGGCCTCGCTGTTCTCAGAGACCGTTCAAACTGGTTCTCGAAGGGAAAAGGGACTGTAGAAGATGCAACAAACGACAACAGAGCTCTCTACATGAAGTGCGAGCCTCGCAGCGCAGCGGCCAATGCGCCCGGTGTGAAATATACAGCCATACAGATGAGGCGAAGTGAAAAGGCAGCGGAAAGGGGAGGAGGGAGAAGGGAAGAAGGTCCTCGCGAAGAGGGGGTGGAAAAAATTGTAGGCCTGCAGACCATCTAGCCCAAGTACTGATCCATGGAGACGCAGACGGGGGTCAGCATGACAAAACGGGGCAACGAGACAACAGCTTACGGGATGCATCAAGGACGTATAGTGTTTTCGGCGCTCATCTATTTTGCTTGGAACGCATGGTTAGTAGACGGCGAATGTCAACTAGCAACGGCGCCATGGAAGAGGGCAAAAGAAAGACTGGCGGCACTCGTTAGATCACTTCGCCCGAATCGCAGGAACTTCGCAGCGCAGAGGCGCACAGGGCGCTGGCGGAGCATGAACGATGTGCTCCCCAGGCCGCCCATGCGAAGACACGGGATGAAGCCCAGCCGAACTGTTGGCCCTCGAGCTAATGGCCTGTTCCGGCCGCAACAGCCATACGTGCCCTGAGGCCATGAGAGAATGTGGTCCGGTGAGAGACGAGGTCGGGGTCTTGAACTTGATGCAATGCGGATGGCGAGAAGCGGACGGGAGGTGGGAAGCCTGGCACGAGCCGGCCGGCCGCCGAGACTTTATAGCAAAACGATGTTTGTGCCTGCTTGCACCGATCATCATATGTCCACTCATCATCTACATACTGACCGAGAGTCGAACTTGTCTCGTCCGTGTTCTTGCTGGCCAGCGCATCTGTTATTATTAAGATTGATTCACCTTCTGACTCTGCGGTAATCAACTACCTCATTGATGGCGCAATACATTGCAATCCTTCTTACCGACAAAACAACGCTCATTCAGATCGAAAGCCTGCCTAACCCGGGAGTAGCGCTGCCAACGGTACCTCATTTACGCGCTTAAAGCAGAAGAGCTGTTGGATTTATTCCCGAGCTTCAAATTTGCTAATGCGGTGACGTCCTGACCGTATATTCCAGCGCTCGCCGGAGAGGTCTTAGGGCGGTTGGAGACGCTCAAGATAACTGGTGGTCCTCAGGCGAGGCTTGCATGTGCACGTACTCGGACGATCACAGCACCGTAATATGGACTTACCTTAAGACTGATGCCCTTATCACAATATCAGCTGGCAGCGCTCCCCTTAGTACAGCCTTGCTGGTAACACGTGGAGGCCGCATGTATCTCATATCACCCGTAAATTTGGGTGCTCATGGCGGCGCGTCTGCGACACTTTTCTTTTGCCATTCGTGCTCATTTCGTATGAGTGGGGCTTAAAAAGACTCTTCTGATCTACAAAACAGCACTGTGCTATCACGAATCCCCGTATCCCGCATAGCAGTCGTCCTTCCCGAGCTGTGGGCTTTAACCTACTCGCTATGAACAACATAACCGTTGGCAAGATCCTTGGCGCCGTCGCAGCGCATGTTGCATCGGTAACTACTGGGATTGACGCTAGCACCGAAGTAGCAGCCAAGTGCCTCGGCGGGCGCTCTCTTGGATCACTTTTCGTCTTCCACTCTACGTTCGACGTCGACAGCCGGTACCTTGGCATGCGGAAGGCCTTTGGCGAGGACACGGAGTTATTCAAGGTGGCTGGCTCCAACCCGCCCCAGCCCCTTGGCCCACCCGATTACGACAAGCTCATCACCGCCGCACTCGCCGCAGCAAAGACCGTCGCGGCAGCCAAGGGCGTCGCAGGCGCCACCCCACCCATTCCCACACCCGCTCTTGCCACTATCGCTTGTGCTACGAACGCCGGCTCCGCTTCTGCCACCATCGCTGCTGGAGAACCAATTATAGAAGAGCCAAACCCGTACCTCTGCGTACATGCCAATTTTCCTATCATACAATGGGGGCGGGGCATCCACCACTGGTTCGTCACCTCGCTGTACACACTATTCGCGCTGGGAGCCATGCTGGTGGTCGCCATGACGAGATGGTGGTGCAAGGCCGGTGGCCCTGGGCTCCCAGAGGCATTATATTTCGTGACGTTCATTGTGATATCGGCGTTCACCTTCGTCATGCTGGACGTCCGGCGCGAAGTGTACTACATTCCCATTGCGGAGAGCGATATCAGCGATGGCGTGCGGGCTGCGTGGCACGATCTCAAAGGAGGCGAGCATCCTGAGCTACCGGCGAAAGACCCCAAGGCCCTTCGTGCCGCCGCTCACGAGGCGGTTGCGGATCTAAAGAACGGCTTGGTTCGCGTTCACGCAGGGAAGGTGTATGTGCCTGTTATGGCGGTCACGACTGTCGTGGAGGACGATCTCGCAAGCTGGTTGCTCCTCCTTCATGACCTTCCCGGGCCCCTCATGTCCTCGGGTCTTTTCTTCCTTCCCAATTCTCGCCTTAACTGGGGTGTTGCGTACGGGGTTGCCGCGTATATCCAGTCTCGCCTCCAGCATGCGGTCGCAGAGCGATATATCAAAGACGCCAAAACTCGTGGTGTTTTTTGGTTTAGAAAACTGAAGGAGTACGAATATGAGGTCCACGATCCTTATCGTCTGGATAGCGATGGTGAGCTCGTGAATTCATGTTTCTTGTGCTATCGACAAACCTCGTTTCAAAACAAGTGTTTAAAATCATGCGGGAATCCTCAATCAAGCCACGGAATAAAAAACGAGGTATTCCATGGTAAGGCTTGGGCATCGTTTTTGGAATCCCTAGTCACTTTGGCCAGTACAGTGCATGTAACAGCATAATTACCATTACCATTTTTACGTCAGTTGGATGATAGTTTACTACCCCGCGCTGCGAAGCGTGGAATTTCGCGAAGACGAAACTATATCATGAAAGGTGTCATGGGCACAGAGCGGACGAAGGCTATAGCCTCTACTTACGTAACCAATCGCACCACTCTCCTACACTCGAGTCTCCACTTGAAAGTTGAAATCAACTCATTCAACTAGCGCTGATTTTGGAAATGGCATCGATCGTCAAGAACAAGCTCAAAGCTGCACGAGATGCTCTGGGAAAGAAAAACTACCAAGCCGCCCAGACGGCTTCAGAGGATGTCATATCTTACGAACCAAGCAATTACCACGCGTGAGTTATTATGCAGGTCATTAAGGCTATCGCCCTCATCCTGGGCAACCTATAGGTATGTGTTCTTGGGTTTGGCGTCGCTTGAGCTTGGGGAGGTGGAGAAAGGCGAACAAGTGCGATTAAACCAAACGATCGTTCGGCTGAAACTGACGCCTCTCTGCCTACTAGGCGTATCGCAAAGCCATTGAACTGAGTCCAGATCAGCTTCTGGCATGGCAGGTTCTTTATCAATTTCTCCTCGACATGTTACTCTTTATTGATACTCTTGGCGCAGGGCATCTCAAAGCTTTACGAGAGGCTAAAACGCTGGGATAAATTTGCCGAAACACTCGAACAGCTGATGGATTTATACTTGAAAGCGTGTGGTACACTTTCTAGGTTCTACATTGCTACTACTACTTATTCTGCTTGTGCATGTTTTCAATAGGAAAGATGAGGTTAAATGTGCAGAAGCCCTTCAACGCTTTGTACAGCTTCGACGGGAGGAAGGCAGCAGATCGGAGGTGTGTTCTCCTGTTATACTCGTGATGATAATGTCCTAGCTGACTCGGGATTCAAACTGGATAGATAGTATCTGCCCTGAAGCTGTACCTCCCATCCTCCCGCTATTATGATCTCCTATCGAACCTGCCAACGCCTGATCCAACAGCACCAACGGCGACTACTACCTATGCTGCTCAAGAAGCTATTCACAAATCGCTTCCAATACTGGAGGAGATTGTATCGCTATCGGAGAAGGGAGAAGAAGAAAGGATCGAGCAGGAGGTTAAGCGAAGACGGCAGAGGATAGGTGCTGGTCGTCCTGAGGAGGTCAGAGCAGAAGTAGGAAGGGAAGTATGGAGCGTTTCGACGGTATGTATAAACTACGGTGCCGCCTTTTCTCAGAATCTGATCCACTGGCGTAGCTCCCGTCACTATACAACGAAATTCTAAACCATCCTGATACACCCGATGACCTCCGAAGGACTGTCGAATCAAAACTTCTTCGTCACAATCAACAATATCTCTTTGCGGTGCAAAACAAAGGAGAGAATAAAGCGATTAAAGATCGTCTACGGAGGGAAGTCGAAGAGATGGCGCGTGGAGTAGTTCTGTTAGATATTGCAGACGAGCTTGCATGGAACATAGTGATTGAATATATGGATACGGATTCGATAGGTAAGTTCCCCTTGCCTACTTCTGCTTTCGTCTCTCACTTATCTCTCCTCGAGCAGAGGGATACGATTTTGGAGTCCTGCGACGATACATTAAGATGTTTTCATCCCCTCTCGCAATTATCGTCCAACAATATTTCCGGTATATGGGCTTACCAACTAGCGATGACTACGGCGGCGACGACGACGGTGATCCTGAAGGGGCTCCCGAGGTTGCACAAGATAAGGAGGGCGCCCTCGACGTCATTCTTGTGTGTGTTATTGCCTTCCGATTGCTCCCCTCGCTATCCTCATTTATTTTTTTTCCGATTCTTAGGATGTGTTTGCTAGTGCGCAGAGATCGATACTTGCACATCGTGTTCTGGCGGAGATTTACGACATTGAGCTTGATCGCGAAAACGCGATCAAAGTTGCAGAGGCGGGCTTAGAGCTCTTGGGAAGATCGGAGGCGGATTGGGGGGCCCGTTTTACCCAGTACAGTTCATCTTTCTTATTGTATGCGAATGCGCCAACTTATACCACCAAAAATAGAACGAGAAAGGCCTTCGATGTGATTCTCGGCACTGGCTTGGTTCACTTATTCCCACCGAAGCACCATCTCCGTGCTCTCCGCATCCTGGAAGATGTTCTTTCCATCGACACCGACAATGTCACTTGTTTGATGGGCAAAGGTTACATCTACCAATACACAAACAAGTGGTCCAATGCTGAGTCACTATTCGCGCGTGTTGTCGAGCTCGTTGGACCAGAAAATATGGACGTAGGACTCGAAGCAAGAGAAGAAAGGGCGTGGTGTCAAGTGCGTCAAGAGCACTTTGAGGATGGTGAACAGGCGCTCAAAGCGGTCATTGAGGACTTGGACAAGGAGGAAGGGAAGTTCGAGCAGAAGGCTAGAGCTTGGTGGCGTCTAGGAAATTGCCTTTCGGACGCCGACGGTGAGTACATACAATGTCTTCATGTCGGGTCAGCTTGCTCAGTATCCTCATCGTTCCGATTCCCGCAAAAAAGCTAACCGAAGGAAGGAGTCGTACGCCATGTTTATCACGTCTCTCAAACGCTCCTCGTCCTTCGCCCCTGCGTTCACTTCGCTTGGTATCTACTATTTGGAGCATGCTTCTCCACCTGACCCCAATCGGGCGTCTAAATGCTTCCAGAAAGCATTCGAACTTGACGCGCGCGAGGCCGATGCTGCGAGACGTTTAGCAGAAGGCTTTGCTGAGGAAAGAGAATGGGACCTAGTAGAAGTAGTGGCACGAAGAACTATTGAAGGTGAGGGCGGCGAGACTGGTGGAGGCGTGGGCCAAGAGAAGGCTGGGGGTGCACGATATGCTCCCACGAATGCGTGGGCATGGAAGGCCGTCGGTGTCGTCGAGCTGGTAAGTTCACGGATCAGATCTGCGTTCCCGTCCCAGAGGCTCAGCGAATCTGATCCCTCAGAGCCGTCAAAATTACCCGGCGGGCATCCAAGCGTTTCAGATAGCATTGCGCGCCGACCAAGACGACTTTGTGTCATGGAGTCGGCTTGGAGAAGCGTACGCCAGGTCAGGCCGTCACGTCGCGGCACTGAAAGCTCTCAAGCGCGCCCAGGAGCTACGTCCCGACGATTGGGTCTGTGCATACCTGACTGGGGATGTGCAGCAGCAGCTTGGGCTTTATAGCACCGCTGTTGAGACATTCCATGGAATCCTGGAGAAGCGGCCTGATGAGATCGGGGTGCTGGCTATGTTATCCGAAACCTATCTCGCATTGGGGAGGGAAGAGTTCGCCACTGGATTCCTACGGCGGGCTGAAGGGTCTTTCATCGACTCAATAACTGTGGCCAAGTCGGTTATCGACCTCAGCGCAGGCTTCCGCAGAATTCCCTGGAAAACCGCGTCCGACGCCGTGCTCGAGCTCTCCAAAACGGCTGTTTTCAACGACCCGAAAGCGGTGGGAGAGGCTCTTTTGAGCCTCGCGCAGCTCATTGCCGCAGACGATTCGGCCGGGAAGAAGAAAATCGCTGGTCTTATATCTATGTCCCAGCTCATGGATCAGCTCGGAGATGCACCCGAAGGACTCACCGCCTTATGGCTGGCCGTAGCACTGTTTGAATACCGCGCCACACTGGGTGAAGATGAGGGAACAACTGGAAGTGCTCATTACGACCATGCGATCGTTCTTCATCGACTATCGATGCGAGTCATGGCGGAAGAAGACAAAAACAGCTGCTTGGATCAAGCTACCGATTCGATTAAACAAGCACTACGCGAGGAGCCTGGGAATGAAGCGTATTGGAACGCGTTGGGCGCGTTTAATTTTGCTAGCAACCCCAAGATTGCTCAGCATGCTTTCATCAAGGCTTTGGAGTACGATTCAAAGGTTGGTGCCATGCAAGCTGGTGTGGTGGCTGCTCGCTCGAGTCTTACCAAATATTTGTTTTATACCAGGACCCTGTTACGTGGGCAAACCTGGGGTTTTTGTATCTGCACCATGGGGACACAGAGCTCGCCAACCAAACGTTTTACAGGACACAGACAATCGATCCTGACTACTCTCTGGCGTGGGTTGGGCAAGGCCTCGTCGCAATTGCAAATGGCCACAGTGCAGAGGCACGCAGTTTGTTCGAACATGCAGTTAGCCTTTCAGCAAGCGTAGTAGGTTGCATCATTCCTCTCTCTGCGCGCACTGCTCAGGATGTTGTTTGAAAGCCCGAAGCAGATAGCGAGTTTGCAACTCGGACATTTGGCCTATTTTCGAACCACGCTGCCTCCACACCAGCCGCCGGGGTGCTGTTCTCTCCATTCTTTGCGATGGATAGATACTGCCAGCAGCGGCCGGAAGATCCTTCCGCGCTGCATGTCTTTGCTTTGATATGCGAGCGTTTGGGCCAGCAGGAGCTTGCTATAGACCTCTTGCAACGGGCCATCGCGGTTTTGGAGTCGGCGTATGAAAAGACTGAGGATGCAGAGACTGAAATGCAGTTTGCGATCGCCAACGCTAATCTGGGACGCATCCGCGTAGCGACATCCGACTTTTCTGGTGCTCTGGACGCCTTTAATGTATCCCTCAGCCTGACCAAGCCCGACAATGCCAGCACGACATCACAAGTCCTGCGAGCTCAAGCGCACTTTGGTTCTGGATTGGCTAATTTCAAGCTGGGAGATCTCGAGAGTGCACTGGCTATGTTCGAAACCGCCTTGGAAGAAACACCCGTCGAGCTTCAAGATGTCCGAGGGCACATCACCATCCTTTTGGCTCAGACTTTGTGGGCCATCGGCTCCGACGAGGCAAGGAATACTGCGAAAGATCAACTGCTTGGATGGTCTGTTTTATCTCAAGCACTAGATTGCCTTTGTTCTGTTTGACTCATACCGGCCCCAGCATTGCTTCAGATCCCGAAAATCTCCAGGCTATTACGACATTAGCTGCCATCGGCACCCTACTCGCTGCAGACGACCTCGTTGATGCAGCACTATCCGAAATTCTGGCACTGCCGCTTGACCGACGCCACAAGTTGGATCCTCATCGCGATGTCGATAATTTGCTCTCTCAACATCATCTGGGGCTGGTGCGTTCTTCTCTACCCTTCCGCGAAGCAATGCATACCGAAACCCGCTGCTTATACTACCACATTAGGGTCGGGCATCCCAAGCAACTTCGGTGTTACAGCACGCAGTTCATGCCGAGCCATCTCAGACTCAGCCTCGAAAGAATTTGGGTACATTGCTCCTGAAAAGTGGCCAGCCTGCAGCGGCCGAGTCCATTCTTTTAGGCACACTGGGCTCACAACAGGTGGACGATCGTCAAGCCTTGCATGATAGCCTACGACTTTCGGCCGTCGCTCGCGTTCGGGCTCACGAGCGCGCCTTGCTAGACGAAGACACAGCAAGACTCTCCCAAAAGGAGGTTGAAAGAGCTGTTGTGCTCGCGCCGTGGGAAGAGGCGAACTGGGTCGCGCTGGCGTACGTGCGTAGTAGAGCGGCCGGGGTAGAATAGGATTCTCTGCTTGAGAGACCAAAGATTTACATACGACAAAAATCCATCCAGGTCTCGCTCGAGTTCGACGTCAAGGCGCGACTTGCTATCCAACTTAAGACTTTGCGTATCATCATTAGGCAGGACTTCACTGTCAATCCTTACCATCACCTTATAGATGTTCTCTTGATATACCTCTGAACGGCTCTCAAGGGATCGGTTTAGTCTCCCCTTGAGCGCGCTGAAGTTGGGTCTGTCTAAGGGAGCTCTGGTCGGACACGGGGGCGGAGCTGGGTGTGATGAAATTTGATTCTCATCACAAGGAGGAACGTCAAGTTAGCGCGTATGGCGCACATCGAACAAGTTACGAGGTACTTGTTAAATAAGATATCGTTCTTGAAAGGAATCAGGATGCCCCTCAAATACAAGGAACGACCACGGAAATTGGTGGCATAGCCACTTGTCAATGTCAACGTTCAAACCCCGATGTTGGAGTTGGGACTCCGGAGTGCTTGGCTTACGGTCGCTTGCCAGACAACCCTCGCGTATGCCTGCGCCAAGCATATCATGATATATAAGTCTATGGACACTTGGCCATCGATGGATAGTCGATAAGCGTGTGCAGAGCTTGCAAGCTTTCTCCTCCTCGCTTCGAGTAAATTTGGGATATCGCCAACTCTTCATGTTTTCTATGTGAGGGCTAGCGCTTTTCTCCGAGCCCCGAGATAATACACTGGAAGTGGCTGATATTTTTGATTATCTTCATCTCGTAGCTTTCTGTTCAGTTTTCCCATCAAGGATGCTTACTCGGACGTGCTGGTCCTGCCATTTCCTCTTGCTTGTGTGTCTGCCTTCATTATTGCCATCTATGCTCTTTCGGAAGTTCCTGTTCCTCGCGCTGAAGCGCAGACTTCTCGGGATGAACCTGCTCCTTCAGCTGAGCAAGAAACATTGCAACCGGATCATCGAGCAGGCTCCTTCCCAGATCTCCTGAGGACAGGTTTGCACACACACGGGAGCGCTCCTATCCTTGCATGCAACTATACGCGGTTTGTGTTGTGCCTTGTCCAATTAGGCGTTACCCTTCCCGCGGTCTTCGTCACTTATATAAACCACGATACCGGCTGGTGTACTGAAGTTTCGCTCTGCGCTTTCTTTGCGAGTATTGTATCAAAATTTTCTTTGACCAATATCTGACGATGCGCCCACAGACGTACACATCGCTCTTGGCGTTTCTCCGTTTGACGCCTAAGTTTCATCGGTGGAGAATCTTGAACCACCACTTGAATACCTTGTTGCTAGCCGTCTTCCTCATCTACGCGTACCGGGATATTCTTCCGTTGGCTACTTTTGAGACTGTGCCTATAGACACTGCGGCAGGCTGGCTCACCTGGGTACGAGTTTCCGTCTCTGCGCTGGTGGGTGCTGTGATTCCACTAGTCACCCCTCGACAGTTCGTTCCTCTTGATCCACAAGTGAGTGTCCCCGGGTGATCAGAGCCAACGAGCTGTCCATTCATTTGGTCTACATAGTGCAATAAAGCGCCAAACCCAGAACAAACCGCTTCCCTTCTCTCTTTCATGTTCTTTACTTTTCTCGACCATGTCATGTTCAAGGCATATCGGGAGGGAGACCTTCCGTACGAGGTGTTACCTCCGTTGGCCGATTATGACGAAGCCGAGTACTTGGTTACACAGCACCTCTCGACACTTGATCCAGTCTGTGGCAAGAGGCAACATCTGTTCTGGGGCCTGATGAAAATATTTTGTGAGTCAAGTATCTGTATGGGTCGCAATTCAGGTTACTTAACTATTCTTGGTACGCATTGGTGATAGGTTGGGATTGGTGTCTAATCCTTGTATATTCGTTCATCGGAGTGTGTACATGCATCCAATGCGTATCTGCTTAGCTTTGATATGGCCTCATTTACAGTCGATTGCGGGGTTTGCTTCGCCGCTGGGCATATACCAAATCCTGAAGTATGACTCCTTGTTCATCTGGGAGTTTGCTGTAGTTGATGCTAACGTGCGGATAATCGTTCTAGCTATATCGAAACAAAAGGCGAGGGCGCAATCTTTAGGCCTTGGTGGGTCTCAGTTTATTGTTACCGAAGCAGAACTAATCTCGGATATAGGGTATGGATCGCCTGCCTTTTTTTCGGCTCAGTGGCGGCATCTTTGGCGCTGAACGGATATTCATTCATTAGCGTATGTCTCTTTTTGCGCTCTGCCCTATTTTTGTGTGTAACACACCATTTTTAGGGACGTATGTTGGTCCGCTGCGAGTGCATTCTCACTGAGGTCATTTTTGAGCATGCACTCCGGGTTCGCATGGTATCCATGGACGATTTGCCTAAAAATCGGTCATCGTTAAAGGCGGTGGTTTCGTCACACCAACCCACCTCTGTTAGCTGGAACGAGTCTACTGAGGGCTCGGAGGACATCGCCCCTGAAGCGAGCGAAAGAGGCGCCAATGCTGCTATCCCTGGGAGCGACTCATCACGAGATTCCTATGTCGCTCCTGATTCAGCTTCCAGCACTATTCCTTCATCTGGGTCTGGAGGACCATATAGCAACATCGTTGGGAAAATGAACAATCTCATATCAACAGATCTGGGAAACATTATCGATGGAAAAGACTTTCTTCTGGTCTTTCAGGCCCTGATTCAGATCATCATCGCAGCCTATTTTTTGTATCGTATCCTCGGATGGAGGTGCGTGTTACGAGGGGCCTCTTGCAAGAAAAGCGGACCGTTGAATGCCTATGGTTTCACAGCGCGATCATCGGAATGGGATTCTTGGTACTATCACTCATATTCCCAGGTAAAATCTCGCCGGCATGTTATGACTAGCCGGTAACTGATGTGCTTGGAACTTTAGCAATGGTGGCGAGGAAACTTAACGGTGTACAAAGAGAGCTGATGGAAAAGACAGATGAGCGGGTTCAGGTCACATCGGAAAGTTAGCGTTCATTATGCTCTAGATCTACCATGTGCAAGCGCCTAATCATCCCATGTTTCTCTTCGACATATAGTCATTGGTGTACTACGGATGATCAAGCTCTTTGGATGGGAAAACAAAGCCTATGAACGGATATCCGAGAAACGAGAGGATGAGCTCGTGTGGATTCGTAAGAAGGATGTAACCATGCTCCTTAACAGTTGCGTGACGTACGTACATTGTCCTGAGGATGCGGTTCTGCGTGTCTGATTTCGTGTCCCCTTTCACCCAGCTTCACCTTATCGACACTCACCATGATCATCACGTTTACCATCTTTGTGCGTATTCGACCTTTACGTTGATATAACCTTGGAAACTCCGAGTCGACTACATATGTTTTACATTCTAGACTCTCGTCATGAGACAAGAGTTGACCGGTAGGCCGCACATCTGTTCTCTTCGATTTCGGCATTACACATTGGCCTTCCGCGTATAGCATCTCGCGTATTCTCCTCTGTGACCATATTCGACCAACTCAGGGAGCAGGTGCATATCTTAATATTGTTTTAATGCGCGAGCTCTGATCAACCCTTTTACCTCAGCTTTACGAGCTTTCCAGGATCATACCTATGGCCATCCAAGGTTGGCTCTCACCCTTTCAATAATCCCAATTTATTCACGTCAACGCCATGATCCCAGCCAAAGTCTCGCTCGATCGCGTGGGCGACTTTTTACAGAATGTAAGCCACAACTTTTATGAAATTTAGGATAATTACACTCATGATTGACATGTAGACAGAGCTCCTTGATAAATTCACGGAGCCGGAGGACGAACATCTCCATCAAGACTTTGTTGCACCAGAAGTAATCGGTTTCACAAACGCGGCGTTCACGTGGGCCAGCCATACAAGACCGCTCATGGAAACACCGTCGGAGCGAAATTTTACCCTTCAGATTGAGGGTGACTTGTTTTTCAAGAAGGGAAAAATAAACCTGGTAGTGGGGCCAACTGGGTGCGGGAAGACGAGTCTCCTCATGGCACTCCTTGGAGAAATGCATTTTCTGCCATCCGGTCCAGATTCTTTCTACAGCTTACCGCGAGGTGGTGGTGTGGCTTATGCTGCTCAAGAGCCTTGGATCCAAAATGAGACCATCAGGGATAATATTCTTTTTGGGCAGGCATACGACGAAGTTCGATATAACAAAGGTAATCACGCTTCTAATACCCACAATATCTTTGCGTTGACTCGAATTTGCGTGAATCAGTACTGCTTCAATGTGCCCTGCAGCATGATCTGGAAGATTTTGATGCTGGCGATTTAACTGAGGTACGCCGCGATTCTACAGAGCTTTGGTAGACGCATCAATTAATACATGCAGAAATACTATAGGTTGGTGAGAAGGGGGTGACCCTCAGGTGAGCCTGTCTTGACACCCGAGGCGCGCCTTTTGCCCCCATAAGTTTGTGCTCATACTTATCGTATATTGGTTTATGAAGCGGCGGTCAAAGGGTAAGATCGTATGCGACATTGGAAGACCACAGCAATCTTTTGACACACTTTGACCGTAACCAGGCTAGGGTTTCGCTTGCGCGAGCTGTCTACTCAAAAGCAGAAATAATCCTTCTCGACGACGTCCTGTCCGCACTGGACATGCACACCACCCGTTGGATCGTCGACAAGTGTTTCTCTGGAGACCTTGTGCAGGGACGCACGATTATTTTAGTGGTAGGCTTGCTGGTTATGCCTCCGCGTGCCCTCACTTGAATTATTATCTACCTTGTAGACGCATCACATCTCTATGGTTGGGCCTATCAGCCACTTTATCGTGTCTCTTGGTGCCGATGGAAAATTGGCCAGCCGGGGCACGACATTTGATGCCTTAAACAAGAATAGCGCTCAGGCTCTTCAAATGCGGATGACTCAAGAGCCAGGGGTAAAGCCCGCTATCGAGGAAGAATACGGGGCCATCGAACAAGATCAACGAATGGCGAACAAGTCACCAGACGCATTGATGACAATAGAAGAAAAAGGTCAAGGCCGTCTCAAATGGTCATCGGGTTAGTCGTGTTAACCCTGGTATAGCAGGCCTGCCAGTGGTTAATCTGATACATTATTTAGCGATGCTCGTCATAGGAGGTATGGGGGGCTTCGGATTTTGGCTCACCGCTATCGGTTTTCGGGTAGCGAGCAATTCTGTCTTAGTTTTGCAAGTATGGTTTCTTGGGTATTGGGCCAGTCAGTATGAAAAAATGGTACCCTCGGAGGTTCCCGTTCCCTAGTGCGTTATATCTGGTTTTCATCGCTTCGGCGGCTGATATTTTAAGTTTGTCAGTTACCTATGGATTTATGGGTGAGTCGCTTACAGCTGACCGTCACCATTACAGTTACACACTGACTTTCGGCGTCTTGCAACTTCAGCTGTATCTTGTTCACCTGGGCAGGCTTATATTGCGTCGCGTTCCTTGCATTCATATCTGGCTCTATCAGAGCGTCACGAATAATCCACAAAAAATTGGTAGAATCGATTTTAAGTACAACATTTCGATGGCTAGATTCAACGCCCGGCGGTCGAATCATCGCACGGTTTACCCACGACATGCGGGTCATAGATGGACCTATCATTGAGGGTATCCAGCTGTTAATGGGTGAGTTATCAAAATGATTTTTAACTTGAGCCACTCACCCAATGCGACCTTAAACTGGATCATAGCCATCACAATATTCTTGTTACTCAGGATCGCGATGGTAACAGCCGCTAGTCCCCTCTTTCTAATTCCCGCATTTTTTATCGCCTTTGTGGGTGCGTGGTTTGGGAGAGTTTACATTGCGGCACAGATGCCTATCAAGCGGTAAACTTATTTCAATCCGGAAGTAGCATACGATCTAATGCACCGTTTCCGTCAAAGTGACATGAGCAATTCCCGATCGCCCGTTTTCAGCCTCTTTGGGGCGGCGGTCGCGGGGCTAACGTCTATTCGCGCTTTTGGCGCCGAAGAAATGTTTAAGCGGGAGTCTCTGCGAAGGATCGACAAGTATTCCCGACCTGCAAGGACTTTCCACAACACGAACAGGTAGCTCAACTTCGGGATTCGTACCTCTGCCATTTCGATATCTGATAGGTTATCAATAGGTGGATTGGCGTCCGCATAGATATGCTTGGTAGCCTATTTACCGGTGGACTTGGAGCATACCTCGTTTACGGAAAGGACTTCTATGACGCCAGCAACATCGGGTTCTCGTTGAATATGGCCGCTGGCATCTCAACATGGATTCTGCTCTGGGTCAAGTAAGTAATTTTCAGGTGCTTAATGCTGGGTACTTCATATCGCTGAAAATACTTCAGAACAATCAATGAGCTAGAAGTTCAAGGAAATAGGTGCGTGCCAATCTACTTATACAGTATGACTGTTGCAAACCTTGAGGGTGCCTGTCAGCTTGGAGCGAATTCAAGACTGTATCACCATCGAACAGGAGCCTAAGGCAAGCGAAATCGGCAAGCCTCCAAGTTACTGGCCAGCTTCCGGCTTCTTGGAAGTAGAGTGTCTCTCCGCTCGCTATACACCCGCAGGGCCTGACGTCCTTCGCGATGTGAGCTTTGTGCTCAAGTCTGGTGAGAGGGTAGGAATTGGTACGTCGAGCAACCCACAATTTTTTTTTTTTTTGAATAAGTCCTTAGCTACTAAATTGACTCACTTGCTAGTTGGGCGAACTGGGAGTGGAAAAAGTACACTCGCGTTAGCTTTGCTCCGAATAATCCCGACTACGGGCACGGTGTATTACGACTCGATCGCAACAAACAGCATAAATTTGGACAGTTTGCGCACCAACATCACTATTATCCCCCAGCACACCGAGCTCCTTAGTGGAACGGTTCGCCAAAATCTTGATCCATTTGATGAGCACGATGACGCAGAGCTGAACGACGCTTTGCACGCCGCGGGGCTATTCAACACCCAAGCCAAGAACGGCAGTCAAATAACACTCGAGACGAATGTTGGAATTGGCGGGGGCAATTTCAGTCTGGGGCAAAGGCAAATACTCGCATTGGCTAGAGCAATCGTGCGGCAGTCAAAGGTATTAATATTGGATGAGGCCACCGCTGCTACTGGTGCGTTTGTCGTTTCATCGCCAGCTTGTAGACCACGCCATTGAGCCGTGGTTAAACATAATCAAAATAGACTTTGAGACCGACTCCTGGATCCAGAATACTATTCGACAAAGACTCGCTGGGGCTACACTCATCATCATTGCACATCGATTACAAAATGTGCTAGACGCAGATCGCATCCTAGTTTTGGATGGAGGCAGCTTGGTTGAAGTTGGCTCGCCCGATGATTTGCTGCGGAAGAGGGGCCATTTTAAAGCGCTTGTAGATGCAGGTCGGGATAAGGAATACCCATGCCATGGCTCAGCTTTATGAGCACCTGTAGCGATTTTGAGTTGCACCTGCGGGATGCGACTATGGTATCGATACTGTTGGTACGTGGAGACCGTCATTTCAAGCACAAACCAATAAAATGCTGACACTGGTCAAATGAACGAGCACAGATTTATGTATATCTCGATGTTATGGAGGATGCCAAGGCAGCGATGGCAAGAGCTGGGACCATCCTTCAATGAGAGGCCGCCAAGTATCTCGAACATTTTTACGATCTTGAAATATACAATGTCAACTCCGCTGAACATCGCATCATTTGGTATACATCAGCAAAAAAAACTACTATCCGCATTGAGATAAAATGGCACGCTGTGCTCTGCATGAGATAGCAACGCTTGGCTTAACAAGGTAGACCATGAGCCTCTAGAAGATAGTACATGGCCCACTGCTCCTACTCGGACCTGAGAACAATTTTGACCAAGCTAATGGATGAGTTAGCGCCAAGCTCTGGTCAGGTGAGCAGTAGAGGGGCCTTACGATTACTTTCCAGCTGGCGGATCCTCTGCCCCATCGCCTCAACTTGAGCTCTATTGTCAGTACGCAGGGCTGCCATATCCTGCTCGGCCTGTGCCAACTTCGCCTCAAAAGCCTTTCTTTCTACCGCAATCATCCTCTGCATATCTACGTCTTTCTCTGAAAGCGCGCGCTGGAAATCGAGTTTAAGCTCTTCCAGCTCCGCGCGATGCTTGGCTTCGAGTCGTAGGATTTCTTCATTAATATGTGCACCAGCAGCAGTGTCGATGAGGGATTTGCCCTGGTCGACCATCTCTTCTTGAATCCGCAACGGAGGAGCGCCCCCGAGGGACATCAGGTGCGATATGATCCTTTGCGCGTCCTGTCCGGTCCCATCATAGCGTGCAGTCGAGGCTCCTTTGCGAATCATCTCCTGCCAAAATTCCGATTTTAGCTGGGCCTCTCTTTGCGCCCCAACTTCCTCTGATACCAGAGACCACATAGTCGTACAAAGGACGACGTTCTTGAGTACGGCGTCACCGCAGAGCTTGTGGAACATCCTCATATTTTTGGACGATACGCCCCCCACTCGATTGTCGATGATCCGATGCAAATACAACAAGCCGGTAAGACGGTGCCCCGCCTTGTACCTAAAAAAAATGGCGCTTATTCAGTGCTTGGCAACAAACGACCTTTCCTGAGAGATACGCCTTACGCTCCAGCTAAGTGAGTCGCAATAAGGCTTAGAATATCCGTGTCCTAATCAGCGTTGCAGAAAGTGAGGCCAAATCAACCGGGATATAAGGAATCGAAAACATACACTTTTTTCCGTATCATCAAAACCAGGTGTGTCAATCAAATGCACGCGTCGTCCTCCCCATTCAAATGATCCGACCTGGACACTGTCCGTCATAGACCTCAATCCATGACCAACGCCCAATGCACCACTAGTGGCCTTGTTGATGAACTAGTCAAGGATAAGAGATTAGGTTAATGGTGCAGCCTGCGGGCTCAAACTCCATACGGTAGTCTTCCCCGCGCCAGTAGCCCCCATAACACTAAAACAGCCACCAGAGTTCAGAAAATCTACGTCGGTGCCGCCACATGTGCCACTTACGCAATAATAACGTCTTCGCTGCTAGCCATTTTATGCGACACTACGTTGATTGGTTGTAACGGAGGGGGTGTGTGTGTTAAAACAGGATGATCAGAATGGGGGGTCGAAGAGACTCGAGTATTTGGAGTCAGGATCAATAATGATTGACATTTATAATGATTCTTCGTTAGAAGCTGTATGGCATGCATATCCATCACCCAGTTACGATTTTTATCGTCAAACTGTTGTTAGATAGCCGTCGCAGATACTGTAGGAGGGATGTCGTGCCTGAAATAGGTATGTGGCGTGCTGTCGAGAGAGCCTTGTGATTATATCAAAGCAGAGACACCGTCGATATTGACTTCTTCCAGCCCAGTTCAGCAGTAGCTTATGGCTACTTTTTGGAAAGGTCCGCCCGGGAGTACACGCGAATCGCCAAGCTTTTAGAAATTCAGCTCCTGACCAGAAGAGCCGTTGGTAATCTGAACACCCACGATGTGCGCAATCCTGGGCCTGTTACCAGCCAAGTAAGTTTAGCCGTACCAGTAAGTCACGCATCATGGTGAAAAGCCGGACATTGCTTTAGATTTGATTGGCCAGATTACTTGAAGTGCGAATTGGGGAATTCGACTCGTCTCGAGATCACTCCCGGACCGGTCTACAGTATTTGCGAACACGCAGCGCTTTCCACGTGCCAAGCGTTCGGAGGTTATGCGTGTTCACTATTCGGCTCAAGTGGGCATCGGAGAAGATAAAGAGTACTAAGATAAGTCCAGTTTTGTGGTTGCGCGCATGCCGGCTTGATAGGTTAACTCCAGGTAGCTCCCTTCACAACACAGACGGCGGATCCAGCTGTGCGCCGAGGCCCATAGGCCTAGTGAGCATGGCCCATAAGACTCTCGCCTCCTTTGAAAGTTGCCGGTCACTTCGCATTATTACGGAGATCTTAAAGGATCTGTCCTTTGCCGCATTAATCGTTCCTATTTCTGACTTACCTTAGTGTATCTCCGGCGCGTGTTTGAGATCATAGGGAGAGGAGACGACATGTGGAGTGAAGCAACGCCGTAGAAGGTACAAGCGCGAGTGAACCTCGCCAGATATTTGGATCACGCAATGATGTGTTAAGTAGCGGTCTTGTTGATCCCTCTGGTTCTTTGCAGTGAGGCTCCGGTTAGATGGCACACGCAGGCAAGACTCTGTCTAAGACGAGGGGGCCACTGGTTTAGGTATTTCCGGCCAGGCTAATACGATGGGCCTTTGACTAAAGCTTAGCCTCTCCAAGGCAGACCTTACGATGGACTGCCGATGACAAGCACAGAGGATTTCAGCCCAGCGTCCGTCGTCTTATCTGCCATAAGGAAACTGAGAAAGATGGCTGCTAATAGCCGAGGAGCACTAGCCCGGACACGTAGCATTGGTCTGAGACAGCGCCAATGGAAGAGCCCATTCAAGGCCGAGCGCGCGTACGATGTGAGAATCAGACGCGAGCTCACCTCCATCCGGGCTTTTCTCTAGCTGTGATGATTGACGCCGTTTGATACTCATGGAGCTGAAATGCGGTTTGCCCTCATTCCTCTCTCCTGGATCTCGCAATGCTACGTGCAAAAGGTGCACCCGATAGCTATCGTGTGATACAGAAAGCAAGCCATGGATGTATCTGATAGAGTTTGCGCCGCACCGAACTACCACTCGTAAGTCCATCTTCGTCGAGAGATAACCATTCGAGCCCTTTCAGTGGCCCATCCCGTGACATGTCGGTGGGTTATCGAGGAAGGAATGAGTGCGTCTCTGGCACGCCGAGCGGCAAACTCTCCTGGTCGGAGGGCGAAAAGTTTCCTCGCGGTGTACCGGGCATGCCATAGGATGACGAGTCCACCGCTCGTAAATCGAGCGAGATAAACGAGGAGGGAAATATGGATACTTTGAACGACAAGCTGGCGTTGAGTTACAAAGGAAGATGGGCGCAAACTTAACTTCCTAACTTGGACAAGTAAAACTGTACAGTTCCAAGCCACAACAACCAGTCAACACACATCGTATTATCCGCGGCGTCCCGCTCAGCTCAAGGCAATCCAACGTCGGTCAGCACCGTCCTCGCTCTCCTCAGTATTTTGGCTTCAAATTAACACCCGGATAATTGCAGTCTCTTTCCTCAAGACACCCTCTCTAAAATGGCTACGACACTGCCCACTGACGTCTCGAAAACGGCCGCTGATGGCACGGTCAAGCTCTTTGGAAAGTGGGATACTCAGGAGTAAGCGCCAGTCCAATGCCAATGGCTGCTATGCGTACCTTGGACCTGCCTCTGATCTGGATGCATCGACTCTGCGAAATTTGCTGCTCTTGATTCCAGTGTCGAAGTGAAGGACATCTCGCTGACCGACTACATCCAAATCCGACACGCTGTCTATCTTCCCCATACTGCTGGTCGTTACGCCAAGAAGCAGTTCAAGAAGGCCCAGATGCCGATTGTTGAGCGATTGGCCGACAGGTGCTTTATTTTTGCAGGATATCTATTTCGCTTGCGCGCTCATACTATGGAAATGTGTCTGCAGCTTGATGATGAAGGGCCGCAACAACGGCAAGAAGCTCATGGCCGTTCGCATCGTTGCACACGCGTTCGAAATCATCCACCTCCTCACTGACTCCAACCCCATACAAGTTCGCCATTCATCATTTCTGGCTTGATCCCCTTTGCTGATATAGTTTGCAGGTTCTCGTCGATGCCATCGTCAACACCGGCCCCCGCGAGGACAGCACGCGTATTGGTTCCCAGGGTACCGTTAGGCGTCAAGCCGTTGATGTCTCCCCTCTCCGACGCGTCAACCAGGCCATCTCCCTCCTCACCATCGGCGTTAGTTATCACCACCCTGCCTTGCCCATATCTTTTTAACTCACCTCTAGATTGAATTTTAGACCCGCGAAAGCGCTTTCCGCAACGTGAAATCGATCGCAGAGTGCCTTGCTGATGAGCTCATGAACGCTGCCAAGGGCTCATCGAACTCATACGCCATCAAGGTTAGTAACTCTCTCCATCTGCTCCCCTTGCGCTGTGTTTTAAGCCGTATATCATACCTCACAGAAAAAGGACGAACTCGAGCGTGTTGCCAAATCTAATCGGTAAATTTGCTCCTCAGTTGGATCCTGGCGAGGAGGCGCCAGTCTTCTGCCCACCTTCGATGGATTGGAGGTTATGCGATCGATCCTCTTCACTCCCTCATGTCTTTATGGTCCCCATCGCAACAAAATATGCATTCCTTCTCCTCGATACTTCGCAGCCTCCTTCCGGGGACACGCGTTCAGTCGAATGGAAACTTGCTATGACCTGTTTTCTTGAAGTAACAAATAGCCCGACGTGAGCCTCCCGGCACCAATCCGCGACTCCTAATTTACTGTCCGTGGCAGGCCTGTTCGAACTTCGAATTTATCATTGGAGATAGGCGCCAATAGACTCCGACGCCAGCGTCAAGTACTCATGAGGGGTCGGTGAATCAACACGCCCGCTCTCCGCTTGTCCCCCAAACTCAAATTCAAATAGGCGAATCCAAGGGGCAGAATACGCCACTGTGCAGAAAGGACCAAATATACGATCGGAATAGGGAGTGTTTTGCCAACTGCTGCATACCATACAATAGGCACGTCGATTATAGATGTCGGGTGGTGGACAAACCTATTTTGCTTGCGCATATTGTACTCTGCGGAACATTTGGTGAGATGGAGTCTAAATGGGCGGAGGGCTGTATACAAACCAAATACTCGGACGGGGAGAGACAAACGAGAGAAAAACAGGTCAGGTCAGGTCCGAGTAACTCGATCGGATTTACACCGTGGTAAAGACATTAATATGGCACCGGCGCTCCCTGCAGCTGTACGGAGGAAAATTGTAATTGCTATTGCTATCGCTCATCTCGCGACAAAGGCCCCTGCGGACGGCCAAATCTCAGACCGGAGGACGACGGCTCGTCCGGGTATTGCTGTGAATACTGCTGCGCCGAGGGTGGCCGGGGTCTGAGCTGTCCGCTCCATGGCGAAGGTGGAGGCTACATGGTACAAACATGAATTCTTTTAGATTGGTCTGCACTCCACTGCCGAAGGAGAGGATACCATAGACGTACATTATTATAGGATGCTGAATTATTTCGCGGGTCTTGCGTTTGAGAATATGATCTATTAGGATACGGACGGCCCGATGGCATGGATTCACGACGAGGCGGCGGGTAAGGAGGTGGCCCGTTGTCGCGCGTATGTGAAGCCTGTATAGCTCGGAGTGCGTTGACCCGGGTATAGTTGGGCGGCACTCCACCCGCTGGTCGCGAGGGTAGCTGTGGCGAGTACTGTTGTTGGGATGACGAAGAGCTCGATGCGGGGGGTGGAGGTGGGGCAATTTGGGATGCATATGGTCGGGGTCGGGGTTTCGTCGGGGGAGGTGCAGATGAGGGATAATTTGACGGCTGCGTCTGTGCAACGTACTCCTGTGGGGGTGGTTGTGACGCTGGATACTGTCTTGGCGCGGGCTGCGACGCCGACATCTTCCGCGTAACCTCTGCGAGCGGCCTCTCCGAGTCCGACAGCGAGCTGTCCCGCTTCAGCTTTTTCGCCGGTTTCGGTCGATCAGCACTATCATTCGCCGCGCGCGACCGCGCACCCGATGATGTCGACGACTTCGACGACCCCTGGACCATCGTCGTGACGAACTGGTGGATCGTCTTCATCACCTTGCTGTTCGATCGTATATCCGTGTGGAGCGACCGCACGTATCTCCGCAGCTCGATGATAGCAGACGCTAGCTCGGACTGCGACAATCTCGCCCTGTGGTGCGCAATGAGCAGCCCGATCCCGATCATCTCGACGGGCGCCACCCGGACCGCAGGCTCCTGCAGCGCCCGCTTATCCTTTGGATCCCGCGCGATAGACAAAAACGTATGCAGCACCTTGTGCACCGTCGTCTTGACCGACTCCGACGGCGTGCTCCTCTGCAACCACGCCTCCACGACGGTCATACTGCACGCGTTGTAGTCCGGGAGCTTCTCTATCGCAAATGCCATCTGGGAGCACACAGCAAACGCCTTTCCGCGATCGGAGACCCAGTCGACGTTGTCGTTGAGGTTGTTGTTCCCCTCGAAGAAGTGCTTGAGAAGATCGTGGATATAGTCTGCCCATGGCGCGCTGATCGCCTGTGCGCGTTCTTTTTGTGCGAGTTAGATTTGGTACAGCACACACAGAGCAGGAAAGAGTGGGATGTACCTGCTGGTGTCAAGGCCATTCCAAGCTACGGATCGACACACTAAGTATTACTGCAAAAGCGCCATGTGAAGTTGAGCTCACTTGGACACGCTATATAATAAGGGGCCAGTGAGATCGCAGTGGGCATATCCATAGGAAAAGAGTACACACTTGGAAGATCTCCCGTTCATAGTGGTCTGGCAATTCCCTATACCTATTCCCCGCAAATCATCAATGGCAAGGTGTGGGCCGTCGGATGAGATGCAGCTTACTCTATGCAAACAACCTGCTTATGTTTGAGCTGCTTAATGTATGAGGGCGGCAGGAGTTGCCGACCGGAGCCTTCACCTTTGAAGTAGTACTTCTTTTTCGTTATGCTATGGGTAGATTATATTCCTCGAGTTAGTAAACTGGCCACCTTTGTGCGAATATCTTTCGAGAAGTCACCTGTCCACGTCTACAGCATCCAGAATATAAGGTTTGTTAGTAGTGGCAAGCGAGAATACACCAATTATATTGCCTCACGAGGTATCTACTCGGAATTACCCATAAGTCGTCTGAAACATCCCAGTGTAAGGGTTTTGGAAGACATACCAAGCCATCCATGAACCTACGCGCGGCAAGAAGTACCGTCAAAAACGCACTTTAAAACAGAAAAGACGCGAAAATAGGGACTTACCTTTGGATAGACGTCAGACGTTGCTTGCCGTCGATGCATATCCGTTTCTCGTTCCCGTCTCCGACATCCACCACACCTATACCACCGGAAAACGACAAATAAGCACTTTGAATAGCAGTAGAGGATCAAGACACATACGGAATATGACGGGCGGCATATAGAAGTTGCGCAGCATGGAGTCGATGAGCTTGATTTGCTTGGGTTCTGTCCACACGACATCTGTGGCAATTACAGTCAGTACTAGCGTCTTTGTCTTTTGGAGCAGAAGCTGCTGGCTGTATGCGCAAGGAGTGTGACCAAAAGAACGGACCTCGTTGGTACTAACAAGCACGCAGGTCAGATAAATCTCGAGCAACGACGTCAATGCGATGGGAAAGCGCCTACCTCTGGATCCAAATCAATATCACCCTCGTGTATCATATCTGCCCAACAAGGGCTCAGCACACGGCGCCCTCCGATCGAAGCGCAGAGGGGGAGAGATAGCTCACCGTACAAGGACTCGGCCGAGTACTGGATGGTGTGCGGCGGCTTGAGCATGTTTTTGATCTTGTACGAGTGGGGCTTGGGCGCGGTCTTCTTTTTGCGGGGGTTGTAGAGTTCCTCGTCGTCGGAGAGCTCTGAGAGCTCGCTGGATTCGTTGTCGTCGGCCATGGGTGCCAGTGCGCGATCGCGTTGCTTGTCGTGGAAAATGACGATGCCGTGACCGGGCCCTAGAGTGAGCAAAACAGGAGGACGCTTGGCCGCTCGGATGCAAATGCCACTATGGGCTGGTCGCCGCCGCTTGAGTCAGGCGCTCACTCGACGACTCTCAGGCTATAGCTCAGGCAGAATTACTGGAATTAATCTTTTGGCCTGCTGGCGACGGTATCAATAAAATATTGGCTCGATGATAATGGCTGCGACGGAACGCTCGAGCACCCCACTGGCGCGCCTCCAGACTCACGTCGACACGCTCTCCTCGCTGCTTGACAGTCTCGCGTTAATACGCGCGCAGCCGGCGGTGCTTATCTCTCCAGCGTCGACGCCCGCACAAGTCCGCAGTGCGTTTGCGGAAATCAATGCTTTCTCGGCTTCGGTGCGGTCTGCAGTGGCCCAGGAAGCCATGCAGGCAGCCCAGGACAGCGAGTCTGCCGACTCGGCTGGAATAGACGTCCGTTCCGTCGTCCACGACCGAGCGGCTGCACGCAAAAGAAGGCAAGTCTGTTCTCTCGAGCTGAAGCACACGCGCAGAACGCGTTTGAGCCCCTCTTGAAATCAACGCTGTTTCTCAAACTTGCTATTCGATGCCCGTTCACCAATTCAGACGGATAACGCCCCCCGTAACTCAAATTCATACCCCACCCAAGGCTGCCGTGCTGCTCCCACCGATATCGCCAGCCTCAGCCCCGCCCATCAAGGCAAAGTCGCTCGCAGAGTTTGTTCGGACGCACAATCAGTCCCCGCACCGCACTGCGACATTGCGGATATGGGTGTCAAGCCGGAGCAAGACGCACTCGAATGCGCCGATTGTACTGCGAGCGACAGTGCGGGACGTGCTGGTTGCGTACATCAATCTTGCGCCCACGAGCTCGGAAGAGGATGCGATCGCGACCAGGAGCGTCACATGTGTTGGATCGAGAGAGGAGGTGGGTTGGGCCGCCCTATCAGCTCTCTGGGCATCTCCGGCGTACTTCGTGCTGACGGGGCGTACCTAAATTATGATGGCCGGGGGTGCGGATACATAGAAGAAGCAGCCGCATTCGCATTCCGACTATCTGGTGTTCCAAAAGGTGTCCCAGCACTTTTCGCGGGTGCTGGCGACGCACCCCGATGCGTCGCTGCAGATTCTTGTGGTTCGTGATATTGCTGGCAAACGTCGACGGCGAATAGCTAAAGCTGCGGTTTTCAGGACTTGATCTCCAGCTACGACAGCCTGCTGTTCGCGCCGTGCTCGCGGTGCCGGCGGGTGATCGAAGAGGAGACGCTGCTGCCGCCGGTGGCGCGCGCCTGGGGGCGGAACGGCGACGGGAAGGCGGCGGCGCGGTGGTTGGCGCGGCACGGCAGCTGCTTGGACGAGTGAGGCGGCGTTTGGGCGCAATGACACCTCCTTTCTAGGCCTGCTGTGTGTCCCCGTGTACTCCCGCGGCAACCCTGAAACCACGTGCGCCAAAGTTGATCGCGTGCACTCTCAGGAGGCTAAACCAGATTAGGCAGTTATCGCCCGGCGACCAGACGGACCGATGCCCCTTTGCGGACGGCCGTCGGCGTGGGAGCGAGATAAAGGGGGCACGTGACCGTGGGAGGGCGTCCCTCTGCATCGAGGGCGACAGTCCGACAACGTTTGTGTTGGCAGCGCACGGATCACGACCTCCTTTGCAGCGGCCGGGGTGGAAAATACTAATAGCGTTGGCCGCAAATATTGCGAATCTGTCGTCATCCTGTCGCCCGCCCAAAGTTTTCTTGCAAGCTGAGGCCATCTCTGAAAGTCGAGCCTGTCCGTGCTTCGAACCACGCTCACGGCGAGGTGGCAGCGGTGGCGGCGGCAGCAGTGACGACGGCGGGAGCAGACAGGGCTGCGCCGGGCCAAACAAAGCGGCGGGATCCGTTTGCGCGCTCCCCACATGGGCGGACAAATATTGACTCCTTTCTGTCGCCGGCTGAACTGACGCTCACCACCAGAAGAGCACTGCATGTGGCGGCCCTCGAAACGCGTCCGATCCGCCTTTTCAAGCTCCGCCCCCGGCGGGAGCAAGACGTGCCCGTCCGCCCAGGCCTCCCGTCTTTCTCTCCACCGTGTATATATCCCGCAGACGACCGTCACGAGCCCCCTCCCCGCCGTCGCCCCCGTCGACGTCGTCGCTGTCCCCCGCCCTCTTCGTGCGTGCCCCGACGCCTGTCCTGCCTCTCCTTTCTCCGCCGGCCCGTCTGAATCCAAACCGTCTCGCCCGCCGACGCCCCGCGAAAAATCGGAGGGTTGCCAGGTACGTCAGTCCGCGCCGTCTCAGAGGGTGCACCACTCATCGCCGTCGTCATCGCTGTCTCGCCCGCCGTGTCTCACCCGATCCAGGCCTGCGATCCCGCATACATTACATCAGTCCGTCCTGGCACATAAATTCCGTTTCTCCACACCGTCGTTTCCAATCATCCACCCATGACTTCCTTCGCCTACCCGCCCTCCGCCCTCCCCGCCGACACCCACCAACTCGCCCTCATCACCCCCGACATGTCCGCCCCTAAGACCATCCACCTCGGCTCCCCCCACGGCGCACCCCTCATCTCGCCCCTCGGCATGATTTACGTCTACAGCTATACGCCCAACGAGGGCGAGCACGACACCCCCGTCTGCATCCGTGTCGACTACCACAACCTCACCGACTACCCTGCCCGCCTCATGATCCGAGTTCTCTTTGGCCATGTCCCCCTCCCCACCCAAATTCACATGCTCCGCGGCGACGACGGCATCTCCACCGGCAGCGGTGACTGGCAGCTCATGGTGCAGACCCCCAGGTTCAACAGGGACGTTATGAAGAGTCCTATCATCCCTCTCTCCGTCGAAGTCATGGACAAGGATCACGTCCTCGACTCCATCACGTTTGGCACTTTTACTTACTGGGGTTTTGGTACGTGGGTTTCTCTTTGTTGGACGATGCGCATATACCCACATATATCGTGCTTCAGACAACAATCTCCAGGATCTTCCTTCCCCCGTCTCACCCCGCCGCAATAACAAGCGTCCCCGCGAAGATGACATGCCTCTTTTCGAGCGTCGGGTCTCTCGTCTCCCCATCGAAGATCGCGTCAAGATCGATGATTCTCCGCCTGTAGTCCATCCAGGCCTCATCTCGCACAACGCTGCACAGTCCTATTACGACGACTCCACGCCATATACTCTTGACCCCTCGGCTCTCTCCGCCCCGCCACAACAAGATAGCGATGAGCATTCCCCCTCACTTTCTCAGCACTCGTCCGAGGAGGATATCGGCCTCCAGCCAACGCTCCCCGGCCAACCCGCGCTCATCAGGACGTCGCAGCTCTACGCAAATCCTACGCCGGGCGAGAGCCCAGCAGCCAAAGCCAAGCTGATTCTAAAGACGGATTTGAATCAGCTCGTGATCGGGTGGTGCGTATAGGCTATCAACTATCATCTTGGCGTATTTATTTATTGGTTAATATTGATAGGTCTGAGGAAGAGTTCAATGCGCGCCGTCGTCTTGTCCAATTCTGGCGTCGTCAAGATAGGTCAGACCTTTTCGTCGTCGCTCGCGGCATCCATCCATCCGAGTTTGTCGAGAACGCCATCGTAATCTCGTGTATCTTCCGTGAGGACATGGACGAGTGCTTCATCACCTCTGTCGACCTCCTCTACCTCCTCGAGGCGCTCGTCGGCACGCGCTTTTCCGTCGAGGAGAAGAACCGCATTAGAAGGAATCTAGAGGGATTCAGGCCGGTGACGATCTCAAAAACGAAGCCCATACACGAGGAGTTCTTCCACCTCATCATGGGTTTCCCGAATCCCAAACCGAGGAACATTGAAAAGGATGTCAAGGTGTTCTCGTGGAAGGTGCTTGAGAAGGCGCTCGACAAGATCATTGGGAAATACGTGAGTCATTTGGCAATTTCTATTTTCGTTCTTTAGGTGGTGTTCATATATTAAATCATATTGACATCTAGTCATCGTGCTCCGGCTCGCAGCTAGTCCTCCCTGCAATGCGCTCCGAGCCCCCGCCCTCCGTTGCTGACGAGATCGCCAGGGAAAAAGCCGCGGCAGAACTATACCAGCCGCCGCATTCGCAGTCTTCGGGGAGCAGCCATTCGTATAGGCTCTCGATGCCACTGCAGATGAAAACCGAGGAGGGCGTGTACCAAGATGACGCATCGTCGTACGGGATCAACTACGCGGAGCAGACCACGGTCGAAAGCAGTTCTTCGACACCATCCGAACCGCTGAACGGGCTCCCGGCAGAGGATAATGGGATCGACATGGGTTTCGAACTGATCGGATCGGGACTCGACTCCGACCTGCTTCATCATCACGGGCACGGACACGGGCAGGAACAAATGCAGCCCCATCCGTCCTCTGCTCACACCCCATACAGCGGGAGTCCGTCGTCTGCGCAGGAACCGGCGATCGCGGGCGTGGATTACTATCCCTCGAGCGACGCAAGCCCACGCTCGCCCCATGGTGATTTGCTCGCGCCTGAGGATCAGGAGTACCACTTTGGCGACCCGCTAGTCAAGAGACGCGTTGCCAGCGGGGAACACATGGCGGACATGGTGCAAGCGATGATGGGATACGACGGCCGCGGAGAGTCCTCGCCTCAGCACGACAACGGTGATTTCCTCGACACTCTTTACACCACTGGATACCCGGCACCGTTTGACGATAATCAGCATGGATATGATGGGTTGGCGTATCCGGCTTGACGTCGACGGTCGTCGCTTTCTTTTCTTTCTCTTTTCTTCTCTTCTCGTCTCGTTATATTACTCTTCCCACTTGTGACTGTGACTCTTGGATTAATCGGGGCATCTTTATTCAATTCTCTTCTCTTTCCGTTTGTACTAGACACCATGACCTTCCTTTCCTTATTCATCGGGGATTTTGTCGTTTATCATTTCTCTCGTTTCCTGTCCTTTCCTTTCCCTCCTCTCTTTATTTTCTTCACCACCAACCCACCACCTCCCCCCCTCCCCCCATCCCCATTCCTACATCCACATCCCAGTTCGTATCCTGTATCCCACCAAAAGACCTCTTCTGTCACATCGAAATGGACTCGGTCTTGACTTATTTTCTGTATTTCCTATCCATGACTCCTCCCATCGATGTCAATAATCATACCACACACGCCTAGTAATAATTTCGCGCGCATGCGGCGGTTGTGATCCTGACTGAATTGCTGGCTCGATGTGGGCTTGATAAACGCTAATAGCCTCCAGTTCGCTGTGCGGGGGTGCACGAGGATGACTCGAGTTACCCTTGGGCCATCGCTTATCCTGCTAAGGGCAGCCGGAAAGTATCCGTCGTTGTGGTCTTCGTTTCAGTTTGCATCGATATACCCTGCTTCTCTGTGCTAGCTTCGTACGTCGATATCTCGAGAGATGTTTGCATTCATTCGTTCAAATCGGGCGTATATTCATTTGGAGGTATATTGCGCTGCCATCAATGTAACTATTCAACGCTCGATGTCTAAATCTTGAAGCTCGGTCTGGATATTCTGTATTCGGGTCAACTTGTGGTTGATCGTCGGCCTCAAGGAGTCCTCCCCCTAACCGCTTAGCGCTTAGCGCTCAGCTGCAGCCCTTCGAAGCACGATGCCAAAGCGAAGTATTTCCCTCCCCTTAGCGTTGGCACCAAGCTCCGAGGACGGGGGCAGATACGAGAGCCACCTATATCAATGCCATGACCTGGCCCCTAGGACGACGGACGCAGTTTGTCGCGATTCGGCCATCCCCGCTACGCCGTCCCCAATAAACTCCCCAGCTGGCCTACCGAGGAAGGCCATCGAATCTCGATGAGCATCCTCGCGATGATCGCAAGATATTCCTCCGCCCTTCCCTATATCACTCACCTTTTTGAGCCGACCTTCCGACTGCGGGATCCTTTCTGGTGGGTTCGTATCACGTTCGTATACTTCTAGATCGCTCCCAGGATGCTCATTTAAAAATCTGTGGCGAAGAAGGGGAGGATAATTCATTTGATTCGTAATGTATGAGCCTTGGTAGGGAATATACCTCCGTTTCCCCGTGGTGCCGCGCTAACGTCCCCCTTTGATTATTTTGATTATTTTCGACCCAATCGTACAATGGGAAGCCGCAGTACGAGGCGGGTGGTGGTAACATCACCAATCTGCAGACAATGGAGGCGGTGGCGAATGTCGGGATATCCCAGCGCGCTATGACCCCAAACGATGAATTTCGCATAGGGCTAGGGGTCTGCCTTTTTTCGAGTTCGTCGATCCGCTCCGCTCGTCCTTGCTATTCTTCGTCGGCAAAGGGTCTTCACGGTGAATGGTGGGTGATTTGGGACGTCGAGAAGAGTGATTACTACGTGGACGAAGGAACGTTAGCGGGCTACGGGAGTATATGACCTCGGATAACGACACGGCGGCCGGACTTCTTCTTATCCACCACGGTCCGCCATCGCGGGCCCGCGCGCTCTCGCACAACGGTGCCAAGGAGCTTCAAGCGAAGTGGGGAGGTCCAGGAGACTGCGTGCACGTCGTCATTCTGCTACCAGCTTGGGATTCTTTCTTTGCTTGCGAAAAAAACAGGGCCGCGTCATTGAGAATCTGTTGGCCTCTCTTGATATATCTCAGGCCAAGGAAAACCCATAGGTCACACTCAACGCGCCACTTACAGCTCTGGGTTCTTACTACCTTTGATCAAAAGTCTTTCTCGCTTCCGTTTGGCCTGCCCGGTGTAAGGCTCTGGGGACTGCAGCTAGAGCTAGTCAACTGTCCCTCTGAGTTAAAATATCGTTGTTCGGCCATCACTAGAGTGTCGATCTGAGAGAGTTTGAGAGGTCACCACATGAGTAGCCCGCTAACTTTTGACCTTTGTGGTTTCATCGTTCAACTTTTGTGTCCGTCTGGCTTGGGAAGACCCACCGGTTCACTCCATGTTTTCATGACCAAGTTCCGAGAGGTTGCTGGCTAGCTAGGACTTATTAGATGCTACAAAACATATCGATATCGTCAATAGGACCAAGCTGGCGCCCTTGGAAACCATCGTTGTGGCTGTGTGCCTCGTGTTGTCTTGACTCTTGCTGCCAGCTCAACCGCACAACCGCACTGGGGACCACGAGGACCGACACCAGCTGGATCCATTCGCTAAAAGGTGCGTACAGCAGGCCATTGCCCGTCTCCGCCGCTCAAGACTAGATCTCAAGGGCGTGACGGTGTGGTGCATTTCGCGTGAAGGCTGAGATCGAACCTTCTTTCGTACCTCAGGCTTGGTTGAGCTTCGATATTTCAATTGAAGGACCCGAAATGGCGGACTTTGGAGCCGGATTAGCGACCGGAGTTACCGTTGAGATTGTCAAAGCCATTTTGGAATATGCAAAGGTTGGTGGCATGGTGTCCTAATGCATACCCGTGGCTCTGACTTGCCGTCGCCATAACCGTGTACAGGAAGTACGGATTAACAAGAGGCAAGCGAAATGCTTGGCCGAACGGTGTCAAGGCTTAGCAATAAAGTATCAGCAGGCGCTCGGGGAAGCCGAGATGAATGGATTGAGGGATGGGCACACCTATAGCACGTCAGTTCGGCGCTTAATCTTCGTGCCTTGCTTATGCGCACTAATAAGCACGCTCTTTAGTGTCTTGAGACATCATGAGCAGTTTGGAAAGTAAGCATCATCATTGAACAGTGCACCCGCTTTTGTTTCTTGCTAATTACACGATCCAGGCTTCTCAGCAAGCTCGAGGTGAATATGAAAAAATGGTCCGAACTACATTTCTGGCGGCGCTTCCTACAGAAAAGTGCCATGGAAGGCGAGATACGAGCCTTTTCTGGGCAGTTGGAGGATGCTTGGAAAGTACTCCAGGTTAAGCATCCTTATAGCACGTTCGATATCTCAGGCTCTGACTCCCTTTCAAACAACAGATTGCGACTTCACTTCAACACCTAGCTGCGACGAACAGGCTGGCTCGCGACCTTGAGAGGGCGCGTGCTGAGGATGCGCGCAACGATGCAGAAGCGTTGAGAAACGCGGCTAGAATGATTTCAAACGACAGTTATATTCATCAGCAAATCGCAGACGCTGCAACGTGGGAAGATATTAACCAGGTAAGTACCGGCCTAGATACCAAAAGTTGTGATCCCATATATTCTGCCTCCCTTTCTCTAGTTCCGACGCGATAGCCAAGGAGGTACAGACCCTTTAATGATAGAAGCTCGTAATGAGCTTCGGTTGGCTCTGAAGAAGTATACAGGCGCAACTCCGCCCCTCGCTATAGACTCATCAGAACTTGGCATGGTCTTTGACACCTTTTTTCATGAGGGCAGCCACTCTACTCTATACCGCGGCCAGATGAAGGGGACTCAGGTCGTCATCAAAAAGATGCACCCCAAAAAAGCTGAGGACATTGACAAAGTCTTTAGGGTTTGTGCGTTTTTCAGAGGTTTATATGTTCCGACTTATATATGGTTTCCGTCCGCCAGCGGATGTGCCATGAAGTTGAGGTCTGGAGCAAACTCGATCATCCAAATATAAACAGGTTCCTGGGCTGCTGCCGTCCCAGGGACGAAATGCCATTCTTAGTGTCTGTATGGATGGAAAACCGTGACGCTCGCGAGTATTTGGCGCGATATCCCGAGGTCAAACCTGGGCCTGATAAATGGGTGAGCAAAATCATTGCGATTCCTGCGTATTAAAGGGCCTCAACATTGCTTGATTCTACTAGATGTGCGTCCCTTTTGCAGGACTTTGGCAAGCATCCGCATCCTTGCTAACGAGCGAATATCCCACGATTTTCAGCCTCGACGTTGCGGAAGCTCTGAGATACCTGCACGGCCTTCAACCACCGATAGTACATGGGAACCTTCGAGGAGTAAGACGACGAGCTCTTGGAATCAAAAGCTGCATTAACACCCATGTTGTAGAAACATATCCTACTGGATGAAAACCTTAATGCTCGCCTCAGTGACTTTAGTATATCTTATGCTGTTAATAATGCGTGGACCGCCGGAAGTCGGTGAGTACCCTCTTCGTCTGGTTCACACTCTCAAATCTTATACAGGGATTTCCGCCCTAGATCCCCACTAGTGGACTGGTCATGTCCAGAGGTCCTCAGCGGGGATGACCCCACGACTGAATCAGATGTTTTCTCGTTTGCAAGGGTTATCCTCGAGGCAAGACATATCTCTGCCTCCCCGCCTACAAATCCCCCGTCTTATCTGAAGTAATTTTTACACCTATAGCTTTTAACAGGCCGTGACCCTTTATACCAATCGATGACAAACCTCCACACGCGCGAGAGACTAGTTCGGGAAGGGGGAAATCCCGTGTTTCCGGGAAACAACCCCGCATCGCTACGTAGATTGCCTGATCCCACATGCAGACTGTGGCGGCTGATGCTTCAGTGCTGGGCACTTAAGCCCGCCGGCAGGCCCGATATCGGTACGGTGGCCGCGGAAGTCACTGATATACTCAAATAAGCGTAGGCTATTAACGCTACGATTATGGGGGGGTACGTCTCGGAATAGACTTATACATTCTTCTTTGTGTACATCTTTGAGACCAGTTGTCGTGGTCGCGGACAGCCAGGAGATCTTCGAAAACTTGTATGCATAGAGTGACTCCATGGAGCAATTGTTTACGGACTCCTTTGCCGGCGGAATCGTGAGTCCCGCCGAGAAGACAATTGTTCTCTGACAATTGTTCTCTTACCAACGTAGTCGGCGTCGTACAATGTTTTTTATTACCCGGGGACGAGATAATTGTTGCGCAGAGTTTTCTCACTTCATAACGTGATAGCGCGAGTAGCTATCACAACTAAATTCATCCAATCATTGCCCTACAAGTATCGTCCCTCACCTCCTTCAGAAACGGAATGAGGTCCGTCCCGCCCGTGCCTCGCATCTACAAAGATCCTCCCCGCGCTCGAACCGGCTTGACGATATACCGCGCCACGATCCGAAAATGGCTATTTCGAAACGTTTTCATAGCTCGCATAGCGCCGTTGAACGCCTCCGACAACTCCTGGTTCTCCGGCGCCCGCAAACGAACAAAATCGCGAAGGGAGCCCGACGACTCGAGATGTTCCAAAAAAGAGCGATGGAGCCTTGGCATGTACTGCCTCTGTGCAGAGTGGAACTTGCGCGCATGATCGACGCCCAAGAACATATCGAGTGCGTGAATAAGCGTGCTTTGGCCAGCAGATGGACAGTCGAGCGCACGGGCTGCACCTGCTTCCTTCACGGGCACGCCTTCTCAAATCCATCCATGCTCGTGCGAGACGCTGGCGACAAACTAGGGCCGGATACAGTCGTAAAACACGTGCGGGCCGCAGTGTTCTTGCATGCCCAGAACCAGGGAAGTCAAATCGTCAATGACGGCGGCAGGGCGAAGAAGGTGCGCCGTAATTTTCTGCGCTGCTAGAGGGCAGCTCAGGGAGAGCGCGTCCAATGATCTCCGCATAATGTCCAACGCCTCCGCGCCCTGAAGCTCGATCCGTGCTGGAGTGAGATAAAAGTGTGCCTCATCTGGAGTGCGAGAGAATAGCTCATTCGGCGTGACGCCGGAAGGGGAGAGGGGAACCGACGGGTCTATCTATGACCAATTCCACAGTACAGTACCCGCATATGTCAGGATCGGGGCCATACCGAGCTTGCGGGATACCTGCACTGGTGGCACAGCGATAGAGGCAGGGATGGATATCGCAGTTCTTTGCGGTGGCAACGAATGAACGTAGATATGCATGATAAAGGCTAAGCAGACATGTGCACGCCGGAGCGAGAAGTCGTCGTGGCCGATAGATTCGATCGAGACTATAGGCATCTTGAATACAGAAAAAAACGAAGACCCAAAGGTCAACAAGGGTTCAACGTATAATCATCCAATAATTTGCTGACCTCTTGAGCGCTTTTGCGCCACTGAATACTCTCTTCAATTTCCGAGTATGACCTTTCCGTATCGCCCAGCTTGATTTTCCAATCGCGCGCTCGAGTGCCTCCTCCCACGTCGTAAACATCCTCGCAAGACGGCGAATGGGGGTACTAGAGGGCATGAACCCGGAGTGTGCATCGATATCAAAATCAGGCGCGGGCCCCAAGGGCGGGTTGCCAGCAGCCTCCCCCCGGGGAGGGGTGCAAATAGCCGGGAAAAGGAGAGCTAGTAATGTACGTAGAAGAGGGTAAGCGAAGGACATGACGGGGGGTGGATGATTGCGGCCTTTGATTACGGCTTTTTCTACGAGAATATAAAGACAGACAACATTCAGCTCACGTTCGAAGGAGCCGGACGGTCGCATCATCTTCGCTGTCATGTTCAAATGTAATCACTACCGAACTGAATGAATGGTCATGGGGAAACATGAGTTCCTCGGACGCACGTGCGGAGTACGATGGTGCACATACCCTCGGGCCCCGATCTGTTTCTCTTGTACTGCCACGGTTTCCTCACGGTCCCACCGGTAAACAACTATTGAACCAATCCGGAGACGGTGATAAGCCGTTAGACAATCGAGTGCGCGGACGCGCCGCTCAGAGCGGCCCACGTCAATAAACGCAGAGCCGGTGAGTGCATCGTACACAAGGCCCCTCCAACGCTTCTTGAGGACGTTTCCCGCTTGACGACTTTAGAGGAAGAGAGGATGAAGCGGCGGATCAAGTACGAGGCGATTCAACGCGGGGGTGGGCGTTTCGATGTCTAGAGATAATCGCAATGGTGGATGTGCTTATGACGGCACCCCTACTGCTACTAGCCTCAGCAGCGGTGGCCCATTGTGAGTATCACGCATGTATCTTGATTCTCCTGCATCCGTGATGAAGAATGAAAGACAGCAAACAGCCACAGCTAATAGGTGCTACCAGAGGGAACAGCGTCTCGATATAGAATAAGGAAGGCTTCCTGGAGAAATGACGGACTCGAGTCGCTCGCCAGCAAAGCAAAGGTGAGGAAAGGACTCCAAGGAGCGAGCGTTGTCGCGCGGGTTGTCACTATTAGGGCGAGTCCAGCAGGGACCATTCAAATTTTATGAGCTCCACGCCGAAGAACGATTGCTGCATTTCGACGAAGTGAATCATCCCAGAAATAAGCTCGACAGTGAGCGCGTGCACCGCAGACCCGTATGCATGGTGGTGAGTCGTGACCGACGAGCTGGCTTCTGGGCAATAGAGAGACTCGTCGCGCATGCACACGGACGCCGGAGCACTACTAGTCCCGGCCATTTTCACTCTCCGATTAAACATTGAAAATGGCCTTGATTATGTAAGCCTACGACTCAACGCCAGCCTCATTGATCATCTGCGGGGGATGAAACTACGCGTGCGCTGACTGTGGAATCGAGGCGGGGTGATCCCCGGTGATCCGCCCACGCCGCGCGCCTAATAATCAATAATCCTGTCCCTCTGCATATAAATTATTATAGAGATTTTTTTGAGATGCGCTCGATGAAAGCCGGCCATCAAACATAGACCAAGAGTTTCAGCCTCCAACTGCTCGTGGAATGGGATTCCTTAGCCCCTCTATTTTTTACCGCGCACCCATGCCGTGTTTACGCCTGCTGCTCACGTACTCAGTATCTAGT